>CM033032.1:14142549-14720049 GCA_019207045.1 Branchiostoma floridae x Branchiostoma belcheri
GAAAAGTTACAAAGTAATTTTGGGTACTCAAATCACTTTTACCTTTTGCCCACGGGTTTTACTATGATATTCAAGTGTTGAAAGTAACGCACATTTTGTTTGAAATTTCGGAAGTCCGATCGTAAGGGGTCGCTTTTTTGCGGTTACCGAAGGGTTCGCTTAGCGGTTCCCCCAGGTGAGCCTTCATTCGTATGTAGAAAAGTTACAAAGTAATTTTGGGTACTCAAATCACTTTTTACCTTTTGCCCACGGGTTTTACTATGATACTCAAGTGTTGAAAGTAACGCACATTTTGTTTGAAATTTCGGAAGTCCGATCGTAAGGGTCGCTTTTTTGCGGTTACCGAAGGGTTCGCTTAGCGGTTAGCGGTTATCCCCCAGGTGAGCCTTCATTCGTATGTAGAAAAGTTACAAAGTAATTTGGGTACTCAAATCACTTTTTACCTTTTGCCCACGGTTTTTACTTTGATATTCAAGTGTTGAAAGTAACGCACATTTGTTTGAAATTTCGGAAGTCCGATCGTAAGGGTCGCTTTTTTGCGGTTACCGAAGGGTTCGCTTAGCTTAGCGGTTATCCCCCAGGTGAGCCTTCATTCGTATGTAGAAAAGTTACAAAGTAATTTTGGGTACTCAAATCACTTTTACCTTTTGCCCACGGGTTTTACTATGATATTCAAGTGTTGAAAGTAACGCACATTTTGTTTGAAATTTCGGAAGTCCGATCGTAAGGGGTCGCTTTTTTGCGGTTACCGAAGGGTTCGCTTAGCGGTTAGCGGTAGCGGTTATCCCCCAGGTGAGCCTTCATTCGTATGTAGAAAAGTTACAAAGTAATTTGGGTACTCAAATCACTTTTTACCTTTTGCCCACGGGTTTTACTATGATATTCAAGTGTTGAAAGTAACGCACATTTTGTTTGAAATTTCGGAAGTCCGATCGTAAGGGGTCGCTTTTTGCGGTTACCGAAGGGTTCGCTTAGCGGTTAGCGGTTATCCCCCAGGTGAGCCTTCATTCGTATGTAAAAAGTTACAAAGTAATTTTGGGTACTCAAATCACTTTTTACCTTTTGCCCACGGTTTTTACTTGATATTCAAGTGTTGAAAGTAACGCACATTTTGTTTGAAATTTCGGAAGTCCGATCGTAAGGGGTCGCTTTTTTGCGGTTACCGAAGGTTCGCTTAGCGGTAGCGGTTATCCCCCAGGTGAGCCTTCATTCGTATGTAGAAAAGTTACAAAGTAATTTTGGGTACTCAAATCACTTTTTACCTTTTGCCCACGGGTTTTACTATGATATTCAAGTGTTGAAAGTAACGCACATTTTGTTTGAATTTCGGAAGTCCGATCGTAAGGGGTCGCTTTTTTGCGGTTACCGAAGGTTCGCTTAGCGGTTAGCGGTTATCCCCCAGGTGAGCCTTCATTCGTATGTAAAAGTTACAAAGTAATTTTGGGTACTCAAATCACTTTTTACCTTTTGCCCACGGGTTTTACTTTGATATTCAAGTGTTGAAAGTAACGCACATTTTGTTTGAAATTTCGGAAGTCCGATCGTAAGGGGTCGCTTTTTTGCGGTTACCGAAGGGTTCGCTTAGCGTTAGCGTTAGCGGTTATCCCCCAGGTGAGCCTTCATTCGTATGTAGAAAAGTTACAAAGTAATTTTGGGTACTCAAATCACTTTTTACCTTTTGCCCACGGGTTTTACTATGATACTCAAGTGTTGAAAGTAACGCACATTTTGTTTGAAATTTCGGAAGTCCGATCGTAAGGGGTCGCTTTTTTGCGGTTACCGAAGGGTTCGCTTAGCGGTTTTATCCCCCAGGTGAGCCTTCATTCGTATGTAGAAAAGTTACAAAGTAATTTGGGTACTCAAATCACTTTTTACCTTTTGCCCACGGGTTTTACTTTGATATTCAAGTGTTGAAAGTAACGCACATTTTGTTTGAAATTTCGGAAGTCCGATCGTAAGGGGTCGCTTTTTTGCGGTTACCGAAGGTTCGCTTAGCGGTTAGCGTTTATCCCCCAGGTGAGCCTTCATTCGTATGTAGAAAAGTTACAAAGTAATTTTGGGTACTCAAATCACTTTTTACCTTTTGCCCACGGGTTTTACTTTGATATTCAAGTGTTGAAAGTAACGCACATTTTGTTTGAAATTTCGGAAGTCCGATCGTAGGGGTCGCTTTTTTGCGGTTACCGAAGGGTTCGCTTAGCGGTTATCCCCCAGTGAGCCTTCATTCGTATGTAGAAAGTTACAAAGTAATTTGGGTACTCAAATCACTTTTTACCTTTTGCCCACGGGTTTTACTATGATATTCAAGTGTTGAAAGTAACGCACATTTTGTTTGAAATTTCGGAAGTCCGATCGTAAGGGGTCGCTTTTTTGCGGTTACCGAAGGGTTCGCTTAGCGGTTAGCGGTTATCCCCCAGGTGAGCCTTCATTCGTATGTAGAAAAGTTACAAAGTAATTTTGGGTACTCAAATCACTTTTTACCTTTTGCCCACGGGTTTTACTATGATATTCAAGTGTTGAAAGTAACGCACATTTTTTGAAATTTCGGAAGTCCGATCGTAAGGGGTCGCTTTTTTGCGGTTACCGAAGGGTTCGCTTAGCGGTTATCCCCCCAGGTGAGCCTTCATTCGTATGTAGAAAAGTTACAAAGTAATTTTGGGTACTCAAATCACTTTTTACCTTTTGCCCACGGGTTTTACTATGATATTCAAGTGTTGAAAGTAACGCACATTTTGTTTGAAATTTCGGAAGTCCGATCGTAAGGGGTCGCTTTTTTGCGGTTACCGAAGGGTTCGCTTAGCGGTTAGCGGTTATCCCCCAGGTGAGCCTTCATTCGTATGTAGAAAAGTTACAAAGTAATTTTGGGTACTCAAATCACTTTTTACCTTTTGCCCACGGGTTTTACTTTGATATTCAAGTGTTGAAAGTAACGCACATTTTGTTTGAAATTTCGGAAGTCCGATCGTAAGGGTCGCTTTTTTGCGGTTACCGAAGGTTTGCTTAGCGGTTATCCCCCAGGTGAGCCTTCATTCGTATGTAGAAAAGTTACAAAGTAATTTTGGGTACTCAAATCACTTTTTACCTTTTGCCCACGGTTTTACTATGATATTCAAGTGTTGAAAGTAACGCACATTTTGTTTGAAATTTCGGAAGTCCGATCGTAAGGGGTCGCTTTTTTGCGGTTACCGAAGGGTTCGCTTAGCGGTTAGCGGTTATCCCCCAGGTGAGCCTTCATTCGTATGTAGAAAAGTTACAAAGTAATTTTGGGTACTCAAATCACTTTTTACCTTTTGCCCACGGGTTTTACTTTGATATTCAAGTGTTGAAAGTAACGCACATTTTGTTTGAAATTTCGGAAGTCCGATCGTAAGGGGTCGCTTTTTGCGGTTACCGAAGGGTTCGCTTAGCGGTTAGCGGTTATCCCCCAGGTGAGCCTTCATTCGTATGTAGAAAGTTACAAAGTAATTTTGGGTACTCAAATCACTTTTTACCTTTTGCCCACGGGTTTTACTTTGATATTCAAGTGTTGAAAGTAACGCACATTGTTTGAAATTTCGGAAGTCCGATCGTAAGGGGTCGCTTTTTTGCGGTTACCGAAGGGTTCGCTTAGCGGTTAGCGGTTATATCCCCCAGGTGAGCCTTCATTCGTATGTAGAAAAGTTACAAAGTAATTTTGGGTACTCAAATCACTTTTTACCTTTTGCCCACGGGTTTTACTATGATATTCAAGTGTTGAAAGTAACGCACATTTTGTTTGAAATTTCGGAAGTCCGATCGTAAGGGGTCGCTTTTTTGCGGTTACCGAAGGGTTCGCTTAGCGGTTAGCGGTTATCCCCCAGGTGAGCCTTCATTCGTATGTAGAAAAGTTACAAAGTAATTTTGGGTACTCAAATCACTTTTTACCTTTTGCCCACGGGTTTTACTTTGATATTCAAGTGTTGAAAGTAACGCACATTTTGTTTGAAATTTCGGAAGTCCGATCGTAAGGGGTCGCTTTTTTGCGGTTACCGAAGGGTTCGCTTAGCGGTAGCGTTAGCGGTTATCCCCAGGTGAGCCTTCATTCGTATGTAGAAAAGTTACAAAGTAATTTTGGGTACTCAAATCACTTTTTACCTTTTGCCCACGGGTTTTACTATGATATTCAAGTGTTGAAAGTAACGCACATTTTGTTTGAAATTTCGGAAGTCCGATCGTAAGGGGTCGCTTTTTTGCGGTTACCGAAGGGTTCGCTTAGCGGTTAGCGGTTATCCCCCAGGTGAGCCTTCATTCGTATGTAGAAAAGTTACAAAGTAATTTTGGGTACTCAAATCACTTTTACCTTTTGCCCACGGGTTTTACTATGATATTCAAGTGTTGAAAGTAACGCACATTTGTTTGAAATTTCGGAAGTCCGATCGTAAGGGGTCGCTTTTTTGCGGTTACCGAAGGGTTCGCTTAGCGGTTATCCCCCAGGTGAGCCTTCATTCGTATGTAGAAAAGTTACAAAGTAATTTTGGGTACTCAAATCACTTTTTACCTTTTGCCCACGGGTTTTACTTTGATATTCAAGTGTTGAAAGTAACGCACATTTTGTTTGAAATTTCGGAAGTCCGATCGTAAGGGGTCGCTTTTTTGCGGTTACCGAAGGGTTCGCTTAGCGGTTAGCGGTTATCCCCCAGGTGAGCCTTCATTCGTATGTAGAAAAGTTACAAAGTAATTTTGGGTACTCAAATCACTTTTTACCTTTTGCCCACGGGTTTTACTATGATATTCAAGTGTTGAAAGTAACGCACATTTTGTTTGAAATTTCGGAAGTCCGATCGTAAGGGGTCGCTTTTTTGCGGTTACCGAAGGGTTCGCTTAGCGGTTATCCCCCAGGTGAGCCTTCATTCGTATGTAGAAAAGTTACAAAGTAATTTTGGGTACTCAAATCACTTTTTACCTTTTGCCCACGGGTTTTACTATGATATTCAAGTGTTGAAAGTAACGCACATTTTGTTTGAAATTTCGGAAGTCCGATCGTAAGGGGTCGCTTTTTTGCGGTTACCGAAGGGTTCGCTTAGCGGTTAGCGGTTATCCCCCAGGTGAGCCTTCATTCGTATGTAGAAAAGTTACAAAGTAATTTTGGGTACTCAAATCACTTTTTACCTTTTGCCCACGGGTTTTACTATGATATTCAAGTGTTGAAAGTAACGCACATTTTGTTTGAAATTTCGGAAGTCCGATCGTAAGGGGTCGCTTTTTTGCGGTTACCGAAGGGTTCGCTTAGCGCGGTTATCCCCCAGGTGAGCCTTCATTCGTATGTAGAAAAGTTACAAAGTAATTTTGGGTACTCAAATCACTTTTTACCTTTTGCCCACGGGTTTTACTATGATATTCAAGTGTTGAAAGTAACGCACATTTTGTTTGAAATTTCGGAAGTCCGATCGTAAGGGGTCGCTTTTTTGCGGTTACCGAAGGGTTCGCTTAGCGGTTAGCGGTTATCCCCAGGTGAGCCTTCATTCGTATGTAGAAAAGTTACAAAGTAATTTTGGGTACTCAAATCACTTTTTACCTTTTGCCCACGGGTTTTACTTTGATATTCAAGTGTTGAAAGTAACGCACATTTTGTTTGAAATTTCGGAAGTCCGATCGTAAGGGTCGCTTTTTTGCGGTTACCGAAGGGTTCGCTTAGCGGTTAGCGGTTATCCCCCAGGTGAGCCTTCATTCGTATGTAGAAAAGTTACAAAGTAATTTTGGGTACTCAAATCACTTTTTACCTTTTGCCCACGGGTTTTACTATGATATTCAAGTGTTGAAAGTAACGCACATTTTGTTTGAAATTTCGGAAGTCCGATCGTAAGGGGTCGCTTTTTTGCGGTTACCGAAGGGTTCGCTTAGCGGTTAGCGGTTATCCCCCAGGTGAGCCTTCATTCGTATGTAGAAAAGTTACAAAGTAATTTTGGGTACTCAAATCACTTTTTACCTTTTGCCCACGGGTTTTACTATGATATTCAAGTGTTGAAAGTAACGCACATTTTGTTTGAAATTTCGGAAGTCCGATCGTAAGGGGTCGCTTTTTTGCGGTTACCGAAGGGTTCGCTTAGCGGTTAGCGGTTATCCCCCAGGTGAGCCTTCATTCGTATGTAGAAAAGTTACAAAGTAATTTGGGTACTCAAATCACTTTTTACCTTTTGCCCACGGGTTTTACTATGATATTCAAGTGTTGAAAGTAACGCACATTTTGTTTGAAATTTCGGAAGTCCGATCGTAAGGGGTCGCTTTTTTGCGGTTACCGAAGGGTTCGCTTAGCGGTTAGCGGTTATCCCCCAGGTGAGCCTTCATTCGTATGTAGAAAAGTTACAAAGTAATTTTGGGTACTCAAATCACTTTTTACCTTTTGCCCACGGGTTTTACTATGATATTCAAGTGTTGAAAGTAACGCACATTTTGTTTGAAATTTCGGAAGTCCGATCGTAAGGGGTCGCTTTTTTGCGGTTACCGAAGGGTTCGCTTAGCGGTTAGCGGTTATCCCCCAGGTGAGCCTTCATTCGTATGTAGAAAAGTTACAAAGTAATTTTGGGTACTCAAATCACTTTTTACCTTTTGCCCACGGGTTTTACTTTGATATTCAAGTGTTGAAAGTAACGCACATTTTGTTTGAAATTTCGGAAGTCCGATCGTAAGGGGTCGCTTTTTTGCGGTTACCGAAGGGTTCGCTTAGCGGTTAGCGGTTATCCCCCAGGTGAGCCTTCATTCGTATGTAGAAAAGTTACAAAGTAATTTTGGGTACTCAAATCACTTTTTACCTTTTGCCCACGGTTTTACTATGATATTCAAGTGTTGAAAGTAACGCACATTTTGTTTGAAATTTCGGAAGTCCGATCGTAAGGGGTCGCTTTTTGCGGTTACCGAAGGGTTCGCTTAGCGTTAGCGGTTAGCGGTTATCCCCCAGGTGAGCCTTCATTCGTATGTAGAAAAGTTACAAAGTAATTTTGGGTACTCAAATCACTTTTTACCTTTTGCCCACGGGTTTTACTATGATATTCAAGTGTTGAAAGTAACGCACATTTGTTTGAAATTTCGGAAGTCCGATCGTAAGGGGTCGCTTTTTTGCGGTTACCGAAGGGTTCGCTTAGCGGTTAGCGTTAGCGGTTATCCCCCAGGTGAGCCTTCATTCGTATGTAGAAAAGTTACAAAGTAATTTTGGGTACTCAAATCACTTTTTACCTTTTGCCCACGGTTTTACTATGATATTCAAGTGTTGAAAGTAACGCACATTTGTTTGAAATTTCGGAAGTCCGATCGTAAGGGGTCGCTTTTTTGCGGTTACCGAAGGGTTCGCTTAGCGGTTAGCGGTTATCCCCCAGGTGAGCCTTCATTCGTATGTAGAAAAGTTACAAAGTAATTTTGGGTACTCAAATCACTTTTTACCTTTTGCCCACGGGTTTTACTATGATATTCAAGTGTTGAAAGTAACGCACATTTTGTTTGAAATTTCGGAAGTCCGATCGTAAGGGGTCGCTTTTTTGCGGTTACCGAAGGGTTCGCTTAGCGGTTAGCGGTTATCCCCCAGGTGAGCCTTCATTCGTATGTAGAAAAGTTACAAAGTAATTTTGGGTACTCAAATCACTTTTTACCTTTTGCCCACGGGTTTTACTATGATATTCAAGTGTTGAAAGTAACGCACATTTTGTTTGAAATTTCGGAAGTCCGATCGTAAGGGGTCGCTTTTTTGCGGTTACCGAAGGGTTCGCTTAGCGGTTATCCCCCAGGTGAGCCTTCATTCGTATGTAGAAAAGTTACAAAGTAATTTTGGGTACTCAAATCACTTTTTACCTTTTGCCCACGGGTTTTACTATGATATTCAAGTGTTGAAAGTAACGCACATTTTGTTTGAAATTTCGGAAGTCCGATCGTAAGGGTCGCTTTTTTGCGGTTACCGAAGGGTTCGCTTAGCGGTTAGCGGTTATCCCCCAGGTGAGCCTTCATTCGTATGTAGAAAAGTTACAAAGTAATTTTGGGTACTCAAATCACTTTTTACCTTTTGCCCACGGGTTTACTTTGATATTCAAGTGTTGAAAGTAACGCACATTTTGTTTGAAATTTCGGAAGTCCGATCGTAAGGGGTCGCTTTTTTGCGGTTACCGAAGGGTTCGCGCGGTTAGCGTTAGCGGTTATCCCCCAGGTGAGCCTTCATTCGTATGTAGAAAAGTTACAAAGTAATTTTGGGTACTCAAATCACTTTTTACCTTTTGCCCACGGGTTTTACTATGATATTCAAGTGTTGAAAGTAACGCACATTTGTTTGAAATTTCGGAAGTCCGATCGTAAGGGGTCGCTTTTTTGCGGTTACCGAAGGGTTCGCTTAGCGGTTAGCGGTTATCCCCCAGGTGAGCCTTCATTCGTATGTAGAAAAGTTACAAAGTAATTTTGGGTACTCAAATCACTTTTTACCTTTTGCCCACGGGTTTTACTATGATATTCAAGTGTTGAAAGTAACGCACATTTTGTTTGAAATTTCGGAAGTCCGATCGTAAGGGGTCGCTTTTTTGCGGTTACCGAAGGGTTCGCTTAGCGGTTAGCGGTTATCCCCCAGGTGAGCCTTCATTCGTATGTAGAAAAGTTACAAAGTAATTTTGGGTACTCAAATCACTTTTTACCTTTTGCCCACGGGTTTTACTATGATATTCAAGTGTTGAAAGTAACGCACATTTTGTTTGAAATTTCGGAAGTCCGATCGTAAGGGGTCGCTTTTTTGCGGTTACCGAAGGGTTCGCTTAGCGGTTAGCGGTTATCCCCCAGGTGAGCCTTCATTCGTATGTAGAAAAGTTACAAAGTAATTTTGGGTACTCAAATCACTTTTTACCTTTTGCCCACGGGTTTTACTATGATATTCAAGTGTTGAAAGTAACGCACATTTTGTTTGAAATTTCGGAAGTCCGATCGTAAGGGGTCGCTTTTTTGCGGTTACCGAAGGGTTCGCTTAGCGGTTAGTTAGCGGTTATCCCCCAGGTGAGCCTTCATTCGTATGTAGAAAAGTTACAAAGTAATTTTGGGTACTCAAATCACTTTTTACCTTTTGCCCACGGGTTTTACTATGATATTCAAGTGTTGAAAGTAACGCACATTTTGTTTGAAATTTCGGAAGTCCGATCGTAAGGGGTCGCTTTTTTGCGGTTACCGAAGGGTTCGCTTAGAGCGGTTAGCGGTTATCCCCCAGGTGAGCCTTCATTCGTATGTAGAAAAGTTACAAAGTAATTTTGGGTACTCAAATCACTTTTTACCTTTTGCCCACGGGTTTTACTATGATATTCAAGTGTTGAAAGTAACGCACATTTTGTTTGAAATTTCGGAAGTCCGATCGTAAGGGGTCGCTTTTTTGCGGTTACCGAAGGGTTCGCTTAGCGGTTAGCGGTTATCCCCCAGGTGAGCCTTCATTCGTATGTAGAAAAGTTACAAAGTAATTTTGGGTACTCAAATCACTTTTTACCTTTTGCCCACGGGTTTTACTTTGATATTCAAGTGTTGAAAGTAACGCACATTTTGTTTGAAATTTCGGAAGTCCGATCGTAAGGGGTCGCTTTTTTGCGGTTACCGAAGGGTTCGCTTAGCGGTTAGCGGTTATCCCCCAGGTGAGCCTTCATTCGTATGTAGAAAAGTTACAAAGTAATTTTGGGTACTCAAATCACTTTTTACCTTTTGCCCACGGGTTTTACTATGATACTCAAGTGTTGAAAGTAACGCACATTTTGTTTGAAATTTCGGAAGTCCGATCGTAAGGGGTCGCTTTTTTGCGGTTACCGAAGGGTTCGCTTAGCGGTTAGCGGTTATCCCCCAGGTGAGCCTTCATTCGTATGTAGAAAAGTTACAAAGTAATTTTGGGTACTCAAATCACTTTTTACCTTTTGCCCACGGGTTTTACTATGATATTCAAGTGTTGAAAGTAACGCACATTTTGTTTGAAATTTCGGAAGTCCGATCGTAAGGGGTCGCTTTTTTGCGGTTACCGAAGGGTTCGCTTAGCGGTTAGCGGTTATCCCCCAGGTGAGCCTTCATTCGTATGTAGAAAAGTTACAAAGTAATTTTGGGTACTCAAATCACTTTTTACCTTTTGCCCACGGGTTTTACTATGATACTCAAGTGTTGAAAGTAACGCACATTTTGTTTGAAATTTCGGAAGTCCGATCGTAAGGGGTCGCTTTTTTGCGGTTACCGAAGGGTTCGCTTAGCGGTTAGCGGTTAGCGGTTATCCCCCAGGTGAGCCTTCATTCGTATGTAGAAAAGTTACAAAGTAATTTTGGGTACTCAAATCACTTTTTACCTTTTGCCCACGGGTTTTACTATGATACTCAAGTGTTGAAAGTAACGCACATTTTGTTTGAAATTTCGGAAGTCCGATCGTAAGGGGTCGCTTTTTTGCGGTTACCGAAGGGTTCGCTTAGCGGTTAGCGGTTATCCCCCAGGTGAGCCTTCATTCGTATGTAGAAAAGTTACAAAGTAATTTTGGGTACTCAAATCACTTTTTACCTTTTGCCCACGGGTTTTACTATGATATTCAAGTGTTGAAAGTAACGCACATTTGTTTGAAATTTCGGAAGTCCGATCGTAAGGGGTCGCTTTTTTGCGGTTACCGAAGGGTTCGCTTAGCGGTTAGCGGTTATCCCCCAGGTGAGCCTTCATTCGTATGTAGAAAAGTTACAAAGTAATTTTGGGTACTCAAATCACTTTTTACCTTTTGCCCACGGGTTTTACTATGATATTCAAGTGTTGAAAGTAACGCACATTTTGTTTGAAATTTCGGAAGTCCGATCGTAAGGGGTCGCTTTTTTGCGGTTACCGAAGGGTTCGCTTAGCGGTTATCCCCCAGGTGAGCCTTCATTCGTATGTAGAAAAGTTACAAAGTAATTTTGGGTACTCAAATCACTTTTTACCTTTTGCCCACGGGTTTTACTATGATATTCAAGTGTTGAAAGTAACGCACATTTTGTTTGAAATTTCGGAAGTCCGATCGTAAGGGGTCGCTTTTTTGCGGTTACCGAAGGGTTCGCTTAGCGGTTAGCGGTTATCCCCCAGGTGAGCCTTCATTCGTATGTAGAAAAGTTACAAAGTAATTTTGGGTACTCAAATCACTTTTTACCTTTTGCCCACGGGTTTTACTTTGATATTCAAGTGTTGAAAGTAACGCACATTTTGTTTGAAATTTCGGAAGTCCGATCGTAAGGGGTCGCTTTTTTGCGGTTACCGAAGGGTTCGCTTAGCGGTTAGCGGTTAGCGGTTATCCCCCAGGTGAGCCTTCATTCGTATGTAGAAAAGTTACAAAGTAATTTTGGGTACTCAAATCACTTTTTACCTTTTGCCCACGGGTTTTACTATGATATTCAAGTGTTGAAAGTAACGCACATTTTGTTTGAAATTTCGGAAGTCCGATCGTAAGGGGTCGCTTTTTTGCGGTTACCGAAGGGTTCGCTTAGCGGTTAGCGGTTATCCCCCAGGTGAGCCTTCATTCGTATGTAGAAAAGTTACAAAGTAATTTTGGGTACTCAAATCACTTTTTACCTTTTGCCCACGGGTTTTACTATGATATTCAAGTGTTGAAAGTAACGCACATTTTGTTTGAAATTTCGGAAGTCCGATCGTAAGGGGTCGCTTTTTTGCGGTTACCGAAGGGTTCGCTTAGCGGTTAGCGGTTATCCCCCAGGTGAGCCTTCATTCGTATGTAGAAAAGTTACAAAGTAATTTTGGGTACTCAAATCACTTTTTACCTTTTGCCCACGGGTTTTACTTTGATATTCAAGTGTTGAAAGTAACGCACATTTTGTTTGAAATTTCGGAAGTCCGATCGTAAGGGGTCGCTTTTTTGCGGTTACCGAAGGGTTTCTTAGCTTAGCGGTTAGCGGTTATCCCCCAGGTGAGCCTTCATTCGTATGTAGAAAAGTTACAAAGTAATTTTGGGTACTCAAATCACTTTTTACCTTTTGCCCACGGGTTTTACTATGATATTCAAGTGTTGAAAGTAACGCACATTTTGTTTGAAATTTCGGAAGTCCGATCGTAAGGGGTCGCTTTTTTGCGGTTACCGAAGGGTTCGCTTAGCGGTTAGCGGTTATCCCCCAGGTGAGCCTTCATTCGTATGTAGAAAAGTTACAAAGTAATTTTGGGTACTCAAATCACTTTTTACCTTTTGCCCACGGGTTTTACTTTGATATTCAAGTGTTGAAAGTAACGCACATTTTGTTTGAAATTTCGGAAGTCCGATCGTAAGGGGTCGCTTTTTTGCGGTTACCGAAGGGTTCGCTTAGCGGTTAGCGGTTATCCCCCAGGTGAGCCTTCATTCGTATGTAGAAAAGTTACAAAGTAATTTTGGGTACTCAAATCACTTTTTACCTTTTGCCCACGGGTTTTACTATGATATTCAAGTGTTGAAAGTAACGCACATTTTGTTTGAAATTTCGGAAGTCCGATCGTAGGGGTCGCTTTTTTGCGGTTACCGAAGGGTTCGGTTAGCGGTTATCCCCCAGGTGAGCCTTCATTCGTATGTAGAAAAGTTACAAAGTAATTTTGGGTACTCAAATCACTTTTTACCTTTTGCCCACGGGTTTTACTTTGATATTCAAGTGTTGAAAGTAACGCACATTTTGTTTGAAATTTCGGAAGTCCGATCGTAAGGGGTCGCTTTTTTGCGGTTACCGAAGGGTTCGCTTAGCGGTTAGCGGTTATCCCCCAGGTGAGCCTTCATTCGTATGTAGAAAAGTTACAAAGTAATTTTGGGTACTCAAATCACTTTTTACCTTTTGCCCACGGGTTTTACTTTGATATTCAAGTGTTGAAAGTAACGCACATTTTGTTTGAAATTTCGGAAGTCCGATCGTAAGGGGTCGCTTTTTTGCGGTTACCGAAGGGTTCGCTTAGCGGTTATCCCCCAGGTGAGCCTTCATTCGTATGTAGAAAAGTTACAAAGTAATTTTGGGTACTCAAATCACTTTTTACCTTTTGCCCACGGGTTTTACTATGATATTCAAGTGTTGAAAGTAACGCACATTTTGTTTGAAATTTCGGAAGTCCGATCGTAAGGGGTCGCTTTTTTGCGGTTACCGAAGGGTTCGCTTAGCGGTTAGCGGTTATCCCCCAGGTGAGCCTTCATTCGTATGTAGAAAAGTTACAAAGTAATTTTGGGTACTCAAATCACTTTTTACCTTTTGCCCACGGGTTTTACTATGATATTCAAGTGTTGAAAGTAACGCACATTTTGTTTGAAATTTCGGAAGTCCGATCGTAAGGGGTCGCTTTTTTGCGGTTACCGAAGGGTTCGCTTAGCGGTTATCCCCCAGGTGAGCCTTCATTCGTATGTAGAAAAGTTACAAAGTAATTTTGGGTACTCAAATCACTTTTTACCTTTTGCCCACGGGTTTTACTATGATACTCAAGTGTTGAAAGTAACGCACATTTTGTTTGAAATTTCGGAAGTCCGATCGTAAGGGGTCGCTTTTTTGCGGTTACCGAAGGGTTCGCTTAGCGGTTAGCGGTTATCCCCCAGGTGAGCCTTCATTCGTATGTAGAAAAGTTACAAAGTAATTTTGGGTACTCAAATCACTTTTTACCTTTTGCCCACGGGTTTTACTTTGATATTCAAGTGTTGAAAGTAACGCACATTTTGTTTGAAATTTCGGAAGTCCGATCGTAAGGGGTCGCTTTTTTGCGGTTACCGAAGGGTTTAGCTTAGCGGTTATCCCCCAGGTGAGCCTTCATTCGTATGTAGAAAAGTTACAAAGTAATTTTGGGTACTCAAATCACTTTTTACCTTTTGCCCACGGGTTTTACTATGATACTCAAGTGTTGAAAGTAACGCACATTTTGTTTGAAATTTCGGAAGTCCGATCGTAAGGGTCGCTTTTTTGCGGTTACCGAAGGGTTCGCTTAGCGGTTAGCGGTTATCCCCCAGGTGAGCCTTCATTCGTATGTAGAAAAGTTACAAAGTAATTTTGGGTACTCAAATCACTTTTTACCTTTTGCCCACGGTTTTTACTTTGATATTCAAGTGTTGAAAGTAACGCACATTTTGTTTGAAATTTCGGAAGTCCGATCGTAAGGGGTCGCTTTTTTGCGGTTACCGAAGGGTTCGCTTAGCGGTTAGCGGTTATCCCCCAGGTGAGCCTTCATTCGTATGTAGAAAAGTTACAAAGTAATTTTGGGTACTCAAATCACTTTTTACCTTTTGCCCACGGGTTTTACTTTGATATTCAAGTGTTGAAAGTAACGCACTTGTTTGAAATTTCGGAAGTCCGATCGTAAGGGGTCGCTTTTTTGCGGTTACCGAAGGGTTCGCTTAGCGGTTAGCGGTTAGCGGTTATCCCCCAGGTGAGCCTTCATTCGTATGTAGAAAAGTTACAAAGTAATTTTGGGTACTCAAATCACTTTTTACCTTTTGCCCACGGGTTTTACTATGATATTCAAGTGTTGAAAGTAACGCACATTTTGTTTGAAATTTCGGAAGTCCGATCGTAAGGGGTCGCTTTTTTGCGGTTACCGAAGGGTTCGCTTAGCGGTTAGCGGTTATCCCCCAGGTGAGCCTTCATTCGTATGTAGAAAAGTTACAAAGTAATTTTGGGTACTCAAATCACTTTTTACCTTTTGCCCACGGGTTTTACTTTGATATTCAAGTGTTGAAAGTAACGCACATTTTGTTTGAAATTTCGGAAGTCCGATCGTAAGGGGTCGCTTTTTTGCGGTTACCGAAGGGTTCTCTTAGCGGTTAGCGGTTAGCGGTTATCCCCCAGGTGAGCCTTCATTCGTATGTAGAAAAGTTACAAAGTAATTTTGGGTACTCAAATCACTTTTTCCTTTTGCCCACGGGTTTTACTATGATATTCAAGTGTTGAAAGTAACGCACATTTTGTTTGAAATTTCGGAAGTCCGATCGTAAGGGGTCGCTTTTTTGCGGTTACCGAAGGGTTCGCTTAGCGGTTAGCGGTTATCCCCCAGGTGAGCCTTCATTCGTATGTAGAAAAGTTACAAAGTAATTTTGGGTACTCAAATCACTTTTTACCTTTTGCCCACGGGTTTTACTATGATATTCAAGTGTTGAAAGTAACGCACATTTTGTTTGAAATTTCGGAAGTCCGATCGTAAGGGGTCGCTTTTTTGCGGTTACCGAAGGGTTCGCTTAGCGGTTATCCCCCAGGTGAGCCTTCATTCGTATGTAGAAAAGTTACAAAGTAATTTTGGGTACTCAAATCCCTTTTTACCTTTTGCCCACAGGTTTTACTTTGATATTCCAGTGTTGAAAGTAACGCACCTTTTCTTCGAAATTTCGGAAGTCCGATCGTAAGGGGTCGCTTTTTTGCGGTTACCGAAGGGTTCGCTTAGCGGTTAGCGGTTATCCCCCAGGTGAGCCTTCATTCGTATGTAGAAAAGTTACAAAGTAATTTTGGGTACTCAAATCACTTTTTACCTTTTGCCCACGGGTTTTACTATGATATTCAAGTGTTGAAAGTAACGCACATTTTGTTTGAATTTTCGGAAGTCCGATCGTAAGGGGTCGCTTTTTTGCGGTTACCGAAGGGTTCGGTTAGCGGTTATCCCCCAGGTGAGCCTTCATTCGTATGTAGAAAAGTTACAAAGTAATTTTGGGTACTCAAATCACTTTTTACCTTTTGCCCACGGGTTTTACTATGATACTCAAGTGTTGAAAGTAACGCACATTTTGTTTGAAATTTCGGAAGTCCGATCGTAAGGGGTCGCTTTTTTGCGGTTACCGAAGGGTTCGCTTAGCGGTTAGCGGTTATCCCCCAGGTGAGCCAACATTCGTATGTAGAAAAGTTACAAAGTAATTTTGGGTACTCAAATCACTTTTTACCTTTTGCCCACGGGTTTTACTATGATATTCAAGTGTTGAAAGTAACGCACATTTTGTTTGAATTTCGGAAGTCCGATCGTAAGGGGTCGCTTTTTTGCGGTTACCGAAGGGTTCGCTTAGCGGTTATCCCCCAGGTGAGCCTTCATTCGTATGTAGAAAAGTTACAAAGTAATTTTGGGTACTCAAATCACTTTTTACCTTTTGCCCACGGGTTTTACTATGATACTCAAGTGTTGAAAGTAACGCACATTTTGTTTGAAATTTCGGAAGTCCGATCGTAAGGGGTCGCTTTTTTGCGGTTACCGAAGGGTTCGCTTAGCGGTTAGCGGTTATCCCCCAGGTGAGCCTTCATTCGTATGTAGAAAAGTTACAAAGTAATTTTGGGTACTCAAATCACTTTTTACCTTTTGCCCACGGGTTTTACTTTGATATTCAAGTGTTGAAAGTAACGCACATTTTGTTTGAAATTTCGGAAGTCCGATCGTAAGGGGTCGCTTTTTTGCGGTTACCGAAGGGTTCGCTTAGCGGTTAGCGGTTATCCCCCAGGTGAGCCTTCATTCGTATGTAGAAAAGTTACAAAGTAATTTTGGGTACTCAAATCACTTTTTACCTTTTGCCCACGGGTTTTACTATGATATTCAAGTGTTGAAAGTAACGAACATTTTGTTCAAAATTTCGGAAGTCCGATCGTAAGGGGTCGCTTTTTTGCGGTTACCGAAGGGTTCGCTTAGCGGTTAGCGGTTAGCGGTTATCCCCCAGGTGAGCCTTCATTCGTATGTAGAAAAGTTAAAAGTAATTTTGGGTACTCAAATCACTTTTTACCTTTTGCCCACGGGTTTTACTATGATACTCAAGTGTTGAAAGTAACGCGTATTTTGTTTGAAATTTCGGATGTCCGATCGTATGGGGTCGCTTTTTTGCGGTAACCGAAGGGTTCGCTTAGCGGTTAGCGGTTATCCCCCAGGTGAGCCTTCATTCGTATGTAGAAAAGTTACAAAGTAATTTGAGGTACTCAAATCACTTTTTACCTTTTGCCCACGGGTTTACTATGATATTCAAGTGTTAAAAGTAACGCACATTTTGTTTGAAATTTCGGAAGTCCGATCGTATGGGGTCGCTTTTTTGCGGTTACCGAAGGGTTCGCTTAGCGGTTAGCGGTTATCCCCCAGGTGAGCCAACATTCGTATGTAGAAAGTTACAAAGTAATTTTGGGTACTCAAATCACTTTGTACCTTTTGCCCACAGGTTTGACTATGATACTCAAGTGTAGAAAGTAACGCACATTTTGTTTGAAATTTCGGAAGTCCGATCGTAAGGGGTCGCTTTTTTGCGGTTACCGAAGGGTTCGCTTAGCGGTTAGCGGTTATCCCCCAGGTGAGCCTTCATTCGTATGTAGAAAAGTTACAAAGTAATTTTGGGTACTCAAATCACTTTTTACCTTTTGCCCACGGGTTATACTTTGATATTCAAGTGTTGAAAGTAACGCACATTTTGTTTGAAATTTCGGAAGTCCGATCGTAAGGGGTCGCTTTTTGCGGTTACCGAAGGGTTCGCTTAGCGGTTAGCGGTTATCCCCCAGGTGAGCCTTCATTCGTATGTAGAAAAGTTACAAAGTAATTTTGGGTACTCAAATCACTTCTTACCTTTTGCCCACGGGTTTTACTATGATATTCAAGTGTTGAAAGTAACGCACATTTTGTTTAAAATTTCGGAAGTCCGATCGTAAGGGGTCGCTTTTTTGCGGTTACCGAAGGGTTCGCTTAGCGGTTAGCGGTTATTGGTTATCCCCCAGGTGAGCCTTCATTCGTATGTAGAAAAGTTACAAAGTAATTTTGGGTACTCAAATCACTTTTTACCTTTTGCCCACGGGTTTTACTATGATACTCAAGTGTTGAAAGTAACGCACATTTTGTTTGAAATTTCGGAAGTCCGATCGTAAGGGGTCGCTTTTTTGCGGTTACCGAAGGTTCGCTTAGCGGTTAGCGGTTAGCGGTTATCCCCCAGGTGAGCCTTCATTCGTATGTAGAAAAGTTACAAAGTAATTTTGGGTACTCAAATCACTTTTTACCTTTTGCCCACGGGTTTTACTATGATACTCAAGTGTTGAAAGTAACGCACAATTTGTTCAAAATTTCGGAAGTCCGATCGTAAGGGGTCGCTTTTTTGCGGTTACCGAAGGGTTCGCTTAGCGGTTAGCGATTATCCGCCAGGTGAGCCTTCATTCCTATGTAGAAAAGTTACAAAGTAATTTTGGGTACTCAAATCACTTTTTACCTTTTGCCCACGGGTTTTACTATGATACTCCAGTGTTGAAAGTAACGCACAATTTGTTTGAAATTTCAGAAGTCCGATCTAAGGGGTCGCTTTTTTGCGGTTACCGAAGGGTTCGCTTAGCGGTTAGCGGTTATCCCCCAGGTGAGCCTTCATTCGTATGTAGAAAAGTTACAAAGTAATTTGGGGTACTCAAATCACTTTTTACCTTTTGCCCACGGGTTTTACTATGATATTCAAGTGTTGAAAGTAACGCACATTTTGTTTGAAATTTCGGAAGTCCGATCGTAAGGGGTCGCTTTTTTGCGGTTACCGAAGGGTTCGCTTAGCGGTTATCCCCCAGGTGAGCCTTCATTCGTATGTAGAAAAGTTACAAAGTAATTTTGGGTACTCAAATCACTTTTTACCTTTTGCCCACGGGTTTTACTATGATACTCAAGTGTTGAAAGTAACGCACATTTTGTTTGAAATTTCGGAAGTCCGATCGTAAGGAGTCGCTTTTTTGCGGTTACCGAAGGGTTCGCTTAGCGGTTAGCGGTTATCCCCCAGGTGAGCCTTCATTCGTATGTAGAAAAGTTACAAAGTAATTTTGGGTACTCAAATCACTTTTTACCTTTTGCCCACGGGTTTTACTTTGATATTCCAGTGTTGAAAATAACGCACATTTTGTTTGAAATTTCGGAAGTCCGATCGTAAGGGGTCGCTTTTTTGCGGTTACCGAAGGGTTCTCTTAGCGGTTAGCGATTAGCGGTTATCCCCCAGGTGAGCCTTCATTCGTATGTAGAAAAGTTACAAAGTAATTTTGGGTACTCAAATCACTTTTTACCTTTTGCCCACGGGTTTTACTATGATATTCAAGTGTTGAAAGTAACGAACATTTTGTTTGAAATTTCGGAAGTCCGATCGTAAGGGGTCGCTTTTTTGCGGTTACCGAAGGGTTCGCTTAGCGGTTAGTTGTTATCCCCCAGGTGAGCCTTCATTCGTATGTAGAAAAGTTACAAAGTAATTTTGGGTACTCAAATCACTTTTTACCTTTTGCCCACGGGTTTTACTATGATACTCAAGTGTTGAAAGTAACGCACATTTTGTTTGAAATTTCGGAAGTCCGATCGTATGGGGTCGCTTTTTTGCGGTTACCGAAGGGTTCGCTTAGCGGTTAGCGGTTATCCCCCAGGTGAGCCTTCATTCGTATGTAGAAAAGTTACAAAGTAATTTGGGGTACTCAAATCACTTTTTACCTTTTGCCCACGGGTTTTACTATGATATTCAAGTGTTGAAAGTAACGCACATTTTGTTTGAAATTTCGGAAATCCGATCGTATGGGGTCGCTTTTTTGCGGTTACCGAAGGGTTCGCTTAGCGGTTAGCGGTTATCCCCCAGGTGAGCCAACATTCGTATGTAGAAAAGTTACAAAGTAATTTTGGGTACTCAAATCACTTTGTACCTTTTGCCCACAGGTTTGACTATGATACTCAAGTGTTGAAAGTAACGCACATTTTGTTTGAAATTTCGGAAGTCCGATCGTAAGGGGTCGCTTTTTTGCGGTTACCGAAGGGTTCGCTTAGCGGTTAGCGGTTAGCGGTTATCCCCCAGGTGAGCCTTCATTCGTATGTAGAAAAGTTACAAAGTAATTTTGGGTACTCAAATCACTTTTTACCTTTTGCCCACGGGTTTTACTTTGATATTCCAGTGTTTAAAGTAACGCACATTATGTTTGAAATTTCGGAAGTCCGATCGTAAGGGGTCGCTTTTTTGCGGTTACCGAAGGGTTCGCTTAGCGGTTAGCGGTTAGCGGTTATCCCCCAGGTGAGCCTTCATTCGTATGTAGAAAAGTTACAAAGTAATTTTGGGTACTCAAATCACTTTTTACCTTTTGCCCACGGGTTTTACTATGATACTCAAGTGTTGAAAGTAACGCACATTTTGTTCAAAATTTCGGAAGTCCGATCGTAAGGGGTCGCTTTTTTGCGGTTACCGAAGGGTTCGCTTAGCGGTTAGCGGTTATCCCCCAGGTGAGCCTTCATTTGTATGTAGAAAAGTTACAAAGTAATTTTGGGTACCCAAATCACTTTTTACCTTTTGCCCACGGGTTTTACTTTGATATTCAAGTGTTGAAAGTAACGCACATTATGTTTGAAATTTCGGAAGTCCGATCGTAAGGGGTCGCTTTTTTGCGGTTACCGAAGGGTTCGCTTAGCGGTTAGCGGTTATCCCCAAGGTGAGCCTTCATTCGTATGTAGAAAAGTTACAAAGTAATTTTGGGTACTCAAATCACTTTTTACCTTTTGCCCACGGGTTTTACTATGATACTCAAGTGTTGAAAGTAACGCACATTTTGTTTGAAATTTCGGAAGTCCGATCGTAAGGGGTCGCTTTTTTGCGGTTACCGAAGGGTTCGCTTAGCAATTAGCGGTTATCCCCCAGGTGAGCCTTCATTCGTATGTAGAAAAGTTACAAAGTAATTTTGGGTACTCAAATCACTTTTTACCTTTTGCCCACGGGTTTTACTTTGATATTCCAGTGTTGAAAGTAACGCACATTATGTTTGAAATTTCGGAAGTCCGATCGTAAGGGGTCGCTTTTTTGCGGTTACCGAAGGGTTCGCTTAGCGGTTAGCGGTTATCCCCCAGGTGAGCCTTCATTTGTATTTTCGGGTTTTACTATGATTTGCGTCTTATATTCACGGATTACTTCGCAATTCGAACCGGAACCTTAAGGCCTCATACCGGAATTTTGTTTCCTCATTTACAATAGTGCTTAAATATGCAACTTTAATGGGCGAAAATCCAATAATGAAATAGCTCTACTGGAGATGTTTTAATTTCTATTGAAAAAGCACTTATCCAGTACTCAATAGAAAAAAATTCCCCAAAATCTGACCAGTGGATCGATTTTTATAACATCTATAACTGCACATAAATACTATCCAGAAAGTGGGGCTTTCCTTCAGTGACCTGCTGACCACATTACTCAGGACAAACAAACGTACACGTCCGAGAATCGCCCGAATGCCGAAACTTTTCCACCCGATCCTGTCAGAAATACACAACCTTTCATCTCAAATCCTTCGATATGACATTGGAGCGATAAAAGGCAATTTATCGTCTACATAAACACACGATTTTGGGGCCCCATTTATATTTCGGAGGGAATACTTCTGAGTGCCCACCCGCGGAGTAATACCGGAACGAGGCCTTCAGTGCGGATTACAGATATCCGGCCAGATTTGAACTTTGACCCGAATCCTTGACCTGGCGTTTTCCTACGCGCCTGGAGCGTTTCGAAGGTAGATATATTTATTACCTTTGCCAGAATGGCAAGGTTATGTTTTAGGCTTGTACGTCTGTCTGTACGTCTGTCTGTCTGTCTGTCTGTCTGTCTGTCTGTCATTCCGTCTGTCTGTGAACAGCATCACTCGAAAAGCGCCTTTGATTGATCCTGATGATATTTGGTAGGTTGATATAGGGGTCGTAATCCCCATACTACTTCTCTTGCCCTCGCATGTTCTAAGTTTATGACCTTTGTGATCCTTTGTCCTGCTCAGACTTTTTTTGTCAATTTAACCCTCCTAAGCTGGTTGTTTGATCTGATCAGTAAAACGTGACCTATTCTGTGCTGCTGCTGCAGACTTCCTGATCAATGCGGTTTCCTGTGGTAAGAAAATATGCCACAAACCTGTATTTACTGGACCCACCTACAGGAATCATATATGTGCATCCCGTATATATACGGGTTCATCAGGACAGCCTTGTAGATACCATATCTATTAGGGCTGGGTATCGGTACAGCGTACCGGTACAAAACCGGTTTTTCTTATTGGACCGGTCCAGAAAAAACGGACCTGAAAAAATTAGGTGGACCGGATGTTGGACCGATTAGAAAACTAACAGATTATTTCATCAGGCATTCACACGTTTTGGCGCTTGCAGGTGGAAGAAAATAACAAGAGTGAAGTAGAGTAGAGCTTATAGTAATTTCTACCAAGTTTCACAGCCAATCGTACAGGTGCAGTTAGCGTTGTAGGATTTTAAAACACCAGTATGAGTCTAATACTCCACCAAACAGATTTCCTTTTAGTGAAATAGACGCTTGGTATGAGTCATACTGAATCAGGTCCAGGTTCAGGTCCGGACCTGGACCTGATCCTCTGGACCTGAACCGGACCTGGACCTGAATTTTCTGTACCGGTACCCAGCCCTAATATCTATACATACATTACTGTATGTACATAGTACATATCATATTGTACATAGTATATATTGAAATATGTTCGTGTTTTGTTTTAGGGAAATATAGTCTTAACCAGCCACGACAACTCATTAGTGATGAGAGTCCTTGTTTCTTACTTTATGACCAATGGCCATAATCTGCATGCTCAAATGAGTTGCTTTTAGCCATCTCTCTTAAAGCCAATGCGACTTAGGTCTAGACAATGCAGCGCAATAAAGACCAAGATGCCCCATTATATAGCGCAAGAGATAAACACCCAAGTACGTCAATGGGGACATCCTATCTCAAGAGGGCTTTATAACGTCATTTACGCCCGAAATCACCCAGCTATTTGATGTAATCTATAGATACCTAACTGTCGAAATGATTTGCAGTCATAGAAGGATTTGAAAGGGTTTACAGCTGTGTATTGACATACATCTTCCAGGTCCACAACTTAAACGAAGTTACAACTAAAAAATGGGAGATCAAATTCCAACCTAATTGCAGCTAGTGCGTCAATATGGAAGTAACAATCTTTCTTTCTACGACACATAATGTTTGTAAAGGATGTAATGTATCAATGCTATTGGAAAATTCGGGAACAATGTGGCGAGTCATGATGCCACTTCGCTAGAAGACTAAGTGTGTGGCATCCATGCGGTGAAGAGGGCTATATGCTGTGATTCCGATGGCAAAAATTAGCATGAAGCACTAGGCATATTAGCGTGAGGCACAAGACTGGAATTCCATAGGATGGGGCTTGATAAAACAGACTAGGATATCACATTGGACAAAATATGGTTGAATAACACGTAGCATAACAAGTTATAGCTCAACACATGATTTATGTTTGATGGAAGCAGGTTTATTGTAACTGCGCACATTGATGCGATGAGAAAATCGTTAGGCTCGACTGTTATGCAGCTGTGGAGTAGAATGGACTGGGGATGATCCTGGTTTTCGATGCAGAAAAACGTTAGGGGCTCAAGTCGCGCTTTTATGACACGTCACATCAATTATCTAAAACATAACTTTGTCTTTCCTTCACACAGTAACTCGTAAAAAAACCGTCAGATAACCGTAAGATAATCATACTGACTTACTTGATACTTGATAAGGTCTCTTCATCGTTGTGTCAAGTGGTTTGCATCAAGGCAACGTCTCTTGTGGACCATCCTGCGCCATTCCATGCAATTCTGGGCCGTCACTTCTACGTCTCTAAGATAATCATACGAACCCAAATTGTAATAGAATGTTACAACTTCCGCTGTCTATACGTATACCAATATGTATATCCAGACGTCTCTACATAATATAAGTATAGATACCGGTAAGCTTAGATTCTACAAAACTTGTAAATCTGTATACGCTAGAGAGAAGTACTTAGAACTAGTTGATTTCGAGCTGCGCTCCGCAATAAGCAAAGTCAGAATTAGCGCTCATCCTCTTGAAGTGGAAAGAGGGAGATATAAGAGATTACCAGTGTGTGAAAGAATTTGTAAATATTGTACATCTAAAGAAGTGGGAGACGAGACACACTTCATTTCCAAATGTTCATTCAACGAAACCGAAAGAATCACTCTGTTTAGAGAAGTCACAAATTATTATCCCAACTTCCCCACATTGACAGACGAACAGAAAGCTACTTTTCTCTTGAAATCGCAGAACCCACAAATTCTAGAAAATGTGGGACTTTTCGTCTCCCTCTGCTTCCAAAAAAGAAGTCAAACCCAACCTGTTTAGAAATAGCCAACACTAGTATTAGATTAGAATATTATTCATGGCTGTCCATTGTCACTATGTGTATACCATGTACATGTACTTGCAATTAGCCCTCGGGCACGAACTTGCAAATAAACTTCTTATTATTATACGTGTTGCTCATCTTCTAAGGTTGTGCCCCTTTGTTAATAAGGTCTATGGTTCTATTTTATTAATGAGGTTCAAACGTTGATTCAAAGAATAAAGCTTCAGCAACTGTTAACATATGGATTGTAGTTTTACATGAATATATTGATACTCTAAAGAGGGCGTATTTTCAACTAAAAATAAACTTGGATTATAGCAGTTAGTAGGGATATCATCAGGTTAATTTGACTCTTCAGACAATAACGATGTTACCTGGTTTGGATATGTCTTCTCGTCATTGCAGAGTGGACCGTGAAACAGCATCAAGATTGCTTCGCCAAGGGAGTGCATCCTATGGCAAAGACAAGAAAAGCGCCGCCCAACGGTTAAAATTATCATTGCAGGAAAACCCGCATCCGTCATGGTCAAAACTAACTTGGATGGTATCACATCAAACAGGCTATACAAGATCGATGCACAAAGTCTGGAAGACTGGTATCATTCACCAAGTTGACTACTACATGTACATCGAACTAGTTTCCCTTCTACAACTACGGTCATGGCTACATGTTTAAAATTAATGATGTCGTCATCCATAAAACTTACCTGCCGTGGCCTTGCTGACATTGTATTTCCATGTCCCGTGAACAGCAGTAAAGAAGAGGTTGGTGCCCATCATAAGCTGTGGTGTTAGAAACTACTGCGCGAGTCTCCCAACAAGACGATGTGTCAGCTCTGGCCCGTGGGTCTACCTGGACAAGCTCAGCCAGTGGTGACCAGAACTGCATGCAAAGAGACAGAATAATCTTTTTGTACTATTCACAGCGTCACACCTGTCCCCGCGCGCCACAGACAGGTGGTCAGTTAACTCAATTTTGGAGGGTAACCAATCAGAGGAGTTATGCATATGTACACGTATGCTAATGAGTGCAGGGGTATAAAAGGGAAAGATATTATCGCAAAAAAGGCGCACAGTTTGACTTTGGGGAGGAAGATAAAAAAGTGGTTGGCAGAAACAGGCGAAAATTAAAGTCGGGTCAATTAGGGACAGTAGGAAGGGTATGAGGGTGTTGAGATATAAAGAAGAAGGTATCTTTACCCTAAACACCCAACCATCCTCTCTAATTTCTTATGGCTTGGGAAAAGTACTCGCCTCGCTCTCTGCTCAGGGATGGAGACTTTCCGCACTCCTTATCCCTCCATCACCTGTCTGGGACGCGGGGTATGGGTGTGGTGGTATGAATCTTCCACTATATCAATCTAACCATGGCATAATTATAGTTGACCAGCGTTTGATGTCCAATTAAACTTAAGGTTAGCAAGGAGGTTGAAAACCTTCTTGAGGTTAGTTATTTACCCTGTTACAAAGAAAACCTTCCTGTGGGTGCGGGTTTACCTGCAATGATGATTTCAGCCGTTTAACGGCGCTTTTCTTCTTAAGATACACCAGCCTAAAGGATACACAAAACCTTCTTGTTCCTAGATCCTCATTCTTGCGACAAAAAGGCTTGTCCAAACAAAAATACATCTTTATGTACAAAATTCGTCTTTGAATACAAAAGAAAAGAAAGACATATAAAAGAAATATTCTAATGAATAAAGACGCACGTACTCCCTGCAAATCAGAGTTGCTTGGAGTGTATTGACTCTCTCAAGAAAGATGCTAAAAATGCCCGCAAACATCTGGCCAGCACAGTATCACACTGTGTACGACTTGAAGGACATGTTGCAATACCAACCAGTGTAGATAGGTGGCGCTGTGAGACCGCCTGTAAAGTCATGTCCAAACTTTTTAATGTTAACACATTTATTCCAGCCATGTAACTTTCCTCTTACGCTACTTGTTTGTTCTAATTGTGTTTCATCTACAAATGAAAAGAAGTTACGAATGTGTGCCTTGTATGTCAGGAAGGTGGAAATCGGGTTCTTGGTCCCTTAGCATAAGGAGATTGATAAAAGCTTCTTGCTTAGCAAGACAACTTTCCCAGCCAGAGAAGGCCAATTGCTTATTATGCTCTTTTGTTCTTCAATCAATCACAAACAATACTAAACCAACAGACTGTATACATCAGAACTGCACTGCTTCCCAATGTTGTGCTAAGTGGCTTGGGTGGTAAGGGTTTACGATTATGACTTACAATCGTATTTTGGCCCAGGTTCTAGTTGTCTACAAGAGTATAAAGGGGTTGCATTTCATTTGCTAATCGACGTGCAGTCTGATAACAGTTATTAGACTGCACGTCGATCATTAAACAGAAGGTCACTAGTCACAAACATGCGACTAAAATATATGATGCACAAAGTAAAGGTGTTTGTCTTTTGAATCCAGCTTAACTTAGAAATGAACCAGAAATATTTTACATGACATTGTGTTGTTCTGGTTAGAGTCTGTTGGAGGCTCTGTCTGCTGTGTTTACTAGTATTGTCAATAATATACTCCACGATCCAATAAAGCCATTCTAGCTTTGTGCAAATCAATTTCAAAGTAACATTTTCGTACTTCTAGCTCTGTATAGTCAATCAATTCAAATTGTTACAAATGGTATCTGTATTAATATTGTATCACACAATCGATTGACATAAATCAGCTAGAATAGATTACTCTAAAGTATTAGTGAAAGGGCGTTTTACTATCCACAGCCAAATGTCAGTATTAGCGACGGAATGCCCATGGATTTCACCCCTACATATTGATGAAATCCACAGCCAACCAAATGTCAATATTAGCGGCAGAATGCCCGTGGATTTCATCACTAAATACAGATGAAGTCCACAACCAAATGTCAGTATTAGCGACAGAATGCCCGTGGATTTCATCACTATATACTGATGAAGTCCACAGCCAAATGTCAGTGTTAGCGACGGAATGCCCGTGGATTTCATCACTACATACTGATGAAGTCCACAGCCAAATGTCAGTATTAGCGGCGGAATGCCCGTGGATTTCATCACTACATACTGATGAAGTCTACAGCCAAATGTCAGTATTAGCGACGGAATGCCCGTGGATTTCATCACTACATACTGATGAAGTCCACAGCCAAATGTCAGTATTAGCGACGGAATGCCCGTGGATTTCATCACTACATACTGATGAAGTCCACAGCCAAATGTCAGTATTAGCGGCGGAATGCCCGTGGATTTCATCACTACATATCGATGAAATCCACAGCTGTGGAGTTCATCATCCTTCTACCGATGAAATCCACAGCTGTGGATTTCATCAACATAGTGATGAACTCCATAGCTGTGGAGTTCATCAATCCACGGTCCTTGGATATACCTCATTTCATCACTACATATTGATGAAGTCCACAGCCCAATGTCAGTATTAGCGACGGAATGCCCGTGGATTTCATCACTACATATTGATGAAGTCCACAGCCCAATGTCAGTATTAGCGACGGAACGCCCGTGGATTTCATCACTACATATTGATGAAGTCCACAGCCCAATGTCAGTATTAGCGACGGAACGCCCGTGGAATTCATCACTACATATTGATGAAGTTCACAGCTGTGGAGTTCATCATTATTCTACCGATGAAATCCACAGCTGTGGAGTTCATCAACATAGTGATGAACTCCACAGCTGTGGAGCTCATCAATCCACGGTTCTTGGATATACCTCAGTATGTTACATACCAACAAAAGTAAGGGCACATATAGGTGACCATCTGTACACACTTAAAATAGGAGAAACTAGTAAATAGTCAGCAACATGTTGTAAAATGCTACTTCTACACAACTTCAATTTTTGAATGTCTGTGTATTTTATGCTATGACAAATAAATTGAATTCTGTTTTTTATTTTATTTTGCAGGTTACAATTTCATCCTTTGATCTCAATAATTTTATGTCATTAAATGTAATGTTAACAAGCCTTCAACCATGAAATCACCGATAATGTTGGCATCTATCACAGTTATACAAGTATCAAGTATTTTCCTTGAAGTTATCATTGGTGTCGCAAATGAATGCATCATTATGTGCTCTTCACTACCGTACTATGCTTCTTGCTTTGGCAGATTTTATCATCAACAGCATTTTCTACTTTTTCTGGTAGATGTCGCTTTTATCTAACGCATCTGTTATGCCTACATTGTACATAGATCCTATTTATCCTTTGAGTGCTTATTTTAGACTTAGAATTTTCTTTTACACCTGATCCATCGTTATCACAGTTTGTTTGAGTAAGTTGAGAGAATAAAAGACTAAAAAGACCTAATTATCCAAAGCAGATACATTTGCGTTAGATTTACTACAACTTCGAATCGGTTGCTGAAACTGCTGCTAGGTTCTTGGCTAGCTCAAGGTCGTTACACAATGGTGAGGTATCAAAGTTCACGTTGGATCAGTGTTTCACCTTTCCGTTCCGGGTCGGAGTTGAAACTTGATCGCCGACCATAACGTTAGTTTTGCCCCCCAAATTCGCCATTTCCAAGAATTTGTCTCCAAAATAAAGCTACTACAGAATACCTGAAAGTCTCCCCAGAAGACAGTAAGGCACTACTTTCAACGGAATTACTAGTATTAACTTGTGATTTTTCCAGGAGGTGTCGGCCTAACGTTGCGTGACTTAATCGTAAGTGACCAGGAAGTCCAGCCCAAGATTTGCCCACGCCAGTAAGCTAAGACAACAGAGAGGTATGGTAAGTCAGCATTACTGAATTCAATATTGCTTCATGCCTCGAGATGTTTTCCAACATGTCTTTTCAGCAGAGCAGGGAAGTTGTTTAGACCACCAGACAGGTTGTCCTACATAACAACCGAAATTTTTCAATTTGTTTTCAGTTGATTGCAGTCCCGTCCTGGATGTCAGACTGTTTCCAGGGCGTACACGCTGGGTCACGTTCCTCAGCGCTTAGCCCGACCAACAATTGCTCTACTTCTAACGTCTTTTTGTTTAAAGAATTCGAGTGCCAGCGTACTGTGTTTTGACTTAGAGACTGTTCCTCTGTAGCAAAATTTCAATGCGGCACATTGGGGCCCTCAAGCTGTAGAGGTTGTCTTAAAAATTTGTAATTGTCGGTCAACAATCGGGTTTCCGGCTGCTGTCTTTCATGGTCTCCACAATGAGCTCAGTTCAACAGTATTTTCAGATCTATGCATATTAGAATGTCTGCGACGCTTACAATTTGTCGGAAGTTGTTGTGACTTGTGACAATGTTTTCAAAAATCTATTAGGCGAACCAAGACAGCTTCCACCTGAAATGCCGTGAAGCCAAACATAGTGACTACAACGCTGTGATGAAGATAGCATCAGTAGAAACTGTTCGGGACGGGTTTGACTACCTGCCCGCCAAATTCCACCAATGGGTGGATGATCCGGAAGCCTATGTATTAGTAGCGGAAGCTGACAACAAAGTGGTACTTATTCATTGCTATATCCAATTTGTGATATCAATATTGTATAGTCAAGGGTCAATGACCAACCCCGAGGTGTATATTGTGTTATAACGCCTGGTCCGTTGCTATAACCACCGAATAAAACCAACCTGTTCGCTTCGCTCACTCGGTGGTTTTATTTGGTGGTACCGGTTATAGCAAAGAACCTGGCGTTATGACACCATATATACCGAGTAACAGGCGGGTCATTAACGTTATTATCATATAACCTACCCAACTGACCCATTTAAGCGACAAATTCCTTTATTATACGTACGTCCATAATTCAGTACATTCAATAAAGTTGAACAGCGAATTTAAACAATATATAACTTGTATGTGAAATGTCGTTCAGTTACAAAAAGAGGCAAAGTCGATTCATTATGTTACATAAAGTTGAATGTAACGGGTGAAAGTGGACATTGTCCCCAAATAATTGTAAGATAGACTGCAGGCTGTTGACCTATCGTCTGCGGATTGTTCCACTTGCAGTTGGGGTACAAAATTATGTGTTTAGTCGCTCCGTATAACGTGGACTTGAATTGAAGCAACTTTAATCTTTTTTTTTTCTATTATTCTAGATTGAGACGTTTTATTTCAAGATGGTAAATATTTCTTAGAACAACAAACCTTACTATCATTGTTAACAAAACCCCCCTTGCAGTCTGTGCTTATTTCCCCTGCCCTGACATATGTTTCGCTCCTTTTGATTGGCCAATGCCCGCTTATTCCAGTAACGCTTCTTCTGATTGTTTAAAATGAATAGTCGATTTGAATCAACACCGGGCTGGCAGGAATCTATGCGTTACGGCGTCATGGAATGGGGCCTTCTGATTGGTCCGCGGCGCTTGGCTATATGATAATGTTTCTTTAAGTATACTATATGTTATATCATACGATAGTGATGGTTTGAAAAATCTCGAAAATGCGACGAACTTTTCATCACGATACTCTGTAAATTTAAGAAAAGATAACATGTGCACACATGAAAAAGAATGTGCACACATGAAAAAGAATAAATTGATAATCGGAAGACAACTGTATCTAAATTCATTTATCATACCGTTGGCGCCCGGTTAGTGACGTCTCACTCTGTAAGGATGTGTATCGTTTAGAATAGAGAGAACGCCTGTTGTCTGTCTCTGTTATTTAAGTAATCTCTGACAATGTTGCCTTTGCAGATTGCCGTGTATGTGTGTTTCATGACTGATGGCGGTGCGTATCTGTTCAACAAAACCATGCGGATCGCCCCAGATCTGCAGGGGAAAAAGTTAATGATCCGAATCGGATTTGAACTTGAAAAGACGCTGCAGCTGCGTCTTCACCCTAGGCTGCTGCATCTCGAACGACGTGCCATTTCGGACGTCAAGCGACCCTACCTTTGGAAAGACGCGCCAAACAAGGACATATGTTTTATAGCAAGTATACATTTCACTGTTTCACATGTATGGTACATGGACAAATAATTCAGCACACATCACTCACAAATGATGAACTCTCTGGCAAAAATACATGTGTTGCATGTATGTACGTATTCATGGGCGCGCATCCAAACACATAGACATGCATCCAATACACACAAATATACACACACATGAACACACATAGTTACATAGACACTCACTTATTACACACTCACTCACACAGACGCAGGCGCTCAGACACGTCCACTCAACAAACATGCTCTCATGCGTATACACAAACGCACACGCACATATACATATTATACACATGGCACTAGTTGCGTATACGTAGACACGGTGCTGTATATTGAAAATTTGAAGTTTAGTGACAAAATATCACTAATAGTATCCTTTCCAATTCTAGGATGTTATGTACTTCCAAGCCACGTGCAACGAAGTCCTGAGTAACTTGGAAGCCAAGGATGTTCTCCCATACCCTCCACCACCATCAGTAATGCCCTTCCAACCCTCCGACATGGTGCGGCTGATAAGGCCTGAGTTTCTCGAGCAGATTCTGTCTGACAAAAGTATTTTTGTAGATTGGGATCAGTATCAGCTCAGTGCCTCTAGTTTACATGGGTTGTCCAAGGGGGGAGTCACTATTCTTGTCGACAATTGTGAGCCAACAGCTAAGAGTTTGAGTTATGGGGGGAGTTATATGACACCCAGGGGGCGGGTATATCACGTAGACGTACACTGTAGTGATGTAGGTCTGTGTCAGGTACATATCAAACACCACGTGGACAGAGCTTGCCGTGAGTACGACGGGGTGATCACGTTCTGTGTAATGGTGATCGACCCGTCCCTGATAATCACAACCAAAACCTTCTGTGTGGAAACGTTGGGCCTGGTTCACCTTCCAAACGATCACAGGTACTTGTCTTATAAATTTATGGTACCAATTCTTTTGGATCCTAGCAACTCACGCCTTTGAAACGATGCAGGACTGCCAACTTGCCATGATATGTTCTTAAGTAATTCGATAGCACGGTGCAAAATGTACAAACATTATATTGTAAGAATTATGGCAATGTGTGATCTATATGACTCCAAAGTCAGGTTACATGAGTGACAGGATGTAGAAGTTTGTTTCAGTTTCCTTTAGGTCTTTTACCTCAATGAGTCTGCATTCGCTTGTACGATAAACTTATGTACACACTTTCTATTAGACCCAGAGTGACATACCTTGTATGCATGCCAAGCCAGTGTGGAATCATCACTTACATACACGACGCTGTTAAACCTTGAATATGCTACAACAGTTTGGGACCCGTATACAAAGATAAACTAGAAAGTATGCGGACCCAAACTGCCAGATTTACTTATTCAGATTCTGCACGAACAACTTCAATAGGAACTCTAGTGTTACCAAAATGAAAACAGATCGATATCGATACCACCTGAAGACAATTCGAAGGAAATGTCCAGGCTTTATAATTATACACTGGTGGACGTAAAGGCAAAATTAAGGGCACAAACAGATGGCCATCTGTATACACTTAAATAATAAATAGTAGTCAGCAACATAGACTTTTATTGTAAAATGTAATTCTTAAAAGGTTACCAATTCATCCTTTGATCTTAATCACTTTAATTGTCATTTAAGATATAATTTTTGACAAGCCTTCAACCATGCAATCACTTATAATGTTGGCGTCTATCATAGTTATACAAGTATCAGGTACTTGCCTTAAGAGTACCATTGGTGTCGCTTATAAATGCATCATTAGGTTCCATTCCCTATACTGCTTACTGTCTTGGCAGATTTTATCACGAATAGCTAGCATTTTGTACTTTTTCTGGTAGATGTCGCTTTTATCTAATACATCTGTTCAACCTACATTGTGCATTGATCCTATTTTCTCTTTGACTGTTTATTTTAAACTTAAAATTTTCCTTTACACCTATATTCAACGTTGATACAGTTTGTCTGAATAAGAGAATAAAAGACTAAAAAGACCTGATTATTCGAAGCAGATACGTTTGCGTTAGATTTACTACAACCTCGAATCTGTTGCTGAAATTGCTGCTAGGTTCTTGGCTAGCTCAAGGTCGTTACACAATGGTGAGATATCAAAGGTCACTTTGGATGAGTGTTTCACCTTTCCGTTCCGGGTCAGAGTTGAAATTCGACCGCGGACCATAACGTTAGTTTTCCCCAAAATTCGCCTTTCCTGACAATTTGTCTCCATAATAAAGCGACTACAACAATACCCGAACGTCTCCCGGGAAGATAGTAAGACACTACTTCGCAACGAAGTTATAAAATTGTGATTTTGCCAGGAGGTGTCGGCCTAACGTTACGTGACTTAATCGTAAAGGACCCAGAAGTCCAGCCCTAGATTTGCCCACGCCAGTAAGACAACAGGGAGGTATGGTAAGTCAGCAATTTTACTGAATTCAATATTGCTTCATGTCTTGAGATGTTTTTCCAACATGTCTTATCAGCAGCGTAGGGAAGTTGTTTAGATCACCAAACAACCAAAAATTTTCGATTTTTTTTTCAGTTGCTTGCAGTCCCGCCAGTCCTAGATGTCAGATTGTTTCCAGGGCGTACATTCCCAACGCCTAGGGCCAACCTGCTACACTTCTAACGTCTTTTTGTCCAAAGAATTCGAGTGCCAGCGTACTGTGCTTTGACTTAGCAAATGTTCCTCTGTAGCAAAATTTCCATGCAGCATATTTGGGCCCTCAAGCTGTGGAGATGGTCTTAATTGTAGGTCAACAATCGGGTATCCAGCTGCTGTCTTTCATGGTCTCTACAATGACCTTAGTTCAACAGTATTCTCATATTTATGCATATTAGAATGTGTGCAACGCTTACAATTTGTGGAGAAGTGATGGTTTTGAAAATTTGTTTTATATCTATTAGGCAAACCAGGACAGCTTCCACCTAAAATGCCGTGAAGCCGAACATAGTGACTACAACGCTGTGATGAAAATGGCATCAGTAGAAACATTCCGGGACGGGTTCGACTACCTGCCCGCAAAATTCCACCAATGGGTGGATGATCCGGAAGCCTATGTGTTAGTAGCGGAAGCTGACAACAAAGTGGTACTTATTCATTGCTATATCCAATTTGTGATATCAGTATTGTATACTCAAGGCTCAATGACCCACCCTGAGGTGTATAGTAAAGGGTTAATGCCCCGGCCCGAGGTGTATATGGTGAGATAATCCCTGGTCAGGTGCGATAAGCACCGAATAAACCACCGAGTGAGCGTAGCGAACGAGGTGGTTTATGAGGTGGTTATCGCACCTGACCAGGGATTATCTCACCATATACACCGAGGATAAGGCGGGGCATTAACGTTATTATCATATAGCCTACACAAACCGACCCATTTAAGCAACAAATTCCTTTATAATACATACATCCTTTATTCAAGACTTGCAAGGCTTGACATAATGACAAATTCCCTTCTGCTGGGACAAGTGTGTTGCTATTCAATCACTGAGCGACATCCGCCGTCTGGGTCGGCAGGGCTCGCCTCTCGCTAATATCTTTTCATCCCAAAGTTTCCTGATTTTTGTTGTCATCAAGAGCCTCAACCTAGTGTATAACGTGTCTGAACTACCGAGGCACACGATTCTGCAAGCGAACGACGTGGGACCGCCGGATTGCCTAGGGTAGCGGCCGATAAAGCGCATCACCAGGACGGGCGAGCTGTTCGAGTACCACGCCATCGATCTAGCCATTACATCGATCAGCAGCTCGCTCTACCCGGGGTTCCGAAACATCACGTCACGGAAACTCGGACTCAGAAGACCTTGCAGATTCCACGGGGACATACCCGCTCTCATCGGGGCCGTACAGTCTAACCAGAGACCAAACGGCGACTGGAACGACCGCCCCCCACCCCAACAATTTCCACCGAACTCTCGCGAAATTTCGCGCCCTTTTCGTTCTCGCGAGGCGTCCGTGATCTCGGCAGCCATGTTCCTATCGGCGACAACTCGGTAAACATCTCGAACGGCACTTCCTTACCCCTCAGCCTTTCCCCTTCCCGCCCGTACCTACAGGGACCCAGACAGTAGGAAGTCGGTGTGCACCTACAGCAGCATGCTGTTATAGTTGTACATATTCAATAAATTTGAAGGAATGTGAACAGTAATAATGTTTGGATTAACTCTAACATGGACTGCACACTGTACAAAGCATTCCTTTCTGCTGACGCATGACGCCGTAACACGTAGATTCAGGCCAGGCAGGTGGGTATCGCTCCCCTGATTGGTCAGAATGAATCGACACCGGCACCGGTGTCGATTTGCATCGACACTGGTGCCGGTGTCGATGCAAATCGACACCGGTGCCGGTGTCGATTCATTCTGACCAATCAGGGGAGCGATACCCACCTGCCTGGCCTGAATCTACGTGTTACGGCGTCATAACCAACGTGGAACGGGGCCTTCCAGTCTGGGGGCCTTCTGATAGGTCCGCGGCGCCTGGCTATATGATAATGTGTTATAACGCCTGGTCCGTTGCTATAACCACCGAATAAAACCACCCTGTTCGTTTCGCTCACTCGGTGGTTTTATTTGGTGGTTATAGCAAAGGACCAGGCGTTATGAAACCATATGTACCGAGAAAGAGGCTGGTCATTGACGTTATTATCATATAGCCTACCCAAACTGACCCATTTAAGCGACAAATTCCTTCATAATACATACATCCATTCTTCAGTTCATTCAATAGATTTGAACAGCGAATTTAAACAATATATAACTTGTATGTGAAATGTCGTTCAGTTCCGAAAAGAGTCGATTCATTATGTAACGGGTGAAAGTTGACTTGTCCCCAAATAATTGTAAGATAGACTGCAGACTGTTGACCTATCGTCTGCGGGTCGTTCCACCTGCAGTGGGGGTACAAAATTATGTGTTTAGTTGCTCCGTATAACGTGGACTTGAATTGAAGCAACTTTAATCTTTTTTTCTATTATTCTAGATTGAGACGTTTTATTTCAAGATGGTAAATATTTCTTAGAACAACAAACCTCACTATCAATGTTAAACCCCCCCCCCCCCCACACACACACACCTTGCAGTCTGTGCTTATTTCTCCTGCCCTGACATATGTTTCGCTCCTTTTGATTGGCCAATGCCCGCTTATTCCTGTAACGCTTCTTCTGATTGTTTAGAATGAATAGTCGATTTGAATCAACACCGGGCTGGCAGGAATCTATGTGTTACGTCGTCACGGAATGGGACCTTCTGGTTGGTCCGCGGCGCTTGGCTATATGATAATGTTTCTTTAAGTAGACTACATGTTATATCATACGATAATGATGGTTTGAAAAATCTCGAAAATGCGACGAACTTTTCATCATGATACTCTGTAAATTTGAAAGAAAATCACATGTGCAACACATGCTAAAGAAATTGATAATCGGAAGACAACTGTATCTATTTATCATACCGTTGGTGCGCGGTTGGTAACGTCTGGCTCTGTAAGGATGTGTATAGTTTGGAATAGAGAGAACGCCTGTTGTCTTACTCTGTTATTTAAGTAATCTCTGATGTTGCCTTTGCAGATTGCCATGTGTGTGGTTTTCATTGCTGATGGCGGTGCGTATCTGTTTCACAAATTATTGCGGATCTGCCCGGGTCTGCAGGGGAAAAATTTAATGATGCGAATCGGATTTGAACTTGAAAAAGCGCTGCAGCTGCGTCTTCACCCTAGGCTGCTGCATCTCGAGCGACGTGGCCTGTCGGACGTCAAGCGACCCTACCTTTTGAAAGGCGTTCAAAACAAAAATGACATATGTTTGATAGCAAGTATCCATTTATTCACTGTTTCACATGTATGGCACATGGCTAAATATATCAGCACACATCACGCATGAAAGATGAACTCTCTGGCCAAAATACATATGTTACCTGTACGTGCCTACTCATGCCATGGTCACGCATCCAAACACAAAGACATGCATCCAAGACACAAAAATATGCACATACATGAGCATACATACATAGACACTCATTTACACACTCACTCACTCACACAGACACGTCCACACCCACCCACTCACTCAACAAACATACTCTCATACATAGACAAACGCACACGCACATATACATATTGTACACATGGCACTAGTTATGTATACGTAGACACGGTGCTGTATTTTGAAAATTTGAAGTTAAGTCACAAAATCTCTGTAAGTTCATCTACAAATGTTTTAGGAAGAGAGAAGATGCATGTTAACTATAGTATATGTATAACTTTGCGTTTACTACCTTTTGTACCAAATTGACTGCATTTAGCCCCAATGGGGCATGAATATGCAATAAACTTCATTGTCATTGTCATTGTCACTAATAGAGTCCTTTCCAATTCCAGGATGTCATGTACTTCCAAGGCACTTGCAACGAAGTCCTGAGTAACTTGGAAGCCAAGGATGTTCTCCTATACACTTCACAACCATCAGTAATGCCCTACCAACCTTCCGACATTGTGCGTCTGACAAGGCCTGAGTTTCTCGAGCAGATTCTGACTGACAAAAGTATTTTTGTAGATTGGGATCAGTATCAGCTCAGTGCCTCTACCTTACGTGGGCTGTCCAATAAGCGGGGCGTTACTATTCTTGTCGACAACAGTGAGCCAGCAGCTAAGAGTTTGAGTTTTGGGGGGAGTTATATGACACCCAGGGGGCGGGTGTATCACGTAGACGTACACTGTAGAGATTTAGGTCTGTGTCAGGAACATATCAAACACCACGTGGACAGAGCTTGCCGTGAGTATGACGGGGTGATCGCGTTCTGTGTAATGGTGATCGACCCGTCCCTGATAATCACAACCAAAACCTTCTGTGTGGAAACGTTGGGTCTGGTTCACCTTCCAAACGATCACAGGTTCTTGTCTTTCAAATTTGTGTTTCCAATTCTTTTGGATCCTAGCAACTCACGCCTTTAAACGAAGCAGGACTGCCCACTTCATATGTTCCAAAGTAATCCAATATCATGGTACAAACGTTAACATACAAACGTAATACTGTAAGAATCATGCGAATGTGCGATCTATATGACTCGAAATCAATGCAGGTTACATGAGTGACAAGATGTAGACGTTTGTTTCGCTTTCCTTTCGGCCTTTACATCACTCTGCAATCGCTTGTATGCTAAGCATCTGTACATAGACAGCAAAATGACATACACTTGCATGCACGTCGCTGGTAAGACCAAACCTTGAGTATGTCGCAACAGTTTGGGACCCGTATACGAAGATAAACTAGAAAGTATGCAGATCCAAACTGCCAGATTTACTTATTCAGATTTTACAAGAAAACCTCAATAAGAAGTCTGGTGTTACAAAAATGAAAACAGATCGATATCGATACCACCTGAAGACAATTTGAAGGAAATGTCCAGACTTTATATACACTGAGTTACGTAAAGGCTGAAATAAGGGAACATACAGATGGCCATCTTTACACACTTAAATAATGAATAGTTACTAGTCAGCAACATGTTGTAAAATATAATTGTTGAGTCATTGCTTCTTCACACAAAAATGTCAATTTCTGAACGTCTGTGTTCTTTATGCTATAACAAATAAATTGAATTCTGTGTTTATTTGCTACTCTCCAAGCAGAGGTTAGGCTCCGGCTGTTTTTTAAACTTTTTTTTTAGTCGTTTTTACCGGACACAGTAAGAAAAAAATGACAAAATAGAAAGCCCGATAAAAACGACTAAAAAAAACGTTAAAAAACAGCCGGAGCCTAGCCTCTGCTTGGAGAGTATTTGCAGGAACCGTTTCATTCTTTTATCTCAATCACCTGATTTATCATTTGAGATAATATTCTTGACAATCATACAATCGCGGAGAATGTTGGCATCTATCATAATCTTACAAATATCAAGCATTTGCCTTTAAAGTATCTTTAGTGTTGCTAATAAATACATCATTATGTGTTCTTCACTATTTCGCATCTTGCCTTGGTAGATTTTATCATGAACAGCATTTTGTACTTTTTCTGGTAGATGTCGCTTTTTTTCTAATACATCTCTTGTGGCTACATTGTGCATAAATCCTATGTTCCATTGACTGCTTGTTTCAAACCTTTATTTTATTCTTACACCACCGCTACAATAGCTTGTTTGAATCAGAGAATAAAAAAAAGACCTGATTATCCGAAGCAGATACATTTGAGTTAGATTTAGGAAAAGCCGTCGACGGAATAAATGAAAGCCATTTCACTTCTAAGAATTACTTCGTTACTTTTCGACAAGGCTTAAAAACTATGGGGATATGACGAATGTCGGTTATCTGGAAATCCTTTGCTGTGAACTACTGTAGTTCATGACTTTGTCGCTAGATGTCGTCTGCTACTTTTATATTTGTGCTTAATAGTTGATATTATACTTTCAATGTCAAATTTTTAATGTTTACATATATTGGCTGATAATAGACAATATAAAACAATTCTTGATATCCATTTTAGGGTTTAAAGGAACTTAATTTTTTTTTTATTTCTTCGAATCCACGTCCGAATCGGATGTGCAAAGCCGAATCGTCAGCTGATACGCCGGCTAGGATTCGAGGGCCGAATCGACCGCCTGCTTCAGGTTGGTGGCATACCAGTCCGTAGAAGCGCCCCCTATATTCATTTACTCATCAGTCTACGTAATAAGTAGGGCTAAGAAAGAAGTAGGCGTAATTAAGATATCTGTAGACATCGTCACTGCAAGTAATGATTTGAACTTTGAAACGTGTCTTTATTTGCCGAAATCCCCAGATCATTTCCTTCACAGCAACACACCAATGTTAGTTGTTATTAGTCGGTGTTATTATTTGCACAAATAACGCGTTATTCGAAAGTCAATTTTCATGATGTGTAGTAAATTGCCATCTCCCGACCATAATGACTTTTTGAATGACCATTAATGATTTATATTATGAAAAGCTCTTGGCTCAAATCACAAGGGAATCATTGTAAAGTACTAAATATTTGGGTCTTCACATAAAGACTTGACCCGGAGACCTCTATCTCGTGTTATGCTTGTTAATGCTTGCTTGTTGTACCGACCGCATTTTGTAACGGCAGTTGTATGGGAATGAATAACTATTATGTGGCATTTATTGGCCCATACGCCTATAGAGTATAATGATTTAGTTCCCCGTATATCGGGAATGAAAACATAAAAACAACGTTGAATTGATGAAATGAATTTTCGTCAACATTATGGATTATTACCCACAATAGTCCCAATGGTATTATCTTATTTACCCTTTTTGCTCCGTTCCTTCTTCTCCTTCCTCTTTTTCGCCCTGTCCTCCAAACAAATAAGGTCAATGACCTGAACCAGATTGCTATCACCATGGTTACTGGAGGTGCAGCAGACACCCTGATTACACTAATGTAGCAAGTGGAAGGACAGAACCTGAGGGGCTGGGCACCATGTACATGTATATGGCTGTGTGTGAGCAAGATTAAACATGACAGTAAACTGTTGTTAGACTAGACTAGACTTTCATGATAAGCATATCGCATTTACTTGCAAATGTTTCCTTTCTATTTCTTATTTTTTTCACGTCGTTACATGAAAATACATGGCCACAAACCGTCCTTTTCAAAATCTTCCATGTCAAAGTCCCAAGTTGACACTTGTCGGGATAAATATGGCAACGGTACCGGTATTCTAAGTTGGTCGATAAAAAGTTTCAAAATGTATACTGCAGGAAAGACGGTAATTCTTTTGAGACCGATTGCGGAATCAACGAAACGCTTGATGTGAGGAACGACAATACTTAAAGGCAGGAAGTAAAAACGTTAACGTTATTACTCCTATCTGCGTGACAGTGTATTTAGACGCTGGTGGAACAGCTCCATGACTTCGTGGGCGGTTTTTACTAGATATGTGATTGATTTGTTACGGAGTACTGGAGATCTTCAGTCATCCCATGAATAGTCTGAAAACCTGGCGCCGAACAGTCGACTGAGGGTTTTGTTGCTTGTGAAGTCTTTTTAACGGCTTACATCAAGTTTACAAACTGTCACATAGATCAGAGGCTACATTGATCTACAGAGGAAGGTTGAAGTCTTTGAGGCAGTAAATTATGTTCATGCCATGAGCAATATTGTCACCATATGTTAATTAGCCGTGCAATCAGGCCGCCTAAGTTGTAACGGTCCTTCCCGGGGTCTATAAGGTTCATTTATGGGTTTCCGTCCCACCATTACTCAGGGATGATTGCTGCGTTGTAAAATATTCTTTAAAACTCAATCTATGACACTTAAGGACAAAGGGCTTCAACACTGCGCTGCAGCTCCACCCTCTTTCTCACAGGTGGCGCTGCAACAGAACAACCGTCTTTCCCCATCGGCCTGACAATAAATCCTTATCATCATAAAACTGTTATAAATTACACGTGTTAACCTAGAACCTGTATTTCCTTCCAGTTCATTGAACAACTATTTACTGCTCGTTTGTTCCTCTTCCATCCTTTCTACGTATGGCAATGGCGACATGGCCTCCCGCTGTTTCCTGCCCGGAGCCATGTTTGCATGCACGCAACCTCCTCTTCGGGGTTGATAACACAGTTAGACCTCTCCATAGGAAAGCATGGTAAAATAGACTGAAAAAAGGCTTAATAAAAAGTACTAACCCTAAATTTAATCTTAATTTTTTTCTCTACCAGACAGTCACAAGGGTCGTCTTTATATCCATTGAGCGAAAACAGGGCGTTGATTGGCTCAAACACTATGCTCGCTCTATGAAAGAAACCTCACATTTGACCCCAGCTTTCTTCTGATACCACCCGTATGACCCAACTACTAAACACCTTCCACGCGCCAACTAAACTGCCAAACTGAGCACATTTTGACCATAATGGGAATGCTTAGACCCTAACTGTTCCTTCTAACGCCATAGAGTCTCCAGGTTAGGCCCAATTGTTCTACGAGGATTTTCAAGGATTTTAGGTGGTACTATGATTTGTGCCCTCTGCTGCGCAACTCAACTCTGACGTCTGCCCTTCAAGGCCACTGCTCTATCGCACACATCACAATACGGACTCTTCACTTTCAACAATATGAGACCTGATAAAGATACCCCGTGTGGTTTATGATGTATGGGGATGTAGCTAAGACAAAGATAAGATCATGCTGACTACAGTATGATTTCTTCAATCCATTACTCATAGGTGGGGTCTATAGGGTTCCCAATCTAGTGGGGAAAACATTGGAAACTGTATTCAGCCCATTAGCCATCTACACCAACTACTGTTGGATTAGAATCATAAAAATTCCCCACTTTACTACGGTAATGTTGATATAACTAGAAAGGCCGACATTTGCTTAAGAGCAAATACAGCATATTTCAGCCATACCCCTTCCCACGCAACATTGGACTGTTCCAAATCACCCCTGCGCAAAAATGGAACATCCTCTTAACAGTACATTATCCCCCAAAGTGGACTGGTATTGTGAATTGATTCCAGGTAAAAACAGAGCTTGCTTCTATTTTTTCAGAAAATGACAATAATCACACCTTCCATTCAGAAAATTTTCATCATGACTGAAAATTGTTGAATGACTTCATGTAATGTCATTAACAATTTTCAGTACGATAACTAGGTGTAAGTTTAAAAAAAGTATAAGCTCCTTGTGATGTGGGTACATTTATTCTTGCAGTGAACTTTTTTTATTCAAGTAGGGCATACGATTTAATAATTATCAAGCAGGTGCAGGTACTGTAGGAGCGTTTGTTTTCTTCAAGCTGTAAAACTGTTAAATTGTTTTACTTTGTATGCAATCAGCCATCGAGCCTATTCTTATTTTAGTTTAACAACTTCCTGCCAGACCCGGAAGATACGATTGAACCTTGTTCGAGGATTTATTTTCGTCTGTCTGGTCAGTCTGTTCATACCCTGGCGCTGAGAGTGTTTTGTTGGGCTGAAACTCTGGAAGTTTAAAGTTACTTACAATTTAAATGTTCAAAGTTTATGTCAAAAAACAACAGCACTAGGAAATGTGGCCACTATAGACAGGTGGTCACTATAGAGAAAATGCTGATCTATTGACTAGAAGCAAGGAGGTTGACCTCCTTGCTAGAAGCCATACGTTACACATGATTTCAGTACACTGATCATTAATCATATAAACATTGCACAGGCAAGCCAATTGTTTAGATGTACAATTAAGTTCAAATAATTCTGAAGAGAAATATTGATGAGAAAATAATCATTCTCGCCACTGTCTAACTTATACTTACGTATCAAAACTAAACGCAGATTTTCTAACTAACGCACCTTTCGCCGACTTCATCAAAGGACCGCCGGCTATCAATCAAACACGGCTGTTGATTAGACTTAGAGTTTCAAACAGTCATGTGCTGTTTGCCAGTTGACAGCGAACTTCATGCTACGTGATGTTTTACATTGCTTGGACCTTCTTTCCTACAGCGGTGCTTCTACAAAATATTTAGACTGTAACATTGAGTCCCACATGTTTTATAGAATAGAATTTGACGCAGAACAGCGTTTTTTGCTGGGTATTTTTCTTGAAACATGTCCGTGGGAATATCAGCGAGGCGGCGACGTAGGGATATCAGACCGTGAACAAAAGTCGCACGGCGGCTAACGGCGCAGCGAAGATACTAGCGCTATAAATAAGCGCTTCAACTAAGGATGGCAACCCGTACAATATTTTAGTATACTGTTGAGCTAAGTAAAGTTTGTTGTTTATGAGGTTTTAGTTGTCTTTGAAGCTTTGACCCGAAATATTTTAAAGTCAAACTGCTGAAGAGAAGTAAGTGACTGCTACGATTATCGTAGATATGGCCCTAAAAGAACTGATAAAAGAAGCCTTCTCAATAGTCTAAAATGCAAGAGCTTCCGGGGGGGGCTTCGGGAAAATATACCGTTATAAGACCGTCAACAACAGTCGCACGGAGCTAACAGCGCAGCGAAAATACCATCGCTAGCGTTTCAACTTCGGATAACAAGTTATAAGTACTGTTGAACTCAGTAACGTTAAAGTTTGTTTTTAGTTGCCTTTGACGGTTTGACCTGAAATAGTGTTACGCTAAACTCCTGAAGAGAAGTTAAGTGACTGCTGCGATTATCATAGATATGCCCCTAAGAACTAATACAATATAAAGTCTTCTGAATAGTCTAAAATGCGAGAGCCTTAGGCGGGCTTCGCTCCCCCTGGCAGGAACACTGCTATATACGGGATCATGAGGCCCCGCTTATGAATATTAATTAGCCTTTGGCCTCCTCTTCGCTGATTGGCTAGGTCTTTGATTCAATTAACTCACCGGCTGACGCGCACAGGTGTGGCTCTGTGCGGGGTCACGGAAGGTCACGTCAGGAGGCCAAAAGAAAACAAATTTCCCCTCAGAAAAGTGCCAAAATTAATCATTTTAAAGTTGTTTATGTCAAAAATTTTACTTGAATCTTGTTACCAAGTATATAATGCCTATCTATACCAAATTTCAGGTCGTTTAATTGTAATACCAGGGAACAGGAGCCAAAAGTGTCCTTTTTTGGTCAAAAATTGGCCAAAAATCGCAAAAATAAGCATTTTGTTGCACTGTACACCAAAAGTGTTATTGAATTTATATGAAGGGATTATCAAGGCACATCTGTGTCAAATTTCAGCTCATTCGGTTGCAATACCAAGGTACAGGAGCCAAAAGTGTCCTTTTATGGTCAAAAATTGGTCAAAAAATCGCAAAAATAAGCATTTCGTTGTACTGTACACCAAAAGTGTTATCGAATTTATATGGGGGCATTATCAAGGCACATCTCTGTCAAATTTCAGCTCATTTGGTTGTAATACCAGGGTACAGGGGCCAAAATATACAGTTTTGGTCTAAAATTGACCAAAAAATCTCAATAAAATCATTTTAGAGGCAGATATGAAAAAACTGAGAAAAAAGCATCAAGGTATTGGCCCATTCTACCCCTGTGCCAAGTTTCAGATCATTCGGTCCAGGAACGGCGGAGATGAATCACTTTGAAGATTTGACAGGAGAAAGAAGAAGAAGAAGAAAGAAAGAAAGAAGAAACATTACGAATACAATATATTTCACCATACTATGTATGGCTGAAATATAATAAATATATATCTCCCTGTATAGCTGCGAACGCCAGGGGCGTGACTAAATATAGCTATTTCACAATAATAACAAACGCAATAATAAGGGTAGCTTTAAAAATATGCCGCACTTAATCTCCAAGCAGATCCTTCGTGGCATAAGACAGTAACATAAGCTGGGGAAGGAGTTTAGCCGGCAGAGAAGTAAATTGGCCACGCCTCCGTCTGCTAAACTCCTTCCCCAGCTTATGTTACTTAGCCTGGTATCCAGCCGTAATATAGCTCCCGAGTCTCTTCTCTCCTCTTTGCAAGAGAGAAGAGACCTGGGAGCTATATTACGGCTGGATACCAGGCTATATGTTACTGTCTTATGCCACGCAGGATCTGCTTGAAGTTTATGCCGCACTGTCCAACACTGTAGTGTCATCCGTTTTTCTATTCGTTTTTCTATTTCTATTATTATCGACAACAAGAGAAAGTGTATACTGTGCAAGTATTTTTCTGTATATACCGGGCCAGGTGGGCCCTTTTGGAAATCAGCTTCTAGAAGTTGAAGGTGCCACTAAGTTGTCTTAAGATAAAATAATTACTAGAATTAGTAAATACACCAGTAAATGGCGACACAGACAATCGTAATGACGTTGTTTTTTTTTTATTTTCGAACATATGATTCATACGTAAAGACGTCATCTGTCATTGATCACAGCCAGGCATACATTTAGATAGACACAAAATATCATCCCTCTGTCAAACAAACATCCACACAATTTAAACATTATTTGATTGCGCTTGATAACACTATGTACACTCTTATACTTCTCAACTTGTCATTCATATCTTCTGTCAGTGCAACAGACGAATGCCTTCGTAATCTTTTCTTTGCAACACCAATATCGGGGATAACAGTTATTGCCAAACACAGGAATATACATACATCCAAGGGCCTTTCACCAGTTAGTGAAAGCTCATTAGATGTACGCAGATATCCTTGATACATTTGTATTGCCTGCCTATGTAAAAGAGGTCGCGGATACACAGAAAGCATGCAATAACGTTAAGTGGTAGAAGTTCAGAAATCCCTCCTTATTCAACTATATCGTGAATGTTGGTGTATACACGTAAAAAAAGATATCCCAAAGTGACGTACTTTAAGTCATCCATATCTATAAAGGGTGATATGCAGTGTCATAGGATCCTAGTTTTTTTAAAGAATTATATTGCACATTGCTAGTATCACAAACACACAAATGTAAGCAAGTAAGGCTCTTTCCATTCACGAACACATCGGTGTTTGGTTCTGTCCAAACTGGCAAAAACGTTTGTTGAGCAGATGCCAGATCACTTTGGTCAAATATATGTAGAATCTGATATTCTTTATGTTTTATCACCATCGTGTACCACCGTGTCTATTCGTGACGGGTTCCTGTGCAATGCCAATCACTGAGTATGCACATGGTACGAAAATCATGGACTTCTTTTGTACTCATGTACATAAAGGGACGTTGGTGCATTTTTAAACGACTTACTGTCTGTGTATTCGGTAGTTTGTATGGACTCTACCGAAAATATTCAACCTTTTCGTTATTTTAGAGCTTAGACATACTTCAAAGCTGGCCTTGACAGTCCTCTCAAGTCACGCTCGTCGCACGACGTCATCAACTCTCGCGAGATTTCGTCGGAAGCACTGAATCAGAAGAAAGCTGTCTCTCGCTGACCTTACGAGTCAAACCATCTCCTCTCCCGCCCTATTTAGTCCTCTTGGATGGTGGTTTTCCGTCACACTCCTCCATTTTGACGGCTGAAAGAGAAATGGAAAATGGCCTTAATTATTGATAAGAGTTGTTTCATTCTTGACTGGAGCGTCTGGTGGCGCCAGCCATAATCTTGCAAACAAAAGGACGGCCGTCACGGAGCTCCGGTGAGACCTGTCATATTATGTGGTCTCAGATTCAACCGTCTGTGATAATGGAGGAAGGGGCATTCGTTCTACCTCAACGCATAGCCTTACAAATCCCTGTTTGCCCTTAAGCGTTCATCGTGTACATATCACATTTAAGGTTCAACAGTGCTGAGGATAATGTAAATAGAAACAACAGAGACTATGTTAACCTCCTTGCTTTAATCACCGTTATAAGATAAGACTGTTCTTAGACAACTGAAGAAAAAAACAGTGTTGAATGAAAGCCAAAAGTCATTTACATTGATTCGAACTGACAGCGAGACAACCAAGTACAACTACGTTATCAGAATAAGATTTGAATTTTCAAGTGCCCAAATGTCCGTTAGTAGCGACAATCCTCGCACCTCACATAAAAATACACTTTCGGCCTTGCCTAGTAAACGTTGTGGGTGGCTTTTGCTCCAAGACAATTACGAGCAGCTTGACAGCCACCTTTTATGATTTGTTGTAAATTGCCTATTTTCTAGTATAAGAGGTTTTTGAATGGTTATTAATAATTAAATCACTGTAGGGACGTCTGGCTTAAATCACACGAGCGGTAAAAGCCCGAACAATTCTGGACATTCATACCAAGACGGGACCCTCTTGAACCTCGCCCTGCATTGTGTTTGTCTATGATTGGTGTTCATTTTTTGTTCTCGATTCCATCAAAAGACCTTCACTACACACAATGAATGTACTGGCAAATGTTCAAACTGTCTCGACACATATTGAAGGCGGTATAACTTCAACAAAAGCCGATGATTTACCAGAAGGGTTATCATGGATCGAAACGTAGAAGAAAGACAAACGTCGATTTCTTGAATAGTAGCTGATGAAATGCTGTTTCCTTTATTCTTCAAGCCTGTGGTTTATAGTCACATTGACTGTCAAGTTTGCTCAGTGTAAGCCGGAAGAATCCGAAAGGTGTTCCCGCGTAGTAGAGGTTCTTTTAGCCGTGGAAGAGGGTTGTAAGACATCGTGGTATTCAAACACAAGATAGTTGCTATCCATTAGCCTCTACCAGGCTCCGTGGATCGGTGGTCTAATAGGAAAAATTGGACAAACAGGGTCAAAAGTACGCTCGGGGAGTCGGCCAGCCAGGGGAACTTTTTCATCACCACGGAAAGATATCATATGCAAAATTGAAAAAAATTCAAATATACCAGTGGTGATAATGACATTAGCTTGCTTTGCTGGAGCACATCACCACTGTGTCTTGTTCACTTATGTGTACACAAAAAAGTTAAATCTTTCAACCCAGTTGCAGTTCTTAGCTGCATGATGTGTTTTTCTATGGGAGAGCGTGGTGTGTTCAGAATAAAAGGAATTTGTTCAACACAACATCTTTCTGTTTGTCTTCTATCGCTCATTCAACCATAAAACAAAATTCCGATTGGACAGCTTTCAAATGGAGTTCATAGAGTATTCTTTGACGACAAAAGACTTGCATTTCGTCTGAATTACGATGCAGGAAAAGTTTCAGACTTTTGATTTTTAAACAATGATGACTATCATGTCAAAAACAATTTACGAATGAGCAGATAATTGCTTTAATTTTCCATGTCAAAGGGAAGCTAAACAGTTGCCCTGTGATCTGTCAAAGTCTTTTCAATATGTCAATAAACGATGTTATGATGTTATCCATATGCTTTAACTGTACACACCGCAAATTCCTCTCTTTGTTGGTTTGTATCAACTGCAGCATGTCCCTGACAATAGAACGACTTTAACAGCGGTCTATGTATCTAGTATACACACTCTTTATCAGAGTATTGAATCTCCACTGGGAAAATTTTTCAACACGAAGCCGCTATAATTCTGAACTAAGTTGTCATAATGCAACAGACAATCAAATTACCTTCAATATTAACCATTAAATGTACCAGGCTTGCACAAAACCCTTACATGTACGTTTTTCGTGTTTTGAAGACAGTTAATTTTTAAGTGATCAATGTTGAACTTGAAGTCAATAGTGAAGATCCAGGATAGTAAAGCTATAGACTAAATATAGATAGCTGCTTTGACATTTGTCAATATAACGTCTAAAGAAAATGTTGTTATTAAATAATGGATTTTATTATTTGATGTACATTATAATTCAGGGCATACACAAATTTTCATTTTATTGTTTTCTTTTACGTAATCGTGAGTTGCTTCTGTAAATGTACAGACCTCATCTACAATCAGCTTGCTGGTAGAGTGATAATGACTTACAGTGTCCGTTACACTTCTAAACGTTCACGATTCGGCGAATGGTGTGTCTAGAAAATATTAAGACTTCTTGCCTGAGGTCTGCTTTTAAGTCTTGAAGGATTTTCCTAATTCAAGGTGGACTGTCACTGCACTTGGGACACCGGTGCGGCACTTCGGGGTTCGAAGATGACTCAACAAATTTCAGAGATAAAGAAGGAATTTTCTTCCTTTTTGTGTGTTTTGTTGTCTTCTAAGTCATAATTTTACGTATTACACAATATCTAAATTATTATAAATCGCGAAAATAACAAAACAGTGCCGCAGTGAGCGAACCCCGCAGTGTCGCACCGGTGCCCCAAGTACAGTGAGAGTCCACCTTTAGCTGACCCTTGCAAGAATCATACCTTAAGTCTGATGCACACTTTAAAGGTCTTGACATTTGATTTTAAAACTAGTCAAGGTCAAAGCTAGAACACCAAATAGAGTACCCCATCTACATCCCCATCACATCTCCTTCCGTGTATACCATGACGTCATAGCCAATGGTGTACCTTAACTAGAAAGTAACTGATTTGTTACGGAGAATAGGTCGGAAGTACCTCAATGAGATCACGCGCCTGACATTCAAAGCTTTCCCTGATCCATAAGGCATATTAAGGACTCTTTAGAATCTTCGTAGCGGCAGGCCTTTAGAATTGAGACAACGTTAAAGTGCGTCCTAAGGCCTACATCACATCTCCAAACCGGGGCCCGGGCGGGCAGCTTTCCGGAACAAAAAGTATGATATCAAAGACACCAAACTAAACAAGACGTAAAGAGAATATTTGTGGGTATTATTTGAATATATTTTTAAGGAACGTTTCTATTATTTGATCCACAAAACGCCCAGCCGTTACAGGTTTGGAAATGTGACATTAACCCTATTACAAAACTCATAAGCATAACGTTAAAACTAGTTCAACATAACTCTTAAATATTTTCTATTCAGCATCTTCTTCTTGCACATAAACATGTTTCAAACAGGGATTCATTTTCTGTTAGGCTAAAAGACCCCGGCCCACAAGTTATCAATAGGCTGCACCCATAGCCACTTCCGTTGGTGGCGCTGCAAAAGACGATCTAGCATATTCCACCTTCCATGTCATAAAATCATTATTAATTACACGTTCTGAGTAGGAACCTGTATTTCCTTCCAGTCAATTGAACAACTATTTATTGCTCGTTTGTATCCCTTCCATCCTTCTTATGTATCGGAAAGGCAGAGTTAGATTCGACATGGCCTCCCGCTGTTTTTTTGCCCGGAGCCATGTTTGCATGCACGCAACCTTTACTTCAAGGCCCACCGCCCTATCGCACACATCACAATACTGGCTCTTCAGTAGACAGAAATATTGTATAGATAACATGGCTGATAAAGAACCAGCAGTTAGGCACTGATTATGCCATGAAGTCACCGATAAGATCATGCTGACTATGATACAATAATAACTCATACTGAGGCTGTCTGGACGGCTTTGGACTTGACCGCAAGTGATTCATTCAAGCAGAGTCTTGCAGGGTACGTGAACTCTTGAAAACTTTTGACTTGAAAGAAATTACCGAGTTTAGGAAGACGCTTAGCACAGCAGGTTTCAGAGGTGATATGAAGCACGGTCATTGCTGCATGCCCGGAAGCACTGTCTGTGCACCGACGATGATAAAGTTATCTTCACCTACAACTTGTGCCACGGCAAGGAGCAGACAAAGTGCACCATGCAAGATAACATTGAGCGAGAACCTTATAGAAAAATAAGTGGCTACCTTGCAGAATGGTAATAAGGAAAAACTCATTTTTGGTCTTATCATACAAACATATCTTGGATGAGTCAGCGTAAATCGTGAAAGTACTTAAGCCGCGGCTACAGCTGGCAATTAAACTTTTGCTTACGGTCAGGTTCAAGACCGATGTGACGGATGGGTGTATGGGAGGTTGGACAATGGACCATTCGTTCAAGGTATGCCATGGCCTATTGTTCTGCAACCATGCGCTTAGGTCATGAGCACTATTCTTTCTGATTGACGACGTTGAATAAGTGTGATCTTGTGCATGAAACATAATCATTACAAGGAATACACTAAGAACCAGAGGTCGTTGGACATCACTGTGAGAACCTCCATCTGTTAGAAAGTACCGCTAAGCTATAAATTGGGAGCTCTTAAGAGTCATTGCACGAGAAAACCAGGCAGAGGCCGGAAGATGGGGGTCGGCCAAATCGACTCAAACTTTTTCTGTGTGATAGGTATGTGGAACTATGAACAGCCATATAGTTAAAACCATCCAGCTATTTTCGTTATGGCGTTCTGGGACCCCCCTCAGGGACCCTCAAAAATCCAACAATTTATGCCTTAAAATTACTGAAATTTCGATGGCTATTCTGAAAAATCTGACTAAGGTACGAACAAAAGCTTTGCATTTCCATATAGCATGGTTGCTAAAGTGTTATAGACCAAAAGTTGAAGATGATGCATCAAAGTTATGAGGGTGTGCTAGGGGGTTACCTGAACCATTGAAAGCAGAATTTTCGTCACTGTAAATTTTAGTCATTTTTAAGGCGCAATAAAATCTATGCCCAGCGGGTCTGGTGAATGGTTTTAATATTGATAGAGAGAGGAACATCTACTTATTCAAAAACAATCGTCATCTAATTGGGCCATACATAACGTGAGCCGTGAGAGGGGGGTCTTTATGGGGATTTTTCTGGTTTTGGTCTGTAGTAAATCGGGTGATCATATTACTGTATTGGAGGTAAGTCATGGCGAATGTTTGCGAAGTTGTTTGTGAACCATGTATCATTGTCAAAATATCATGATTGATTGGCAATATTAATTTGGGCTCCATATGGGGGATTTGGGGATACTATAAAAGGCATTATGCTGATTTTATACAATTTTATTCTTGCTTTCTAATGTTATTAAACTGGTATCTGTTTCTAAATTACTTGTACCTTGTTACCAGCTATGTTGTACACAATGAGAAGGCTCTACATGGGGGTTACCAGGACTCCACAAATGTGATACCATTTAATAGAAAGGGCACATGGATGTAGATCTACTTCATGCATATAAAGAAAAACATAGAACAAGACCACAACAAAGGTCAAGATTAACGCTTTGGGGGATGGATAAGTGTACTTTTTTCATCAATACGGGTGTACTATAGGTACTGCTATAGACAAACAGCATTACATCAATGGTTTGTTGTATGCCTGACTATTCATTCACCATTATAAGGTCATACTGATTAGGGAACTGATGCGAATGCCGAGTAGGCTAATAAAACAAGTGGCCGAAAAATTTGCATCGATTATGGTGATGTGGTGTGGTCAGGAAAGCTGAACAGATGACAAAACACACAGAGTATGATATACCAAACAACAGATTCTTGATTTTCGTTCTTTCACATCTTTTCGTTTGACCTTTGGAATTGATGTTGGCATTCTAAGTAATTAGTACACATTTACGTTTGCCGATGTGTTTGCAATCTACGGCATATAGTTGCTCATTTTGTAGCTGCTTTGTATGAATTACAGTATGGTTTAAACCTAAACGTTTTTTTCTGACAATGAAAAAAGCTTAGAATTGATGTGCACACCACAAGCCAAAAACAAAGTCTTTGCGGGATCCTTTACTTAGAAGTACATTAGATTTTTAAAAAATCTGATTAAACATTTAGCTGTAATTGCTAACAGACTCTGGTCGGACCTAACACTAGACATATTGCAATTGGGTACAAAATCTCTTGAAAGCCCTTTTTTAAATTTTTGTTAAAAAAAACTATGAAAAAGCAATTTGTACATGTATGTGCATGTGCCTAGGATAGTTTCAGATACCTGTATGAAAGGAAGTGTCATGTAGCCTATAACGGGCAGATGAAAATGGTTTGACACAAGTTTTAGTTACTTTAGCATTAATGATTCAAGGCCGTTGGTTATTGCCAGTTCACTCAAGGTTACATCTTTATACATGAAAAGATGAATGTAGTCATTGCTGGTATGTAGTGTGTTTGCAGTGCCTGCCACTCGCATTCCTCTTCTATCCATCTAAATTTAGTTTATTGACTCCATGTTAGTGGCCACAAATTCTGTGCTGTCATACTGTCTCTGTGCTACTGAAAGGCTTGTACAATATTGTAAGCTACTTGGCTGTAATTTTTGTAATTTGTTACTTTAATTCATTCTTTCGTAGCGTAATTTCGACAAAAGTGCTACATCACCACTTAAACAAAAATGATCTGTCCTTTGCGTTTGAATTTGCGTCTCGACAGTTTACTTGATACTAAAGGGGTTCTATATGTAAAGCGTTTGTGATAGATTTTCTTTTTGGTTTGTCCTTATGGTAATGAATGAATGGCAATTGATCATGTACAGCACTTTGTTACCTAAATTGTGAGCTAGAGTATACCATAATTGATAAACAAAGTACAAGGTACATGTAGTCATCATTAAGATAGCATTATTGAATATTGACACGATAAAGGCAACTTTTTCCGGCCATTTCTGTATTCGTATACTCACATCAGTTCCACAAATCAGCATGACCTTAAAGTGGTGAATGAATAGTCAGGCATATTAACAAACCATTGATGTAATGCTGTTTGTCTATAGCAGTACCTATATTGCACTCGTATTGATGAAAAAAGTATAATGTACACGTATCCATCCCCAAAAGCATTAATCTTGACCTTTGTTGTGGTCTTGTTCTATGATTCTCAATATGTATAAAGTAGATCCGCATCCATGTGCCCTTTCTATTAAATGGTATCACATTTGTGGAGTCCTGGTAACCCCCATGTAGAGCCTTCTCATTATGCACAACATAGCTGGTAGGTACAAAGTAATTTAGAAACAGATACCAGTTTAATAACAGTAGAAAGCAAGAGTAAAATGTATAAAATCAGCAAAATTCCTTTTTATAGTATCCCCAAATGCCCCATATGGAGCCCAAATTAATATTGCCAATCAATCATGATATTCTGACAATCATGCATGGTTCACAAACAACTTCGCAAACATTCGCCATGACTTAACCCCCATAGAGTAATATAATCACCCGATTTACTACAGACCAAAACCCGAAAAATCCCCATGAAGACCCCCCTCTTACGGCTCGCGTTATGTATGGCCCAATTAGATGACGATTGTTTTTGAATAAGTAGATGTTCCTCTCTCTATCAACATTAAAACCATTCGCCAGACCCGCTGGGCATAGATTTTATTGCGCCTTAAAAATGACTAAAATTTACAGTGACAAAAATTCTGCTTTCAATGGTTCAGGTAACCCCCTAGCACACCCTCATAACTTTAATGCATCATCTTCAACTTTTGGTCTGAAATACTTAAGAACCCATGCTATAAGGAAATGCAAAACTTTTGTTCGTACCTTAATCAGGTTTTTCAGAATAGCCATCGAAATTTCAGTAATTTTCAGGCATAAATTGTTGGATTTTTGAGGGTCCCTGAGGGGGGTCCCAGAACGCCATAACGAAAAATAGCTGGAGGGTTTTAACTATATGGCTGTTCATAGTTCCACATACCTATCACACATAAAAAGTTTGAGTCGATTTGGCTGACCCCCATCTTCCGGCCTCTGTCTGGTTTTGCCTGGTTTTCTCGTGCAATGACTCTTAAGCGTGTTTACAGTGTTTTCAGACTAGTCTACACAGCATGATCAAAGGGTAGAACCAAAGGTGAAGCAACCATCCCTGTCTGACACTGTTTATTTGATGTTGGCATCTTTCCCCTTTATTCTCTCTCCTTTTCTTTTGATGTCAGCACAGTTTCCTTCCTTCTCTGTTTCCTGAGTCACAGAAAGTCTTTCATCTGCACTTCCGTACAACATGAGAGGAGGATACGCGTACTGAAGTCCCTACCAGGTAGTGGAGGTTTGACAGGTGATGAATCGTTGTTCTTTACGCCACTCTCTCCCACGGCGCGCCAGACAACCGCCTGCTAAAAAGTTGGAGCTAGCCATTAGAGGAGGCTGACGTGCCGAGGTGGTCACTAGAGACATCACCTTTGCTCTTCACGTTGTAATTGCTACCTGACATTATCCTCGCTTTTAGGAGCATGAATTATGCAGTATCCTCGATGTAAACCTCCCAAAATAATAGCTGAAGTAACTACGAATGCTACGTCCCAATGCCTCGGCATCTGGTACTATAATCCCATTGTAATGTTGCGTCTGGTGAAGGTAGATCTAGATTACTACTTTCTAAATCCGTCAGGGGAATCACCTGAAAGAACTTTCTCAGGAGGTAAACCATTTGGTGAATCTCGCCCATCCGTTGGGACGGAGGTAATAATCTAGATTACATACCCGCAAGGTGTTAATCATAGCCTAACACCTTCATGTACTTCGGCATCATTACTTTGAAACCGTCTGAGGAAAGTGAGCTGGGAGGAATGCCAATAGATAACAGCTCCTTCAAAGTGGAGAAACAACCACATTTGAGGGAAGTTTCACAGAGAATACAGACCAAATAAATGACTACGTCTTAGATGCTTTAAGAACATTATTATTCAGTCTGGTGGTTTTGCTCATTAGTTCATTAGTACCTGACATGTCGATGATAGCTACATTTGTATGTGTAATCAGTATAATACCATGATGCCAGGAAAAGGTATTTCTGCGTGTCAAAGACAAATAAAGACTTAGTTGGTCTATTATCTGCAACAAAGTTGCTTGAATGGTAGAGAAAGTTGAAGGAAAGTCAGATAAACTATTTATTTCCATATGCGTGTTTGGCAAGTCACACCTAACGCAGTGTGCTAGTACCTGATACGAACACATTTAGCAACGTGTCTAGCATTCTGCCTTGGACAAAAAGTTGTGAGTTCGATTCTCGGTTGTGTCGTTCATCCTACCATGTAAAGGGCTACAATCCTGTACATGCCGTTTCTCTTCTCTATCACGATTAGAGGAATATTACTAGGGCTGGGTACCGGTACATAAAATTCAGGTCCAGGTCCGATTCAGGTCCAGAGGATTAGGTCCAGGTCCGGACCTGAACCTGGACCTGATGCAGTATGACTCATACCAATGGTCCATTTCACTACAAAGAAATCTGTTTGGTGGAGTATTAGACTTACACTGACGTTTTAATATCATACAAAGCTAACTGCACCTGTACGATTGACTGTAAAACTTGGTAGAAATGACTATAAACTCTACTCTACTTCACTCTTGTTATTTTCTTCCACCTGCAAGCGTCAAAACGTGTGAATGCCTGATAAAATAATCTGTTAATTTTCTAATCGGTCCAACATCCGGTCCACCTAATTTTTTCAGGTCCGGTTTTTCTGGACCGGTCCAATAAGAAAAATCGGTTTTGTACCGGTACGCTGTACCGATACCCAGCCCAAAATATTACATCTCTTAATCTCAACTGATTCGAGGACATTTTCATTTGTTTTCACATAAGCTGGCGTAACCGCTGGCAAAATGAAATATTCTGAGTGGAACTTGAAGGACTTGGAAGTTGTCAGATCTTCGATTTCAGTTGCAGGTCGCTATTCGAAGGATTATGGAACATCAGCAGTTGATCCCTATGGGTGATCAAGTTTGAGCAACATGTCGAGCAAATAAATGTGAACAATACGCTAAGTAATGGCGAATGCGTTCAACCGACAGGCAATACATCATCCAGATCAAAATTGATCTTATTCTTTATAACACACTACCTTTTATCTGATGTAAGCAGAACATGTACGAAAAAGAGGTCATATGCTTTCTTGTATGTATACCGTTAAAATTCGACCCATTAAAAGCTCCGGTTACACATAGCCGAACATGTACTTCCGACCATATGGTTGGGAGTGGTTTGGGGGCTGGTTTGGCTGTACAGATTCGACTGGTGTTTGGTGCTGTATTTTGGCTGGTCTTTGGCATCGCCAGCCAAAAGTTTTAACCTTTCCAAAACGTTCGGCTTTGGACAACAGGTCTGGAATGTTTTGGCTGATTGATGGTTGTTGGTGGTTTGGAAAACGTCCGTAGTGATCAGGGTGTGTTTGGGTGTTATTGGGTGGGTCGACTACTCCCTCTGCGAAGCCAAGGCCTGAATTGCGATGAGCGTACAATAGGCGGGGTTGAATCGTAAGGTTCTGGAGCAAGCTGCCTTTTGGCGCCACTTAGGTGACCTCAATACGAATGTCCAAGTGTCTGGAGCAATCTGGCATTTGGTGACCTCAATACAACAGTGATTGCCTCAGGTTCGGGCATGGAACTGTTGGTTTGAACGACTTATACCGGGAAGGATCTCTACTCTTTTCGATAAGTGCGGTGAGTTCCTTAACGTGCTCAAGGTGTGGCTGTACCTGAACTAGGGAACTCCATTTAACGTCCTATCCGAAAAAAGGCCATAGCCGAAGCTAGGTTCTAATTTTTTACCTGAGTGAAGTGAGGAAAGTTGTGTAAAATGACTTTCCCAAGTGCACAAGATTAGTGACATTGTAGGTTTTGGAATCGGGACTTCTTAGGCCTGAGCCCAAAGCGTTGCCGATTGTGACACACGATCTCACATCTCACTTCTGATCGGGAGTCTGGTGTTCGACAATGTGTCACGTTTCCTAAGCGGGGCCCCGGACGGGATGTTTGCGGAAAGGAAACATGTCTATCAAAGAATATACGCAAATTGTTCCTATGACTATCTTTTTATGTTCTGTGTGTTTTGTTTTTTGTTACATGATACCCTTCGTACTCAAATATTGACTGACTGGGCATCAGTTTGGAAACGTGACCTTAGTACTGTAAATGCAGAAATATTCGCGGTGGATTAATATTCGAGGTTTTCGCGGCCGCTTCACCGCGAATTTAAAACCACCGCGAACATTTTTCCATAACAGTAAGAGACTACAGTGCATGGTGCTACCGCGAAATTAAAAGCACCGCGAAAAGTCCATTTTCCCGCTACCGCGAAATTAAATCCCCGCGAACTTAAATGCATTTACAGTATATTACCGGGAATTTACCAGAATAATATGTAGATCTATATTTTCCTGTGAGCTCTTCCCAGTAATCAAAATGAAAGGGAAGAAAACGTGTATGGAAGAGTAAAGCGTCGTTCCACCTGCACGTTGTATTGATTGGGAAAAGCCATTTCTAATGGATGCTTACGAAGCCAGATTGAATAATCGAAGCAGCAATAATAACGATAAGAAATGTACTTATCCCGATGGTACGGTTTATGGAAGCAAACGCACAGAAAACTCAATGATTTCAGGTTCCTTGAGCACAAACGCTAGAGTTCAACAACCTCAGAAGTTTCCCAACATATACACATAAAATCACCGGGTCATTCGGTCTCATTGGACAAAGTTAAAATCTTGGACATAGAACGAGACATTTTTGCTAGAGGGATTATAGAAAACATCTAAATCAGAGCTTTACAACCATCCCTAAGACGGTGGGCACCTTTGACTTCCTGCAACATATGATCCACTGCTCACTGAGTCACGTGTTCTATCTGCAATACGTGACGTCACGGCAGCAATGGATTGTTCATTCCTTGATAAAGACTGGTGGTGTTCAATTGAAAATTTTGGGTGAGTCCATTTTTGTGTTGGATATTACAGTTAAACTAGTTCAATGATGGCTTCAACCAACACAGATGAACTTTCAATTTAAGATTTCGCGAGGTGTCACTGGTGCTCAAATGAGTAAATTTACTCTGAGTGAAGCATTTGCGCCACCTATCATGTCCAAGGACAAATAAGAATCGCTGTGAAGGGATTTATGACACTTACTTTAATAGCGGTAATAAATACATAAAGAAACAAAAACACAGTGAAAATGTTGAAAACCAATTTAATGGACGTACATTGACGTGGATAACTGCTTTTTATCTATCGTATTGTCGTAACAAACCTCTGAAAAAATAACAATGCAAGAATAGGTGTACATTGGGGCGTCGGGCATAAAATGAGTAAGGCAAGCATGGATAGTAATCTCATAACACAAGTTGATGCAGAGAAATCATTTATGCTTTTGCAAATGATGCTTACGGAAAGTGCAACTATAAGTATTCAGTTTCGAGACAAATCCGAGCTCCCGAACACACACCACACCGTGGGCCTCCTGCATTTTCATTGGTGAGTTTTTCCCTATGCCTACTACACGTGCAGACAGTTGGCCTACCCTCATTTGATGAGAGGAACTTGACATAATTGGAGGGGAAGAGTCCCACGTCGCCACTCAGATAGCCAAGGCACCACCCTCCGCTGTCCCCTTCCAGGACCTCTATGACATCGTCCACCTCAAGGCAGAGCTCGTTTCCTTCCTGCGCTAGATACGGGTACATGACCCTGGCGTATCGCCTCCCTGGGGGAGAGACACAACGTTAAATCCCATCAGAAGGCATCTAGATGATTGCAGGCGGAAGCACGGATGCTTGGGCTTAACGTGTCACACGCTGTTGGGAAAAGAAATAACACCTGCCACAGGATATAGGCATAGTCGAATGATCGTGTTTTGAAGCTCTGTAAATCTTTGCAGTTGAAACTTTAAGAGGAAACGGCAAAGTAAGAAGATTACCTTTTCCCATCACTGTCTATCTTTTTAGAAATGAGCAGCTATTTTGAAACAGGATATACGAAGGGAATAAAACAACTGCGACGCGATTTACAGATATCTAGAAGACTTGAACTGTCATAAAAGAAGACTAAAAATGATTAAGAAAGTTTTATGTTTAATTTTTACAAAAAAGTAGTTTAAAAGAAAGGTTTTGAAAGGTCGTTGCCTTGCAAAGAAATACCCCCTTAAGGATATACGTTATAATAAAAACGGACATACCGAATTCCCCCAACGACATCTTTAACCTTTACAAAATCAATATTTCTGTCTTTTCTTGGCCCATAACAATTCTACCTGCGGGCGACCTTTGGCCTGCTGGTTAAGCCGAGATAAAGTCAGAGGGATCCATCTTGGTCTGAACCGTACTGATGAAGCCCCCAGGCTTTATCTATGAGCTGGGGTGTAATGAAACTGTCTCACAGTGGCTTCAGGTTACGTCGAGTTTACATTCCTTATCTTGGTACAAGATGCAATGATTAGGACTAAAGAACAAGCTAAAAGTATTGGTAATGTTAATACAGCAGCCTGTGGAGAAGGCATGAGATTTTTATGTAGGAGTTTGCCAATCGGCTTGGGCAGATTTTTCTCTGTTTTGCACACAATTTGTCCCATCGTTTTTGACATTTAAAACTGGGTCGTTATATTACCAGCTTGAAAAAAAAGCAGTCAACGTTTCATCACATTTAGCCGATGGTGGATAGTTCCGGTGTTTCCAAAACTTTTCCGTAACTTTGCGTCATTTAAAACTGCACGAAGATTTTTACTGAGAACGTCAGCCAACGTTTTACGACACTTAGCCGATATCTTAAGTTTTATATTCGAGAAATGTAAGGTTCTATTGAACGTTATACGAAATGTATAAAGGAATGATGCATCCCGAGCCATTTGTGGTATGTAGTATGCCCAACCATAAATAAGTAGCGACATTAAGTTTCCGTCAGCGAGGATTGAAGATTTAAGAAACGCGGATATTACCTCTTTTATCGGCCGCTCTTCTCATGGTTGGGATGCCGGCGTTTCCTGTCAGGGTACCCTCACGTGGTTTGACTGCGAAGAAAAAAGGCAGATTGTGAGGCAGTTACGTTAATTGAATACAGATGAAATACCACTGGAGGCTCTAGATAAAAACCAAGACGACCATCATCTAACGCCGTCCGGTGGAGGAAGGCTCATCGCTGTCTACTTATCTAGAGGTCCAAACGGCGGGATGACTGACAAGGGGGATTATGCACAGGGAATTTCATCTATGTTTTACGTGAAAGTAAATCCCTTCATGTATCTCCATTTTTCTTGCATCTGTAGCATGGACCAGAGTGGATTTCATTTCGGGAGTATGCGTCAAACAAGAGTGGATGAGAAGGAGAAAGATAAGTCCTGCTACACTCTGTTGTTTGCATAGTAGAAATACCCAAGCATAGACTTGAGCATTAGAATCCACGAAATATTGCCACTTACAGTAAAGGCGCATTTTGTTCCTAATCAGTGGCATCAAGATTGTATTTTTCTTTTATACCGATGGCGGCAATGTTTAGATCACTATAGGTACTGCCAAATGACATAAATGGTTCAGCTTTAGGTTTTGCAAAAACATTAAGTACAGTACATTTAAAACCTTAGATGATTAACTACTCTGTAAGATCAACAACACATATGGAAATATGGAAACTCACTACGGCAAACACGAATGATGCCGTAATGCAAGTAAACCTGGCTGGTGTTTTGGGAGTTCGGAGATCCGTTTAGCTGAAAATTTATGCCCGTTTGTTCCTGCCTGGTAGAACCTATCACCCAAAATAACGTGGGCCGATTCCCCGTTCATCTTAAGTCTTTTTAACCCTGTCAAAACGCCGACATATTCCTTTGGGACTTAGATACCTTCTCTGGAAATAGCTGTGTTCCTGACCCAGAGGTTCTCAAATGGATGCTGTTATCATAATCATGCACTTGATGGAGTCTGCTTCACTCCGGTATTCGTCAAGATCCCCCCAAGGAACTTCCTTACTCCTTATCTCCGTGAACGAGCAGACTTAAGTCCCTCAAGGGGGATGGTCTTAGTTTTATGTCACTCCTTCAACGTCTCATCAGCAAATCAATCAAGGCTTGTAACACAATGTCATTCCAGCGCTCTTATTAAATCATTTCAAACACCAATGACTCTTCCATCTCTGTCCAGGCGCAAGAAAAATACTTAATGTCCATGGTTCCCATGAGATGACATTTTGTACTATATCCATCTGTCTATGTAATACATGAACTTATCATACTCTCGCAATGGAATAAATTTGGGCGAGCTAGCGTTTGCACTACTAGATACACCGAAAACTACTTCTAGTAAATATTGCAACTCTGTTTAGATGCATATAAAGATACTTCAGGCGGTTCAGACTATCTGAATCGTTATGCTCAGACTATCTGAATCGTTATGCTCCTCCATTGGGGATGCTTGAAAATATCTAACTTTGCAATAGAATAAATCACGCAAACATTTGCAGTACAAGATACAAAGAAAAGTGGTAGTAAGTATTACAATGCATGTATCACGTATAGTATCATTTATTTATTTATTTATTTGGATTCTCCACACTGGAGGGTATGGCGGAACAGGTGTCAAAAGACACCTTTTCGAAGCCGCCATACCATATACGATTGGCAAATGGACATCAATAAAGGACAAAGAATATCATGAAGAAACACTGCTCCTGGGTACGTATATCTTCTTGTACACGGTATATATGGCCAATCAATACATCAATTGAAGTAAGGATTTTCCAGCTGGAAAGCTCACGTGAATAGCACCCACACCGTACAAAGTCACCGTAGATTACAGCAAGCGTAACAAGGAGAGACTATAATAAATCACACCTGATTGTGTCTGCTTGTAAAACAATCCACTTCAAACGGTGACGAATAATTTATACAGCAAATGGCGTTATACATTTTTGTGGCGTTCAAATTTATATGATGCCAGGCCGCAAGGATTACTTTTCATTATAATTTGTCAAAGTCGTAGCGTGCGTAATCTTTCATGTAAACATGTTGTAACATGAGTGCGGATCCTATACGCTTTGTATAAGTGTGAAGATCAGTCATTCAGGCAATTAACTGGAGAACTGTCTTTCCACAAAAGACAAGATACAACCAAAGGCGTTCGCTTATGAAATACCTTATGCGACTGCTAATAAGAAATGCGTTTTTTTTTGCACGCACAGCATGAGGAGATTGTTTCTTCAGTACTATAAATGTAAATGTGATGGTTGGACAAAGACCTCCAAGAGTCCGTAGTGAATTTCACACGGTGCGACTTTCCCTAAACATGATTTGTACAACCCAGGACCATACTAGACTGAGAGAAGTGGAAGATTTATGGAAGGCATTGTATAGGTTTCCGCTGGGAATGCTGATTTTATTCAGAGACAGATCCCTCGATTCATCTGAAGTCTAGACGCCCATCAGATAGTTGAAGCAAACGGACCAGATGTTTTCTTCCAGTTCGACTAAGGTGCTTATCATGTCCGAGCCGATGGAACACCTGCAGCTTCGCGTATGTAATAGAGGATTATTGGCCATGGGTTTACACAATCGTTTTGGAGTCGACTCTGGAGTGTTCTGTTTATAGAACCTTCACACTGAAACCGAATCAGCAGGAATCAAGCAGAACCAGCCGGAATGAAGAATTTGCAATTCGTGCCACATTGGGTGGGAATTCTTAATTGACCTTATGTTCCCTTCACAAGGAATGAGCCGAAATGCTGTCAGAATAACTATTCTTTGTCTATTCCTGGGTATTTGTAGTGCATTCTTGATATTTTCACTGCATTCCAGATACTCTTTTGGCCACATTCTGACAGGATGTAAAGTTAATTGCCGTTTCGGTTCTCCATCAAATGAGATCAGAATCTTTCAATTATGTTGGAATGCCGTCATACTGCAGTTTGAATGCCGTTCGATATTTCTCCACTTCAAATGTACCTCGAAAGTTTTGAACATAATAAAACCATTCAAGACGGCGACAAGATTAGGCACAGATGTCTGGAATGCAGTGAGAATTTCTAGTATACACTACGAATTCAAAGGAGTATACAAAGAACTTTATTCAGGCGGCATTCCGACTCATTCCGGTTCTCGTGTGAAGGGGACTTTACACACGGGGCCACGAAGTGACTTGGAAAGGCATTTGCGATAGCTATGATTTTGAATAGTAGTCCAGAATTTACTATGGTCTTCCGCCATGTCACAACTACCGTGGACGCAACAGTTAGCCGATTAACATGCACAACAACAAACACATGGCGAATTTTGCTTCGATATCACAGCTGCTATGATACCTTGAATTATAACATCCCTTAGATAATTAGATTCGTGGGGTTTATTCTGCGTCTACACTGTGTAATTAAGACCATAAAGCATGAACATGACAGAGCTCATCACGAAATAGCACGAAATTGATATAACCAACGAGAAAGATATGCATTCAAGCAATTTTACCCTTTATAAGTGGAGTTCATTAAAATGCCGTAATGCCAAATTCTACAACGGTGTGTTATAACATATCCTCAACCAATGTTATTACGGATTTAAAGGGATTATGAAATTTTGATGCTGCACTATAATCCAACTCTGTTAAATAGCATTTTGAAATCACCAAGGAAAGTGGATAATGTCCCAATGCTTTTACTACGAGACGTGCGTTGAGTACATTAGAAGTGGGTCTCTATATGTGAGAGGATGATATAATGTACCTCATATTCTTTCTGTTCTTCGTTTGGCAGCCATTGGAAATGAGACAGCACGAGCTCTATCTCCTAGAAACATGTTTTGGACTTATCTCAAAATCTATTGGATTTTTAATCATTCATTATGTGTCATGCATTATCCACAAGGTGCCAACTGATAGTGAAAAGTTAAGGGTATCAGGTATGACACTTTATTGTGTATTTAAGTGTATGTACAAATGAAATATGAAGCTGAAATTAACCTAGTGAGTTGATAACATTCTCACTAAGACGTAATCTATAATTTTTCACATCAATACATTTTTTGATAGCATATCTCGCTGAAGTGAAGAGTTGTTCAGAAGTTGAGACGACGAGGTATAACCGGACATAATGAAGACTAATGGACCAGATAGGGCGTAAACGAGCGGGTAAGCCTGCCGACTACGGTATGTGCTGATGGACTGGCTTATCTGTCTTGTCCACAACGTGCCACGTTCAGGTTGATTTATCACGAGTAAGGGTCAACACTTTCATCAAATTCCATTCCACTTTTCCAAGGTCTCTTTGTGATCTAGAGAGTCTCCTGTGTCCAAAACACATACAGCATTGTTCTGTTAGAGACCGCATGGCATGGCCTCTATTGAGATGAGTAATGCTAGATCGCGTTCACGAGGATTGACCTACGATCTATAACTAAAGAGGGCGAACATTAGCAGCGTTGTACATTATCTATTTATTCCAATAACAAGATCATCCATTTCACGGACCTTCATACACCACGTCTGTGACGTCAAACATGACGTTCTAGATCGAAGATAATTAGTTTAGTTCGCCCGTACCTGATCCTCTTTCAGGGTTGGTCTTTCGAATCAAGTCTTATAAAGAAGTTATCTGTCGGTTTGGAAAAATGTCATTATAGCGAAGAAAATTAGAAACGTTTGTGGATGCTAAAGTTGTTCACTTTAGGCAATCAGAAAAGGGAGGGATGTTATAAAATAGCTCTACTCAAACATTGTAATTCTCAGGAAGAGGCCTTTTTGGTCAGCTGTTGGATACTTTGTGATACTACATCAAATAGCTTTGAATATTATTTCATAGTCAGCAAAGTTTTGATAATGCCTAACAGAAATTAAGCGTAGGTGTGTCAAAAGAAGTTCGCACTCATTTCAGGCTAAATATGATGACACATATTCCCGTGTATGCCCATTTATGTTGAATGGTTAAAACTTAGTTACGGTAAAACCCCAGCTGGATTCCCCAGGCGAGATCTTACATCCTTCTCATTTTTCCTCCGGTTATCAGTACCAACATGACTCTTGTTAACAGGTGAGATTGCTTAGGCAGAAAGTCCCGTGCTTTGCCTATTGGCAGAGATAGATGAAGACGTACTAATTCAAACGGAAGGTCCAATTTTCACCTTCACAGGTGCACCGTGTAGAGATGCAGATATATCGGCGCAGCTAATGAAGCAAAACACAAATCAAAATCTAGATTTATGTCGCTGTGAAGTGTAATGCCACAGAATAACAAAGAGATAGTCTATAACAATGTTTTATTATAGCAGTGGGAAGCCACAGAATGGGCCATTTTATTTGGTAGTGGGAAGACAACGTGACAGTCACGTTGTTTCAGGTTGATGGCAGCAGCCGTTTCGCGCACCACTTACAGTGTGTGAAATTGCATATACGTATCCAATGGAAATCCTCCAGTGCACTTAATAGACCCATTGATAATGTTTCTGGCCTTGGTGTCACTTTATCTTTACTGGTATGAAGACAAGGTCCCATTACAGGGCCAGCATATCAATGGCTCTGCGTGTTCTTTGTGTCCCAACCTTCTGCAGACAGTGCGGTCACAGAAGATATGGATTTTGTTCTTCAAGACCAGTTTGGATTTGGGATAAAGTACGGCTGCGAATGTAAAATCTGTGGCTACTTTTTACTTTGTCGATGGCTGTGCTCGAGTAACAGCTTACAAGCCTTTGGTCGTTTGTTCGTTTGGACCAGTGTAATGTCAGCCTCTGCCAAGCTCCACAGGTCGCTGGAAAAATAGTCGAAATTGGCCAAATAAACCAGAAAACCCATCAGAGGAGTTAGATGGCCGCACCAGGAGGGCCAAGACTCCTTGGTCAACTAACTTCTACTGGGCGTTTATGTAGTCACAAATTGGCCAAAGTCTCCTATTCGGCCAGGCGGGAGTCTGTAATCAAGTTTCCTTGCTGTTTCAGCAGCAGGGTATATTTTCAGAGAAGGTGCACGTGCTTAGTAGATCTTCCCTTTTAACATGTTTAAGGTATCCCCTCGAGCACGGGCCTTCCATACGCCCGCACCGAAAGTCGGGTGCAGCCCTAACTGAAACCCAGGATTTGAACCGGGATCTCCCACTTACTTAATAGTTGGAACTAGGAGCTCAACGGTGTACTACCAATCTCACTCGGGTGTGCTACCAGTTGAGCTACATGGGCAACCCCACTTGGGTGTGCGCTACCAGTTGAGCTACAGGGGCAACCCCACTTGGGTGTGCGCTACCAGTTGAGCTACATGGGCAACCCCACTTGGGTGTGCGCTACCAGTTGAGCTACGGGGGCAACCCCACTTGGGTGTGCGCTACCAGTTGAGCTACATGGGCAACCCCATTCGGGTGTCGGAATGAATATTGACCGGGTGCCGTGTTCCACATTAAAGAGAGGCGCCATTGCTTCCTGACCAGATGGCAAAATGAATTGTATTTCACATCTATACAAGAGCCTGACCTGGAAACTCCTTTTTACATCGTGTGTGATTCCTTTTGAAATGCTCTTTACAGCCAAAATGACGAACAAAAGATAAATCCGAAATCGATGACATGGTCGTCTATGGAAACGATTGGATACGTCCCGTTTCGATTGGAATGTAATCTGGGTTAAGCTAAATAGCTGCGGGCAATCTGCTTTTATTAGATTAGGAACTCGGAGTCTGCTATAAGAAGACGGAATACTTTGGACATGTACTATGATAATCGTTAAAAAAAGTTTCACAACACTTTTTTTCCAAGTATGTGCACTGGGATAAATATGTTGGGATAGCCTGACACTAAAGTCATATATTTAAATACAGCGTTGTCTATGATATCCGTATATCCTATGATTCTAATGAATCCAAATTGTCTTCAGTCTGAATTGTCTTACAACCTTTCCTATTGGACATCTGAAATTGTCTTCATTCATAGGTAGAGTATAAAAGACCTGTTTCTTCCAGATCTCTTCAGTGTCACTGACGAAGGATAGTGGATTCTATCCGAAACGTCTGACCGTTTCAAAACCATATCCAGTTGCTTGAGTAACTACTTTTTGGTGTTGTCTATGATAGTCTATTTCGCGAGATTGACTGGAGTACCACATTGGTGATGCGTACCGGAGTAGTTTCTTTATTTTGATTGTCTCTTCGCACGGAATGACTCCGGATTAGATCGATTGTCCCTTGCTGTAGCTATAAAATCATCCCGTCCGTAAGGATGGCAATTGAGGAAGACCTAAGCAAGATTTATGAATCCGTGGCGACTTTTTCTCCCTTGTTTAAACTGCGGATGCATTGTGGCAAATTGAGTCGCTTGTTGAGGAATGATGCAGATTTGATTAAAAGTTTGTACGGCAGAATAGAACTAGAGCAGCAAGGTTTCTCCTGAAGTCCGAGTTTTCCTTAGTCTTGCACTTTTAATATCATTATCATTAAAATGAGCACTAGATACATATTTAAGCGATATATAACTTGCTGATTGGTGATGGTGCCTACATGGTTAGCTGTATGGCTCGACTAGCAGATATGTGGTTGAAAGATTACGGTTTAAATTCCTGAAATTCCTGAAAGACTTTGTGTTCTTGGGAAAGGCACGTTACACGACTTTCCTCCAGGTGTAAACATGCATATGGGCCGTGTAACCTACTTCAATTTGGTAGATAAAAGGTGGTGAAAGGAGAGGAATACTGTGCCCTCGACAAAGCCGATAACAATCCACTGTCCCTATGTATGGCCTCAAAAGGCTATAGGATTAACTACCTTTACCTTGCAACATGATATGCCATCAAGCACTGCCCTAGAAAGCTTTTTAGAAATAGATGCAAACTGGTGCTGGTAACGTTACTGGTACAGAAAATCAAGGTACAGGTCCAGGTTCACATCCAAAGACCTGAATCTGGACCTAATTGTTTGTGAAAACTTGTTAATGGGCGATACTCAATAAAGTTGTTATTCAATGAAATTATATTTTCAACAAAGAAATCTATTTGGCGGAGCATCCAACTCGCACTGGCGTTTTAAAATCCTGTCTTCATGAAAACTCTTTAAGTTTGACTGTAGTAACTTGGTATAAATGACTATAGACACTACTTCACTTTTGGTCATTTTTAACCCTATCCACATCCGGTCTACTGATTTTTTTCAGGTGACCGGTTTAACACATTTTGTACCGGTACCCACCTCAAATGCAAACTATATCAACTTAAAATTAATACCAGCCATCTAACTCAATTGAATCCCACGGCATTTATTACATCTTCTATCCTAATATGACCACACAGATTCTCAGGTCGGGATAATGAATGTGAACGATATTACAACTCTCTTTAATCCATTTTGTTTGTGTCGTCAACAGTGACCCCGGCATTTTGTTTGACCGTGACCATTACTGGTTGAAAGCCAACAGTTCTCGTTTCAAATCTTTTGACCTTTTGAAAAAGGCCATTTAAAGAGCAAGCTAACACTCGATGTGATTAGACACTTGCTTTCACATTGGGGTCGAATCCTTCTATCGGAAAGAAGATGTTGGTATATATGCAGGTCAACTTGTTGAAACGGTTCCAAAACCAGTATCCAATTGCTCGAGTAACTCCTTTTTGAAGTACCTTATTACCGGGATTTCTAACTTTCATTGGCGTAACTTAATGAAATGCTTGCCTTAACAAGGTATACGTATACACAATTTGCATTCATAAATCTCAAAACAAGTATTTCTTGTAGTTTTTATACGTCCTTGCGTCATAAATTCAAATATTCAAATTTTAAAATACTAACTTCCTTAGAGCTAAATCTAAGAGTAAAACTTGTTACCAGGTACTGTAGGCCAATCCTCATTAGATGGCTTTAAGCAACGCTTGCAATACAGCTTGATGTAGAATTTTAGGTTAAGTGTGACATGTCGTTCAGTGTAATGTAACCAGTTGCTGCCGCGCCGCGTGCCTGCGAAGCTGGTGTGCTACGCCGAAGGGCGGTTGTACCGGCCGTGCAGATACAGATACTGATACGGACAATGTAATATAACTCGCATTACCCCTACCTCAGTAGAAGATATATTTTCTTATATTATAGCTGTCTAGCTTATCATTAACCAAATTGATTTTTTTTTTTTTTTAGCAAACATTGTCTTAGGGCCATTATTTACCCATCTGACGGTCCGGATAATTACTGAGATTCATCCCATGACTTTCTCAAAAATCTTCAAACCTTAATGGCCCCTTGGTATGTATAAAGGAAGTAACCTACCGCGCTCCAGTGCCGTTCTCTCCTTGATTAATATCCTCCAATTTAACGGAAGTTTGAACCTTGTTAATTGCACTATTACTGTCCGAAAAAATAAACTCACCAACAAATCTAGACGGAGAACGAAAACAGAAAGAAAGTGAAAGGCAGATGATGTGCGGTGATTGGCTCTAGATAGATAACATACTAAACTGCATTTGAACGTGCGACAAGCAAACACAAACATCAATCATTGTGCTGGAGATAGAAGTAGTGACCCCGAAATGTTGACCCTTGACCTTGTCATCAATAGGCAGCTTTCAGATACGCTTCAAGAGTATGAGACATCTACTAAAACATTTACTTCTAGCTGTGCCTCTGCCTCCATATCTAGTTGTAATCTATTATCTTCTTCATACATTTTAGAGATGCCACTGGTTTTAAAGTGTATAATTAATATTTATAATATCTACTAATATTCAATGTTACCTGCTGTCATTATAATTCCAATGTATTTAAACGCTTTGTTACTTTTGTACTGTATATGCATGTGTATGTGGTCACAACATTAGCTAGTTAGCTGTCTAGTGTCCACATTGTTTTGTCCCTGTTGCAATTCGAATAAAGTCAAAGTCAACGATGCTTGAAATGCTCGCTAAACGATAGCTGACTGACGAAAAAAACACGGCTTTGTTACTTTGAATTCATAAAAACGTAGGTTTATTATCAATAAGTTTGTGTGTTTGCTCGTTTGCCTTTATGCGTGTCCGCAGTTATGCGCATGCGCATGTTTCAGAAGTAAGGGTGTAATGTGCAACTGGTATAGTAGGATACTTGGAGAATTGAAAGTCTGGTTTGGCTCTGGTCCAATGTTGTTGACAGGCAGGAAGTGATTACGTGGAGGATAGCTTGATGATTCATGACTACACCTGCATAGTTATGTGATGTCGATATACAGCTACTCATTTATAACTTGTTGATTTAGTGACGCCATCCAGAGCGTGGGCCCATGGCCAACAGACACCACCCAAAACAGTGTCAGAGAAAATGGGAAGAACGTTTAGATTTAGGAAACCTCAGAGGACGAGGCAGACAGTAGCTAATGGGGTGTCAGTGGAGATCACCGAGAACGTGAGACATTCCGTCAGATGTCACATTAATTCTACAGCCCACTTCGGCAAGTAGAGAACGTCTCGTGATCCACGAGCGTCTGGAAACTAACACCAGGGAGACGAAGGGTCGACCTTATTATTGGCTTTCTGAGATTTGGTCGGATTCAGTAACTCTCCAAGGTAGTTTAGCGTAATCCTCAGGATTGTTTCATGTTGTAGGCTCTCCTTGTGCCGGTTCTTTGGGGACTTTGTTAGGACTTGTTCGGCTGTAGGCTACAGAAGCTACCATATAAATCAAGCATGTCGGAAGCCTGTAAGGAGTAACTCGCTAAAATTGCTTGTTGCGTGGCGCCATGGGCATTTAGTTTTAGCACCGGCTTTACCAATGTGTATGCCTACAGCGTTCTCTAGAATATAGCACAACCGTATGAATTGCTGATATATCGTTCGCTTCTGAACTGTTTGCATATGTCGCGGCAAAAGTAATAACTTTCGTGCAAATAAATATAATTTTCTTTCAAATCGTCAAGATGATTGATCTCAATGGCCTTTTGCGAGTGAAATCGAGGTTCGCATTGTTATCTGTTACTTGTCAGATACCGGCAATTATTTATAGGTAGAAACGCTTACATTAGAAAGCTTTTAACCTTGACCGTCTATTCTACAACGCTGCATGAAATGGGTAAACGAAAACTTCGAAGTTCTCATTTGAGGAGTGTATCGGAAAGACAATAAACGCTTGCACGTATAACTGGAGTCTATTTTATCCCATCTCTCTGGCCGAGCCAAATGTCAATACAGATGGGAAGTCACTTATGCTCGGATTGTGTCAGACGTCGTTGTTTCAACTATATAATCTCGGCTTGGGCAATGCGGCATCGGTATTTCGTATCGATAGCAAGTGTAGGAAAAAGTTTGTAACAACTAAACTATGTCTGATTCAGCGTTTACGTCGATGAAGGTTAAGGTGGGGTCACACATGCGTATATATTCCGTTTGAGGTGCGTATGAAGCTCTTAGTCTCTACCAGGCTCCAGAGGTCGAGGGAAAAATAGTACAAATTGAACAAATACAGATACATAACATGCCAGATGAGATAGCTGACCGAGAAGTATGGTTAGCGACCCAGCTTACTCGTCCGACATGTCACCTGTTTACGTTTGACGGTTTGTCCAATTTCTATTATTTTTACAACGACCTGTGGAGCCTGGTGGAGGCAAATACTCCCATGCGCGCCTCATACGGACTTTAATATATACGCATGTGTGACCCCACCTTAAAGGTGGGTTTACACCTGCGTATATTTTCAAGTGCGCGTGAGTTCCGCATGAAATTTTGTCAATACGCGGCCGAACGCCCAACATTTGGAATTTTTTTGGAATAGATTAAATTGTACGTCGAGCACATCTGGCGTTTGAATTACGACTTCAGCGTTTTCATTTCGCATGAGATGCGTATGATTGCAACTGAAATGCGCAACAAAATTTTCCGTACTGCGAATAGATTCGTATGGGGTACGTATGTTGGGCGTTTTCCGGACGCACACAACGTCTACCGACCGCATGCCTGACGCACCTGGTGCTAACTGCATTCCAAACGCATTTCAGGTGTGTCAGAGGAACAGTTTGTGTTACATATACTTTTGTTTGCGAGCATTGCCAATAGAGTATTTTTGTTAGAGGAACCCTTTGTACTACGTATGCCTTTGTTTACAGGCAGTGCAAGTAGAACATTGACAAGTAAACAGTGAAGAGGTTTTTTTATTCATTTGCGAAGCAGTAAAGCAGTGACACTGTGCTTTTACAGAAATGTGGGCCATCATTTACCTTAAGAAATCATGTGCACTGTTAAGATTGTGTTTGTTTTCACTTTGTCCTTAATGATTTCCCCTATCATCTTAGTATTTCAACTACTATAAAAATCACACTCATACACACCACAGAACGTATTCAAGATCTTTATCAAACACGTAAATTAAACAATTATGAAACCTTACGCCCTCTTTCAAAGTTGTAATATGGCTCTATATTGCACCTTTATATCATGTGGTTCTACACACACAAAAAAAGTGCCATTATCAGCAAATTAAGTCAAATATCTGTTACACAAAATGGCACGTGTGTCACACAAATTGACCCAGTGCTTGAGCAGGTTCCTCTACATCTTCCCGTCCCTGGAGGCTGTGTTGGGACCAGTGTCCTGCATTCATGGTGTCCTGCAAATTGTGACCATCTCTCCATGCCCCCGGTACAAATTCGTCAGTCCTGGCCTGAATCTGACATCATAAACCGGAAGATTCCAAAAAATCCCTATCGACCAGAGGGTTTGTCCATTCTGTCCAGAGCTAATAGAAGACGAATATCACTTTATGGTTGTATGTCCCAAATATTCCGATATACGCAATTCTCTATACAGAAGGCTGTCATTTTGTACACAAGGATTTATCCAAATGGACATGAAGTGCAGATTCAAATACATAATGACATGTGACAATCCCTGCATGGCATATATAGGAAAATATATCAAAGAAGGTTTAGACATTAGAAATTCCCCAAATGATTGTAAAAGCCTCCAATGATTGTAAGAAACTTATCCCATAATACAACTCCTGTATTAGTTAGATAAGCCTTAACTACAGTTAAGAGGTACAAAGTATGACATCTACATAACTACAGTGCTATAAGCACTGTAGTTATGTAGATGCCATACTTTGTACCTCGTACAATTGTTGTGCAATAAAGTTATATACATCTTTAGATGATTTTTTTTGTCTGGAGTCAGATGCACCTTCGTATTTATTCCAAATCTGGAGTGTGCGTCGATCACGCTATCAGTACGCGTAGTATGCGCAAAGCGATCGCAGAACGCACGGTACTAAATCGTGATCTATGTGTGCATTCGTTACACGGTCGCTCATGGTGCGTTGTGTCTGCGCTGTAAGAACGCTATGTACTCGCATTACCGCGATTTCCGTGTATTACTGCGTGTAAAGCGCAAACATGTAGCGTCTTCATAGCGCAATCGACCGACGTGGGACCACTGTATTGCGCATCCATAACGTTTTGGGCACCAAACTGCGTACGAATGATAGTTTTGTGCATGTCCAAAACTATCAGACGAACTGGGCGTATATTTTCGTTTGCCTGCGTACGTGAAACTTTCTAAAGACGATTCAGATGCGATAGAGGTGCGACTTGTGCGTGCGGCCGCGTATTGAAGAAATTAGTCAAAATGTCGAAAAATGTCAAAACGGAACTCATGCGGCATGAAAATATACGCAGGTGTAAACCCACCTTTAGATATCCAGGTAATAAGATACGCCATCACTGACGAAAGATAAGGAATGTTACCTGAAACGTCTAACCGTTTCCAAAATTATATCCAGTAGCTTGAGTAATTGCTATTTGGCGTATGTCAGCTACAATCAGTGATTATGAAAATGGCATAAGCTCTCTCAAGTCTTTCATACGCGTGTGCTGAAAATAATCCTTTTTTTGTTGTACTTTTCTGACGTATACCCCCATTCCACTAGGGCTGTAACATCGCTGTGACTTAAAAGTTGACCTAGCCTTCAACGAACAAAACATAGACAAAACAAAACGACTATCTGTTCCCATTGTGCGTTTGTTGTCTTTTCTACTTTTAAAATTGTACATGCTAATTCCATTTATAAAAGCCATGGTTCCATAAATCTAATCTAGATCGCAGAGTGAGGTCGCACTGTGATTGCAGTCTAATGGAATGTGGGCAAACTGAAAACAGCCGGGTATTTTGAATTTTGTGTCTTAGTCATTTCCATTTCAAAAGAACGCGTAACATTAGACATGTGGATGTTCTTTATGTAAGTCGTAGTTAATTGTCACTAGATCTATGTCAGATGAACGCTAGGTAATGAAAACATCACTCATGAAACCCGAGTCTGTCCTAGCTGCGCTTCCTGATTAAAAAGTACGGTATGAAGGATGCCTTCTTGGTTTTCTAGAGACGTAATCAGGTCCTCTGTGTAATACATAGGCACGTATATCCTTAAAGTATCGGTTACGTACCATTTTAATGGGTGTCTGACTTGGTGATGATTTATTTGACCGTCTGCGTACAATGCATTAGAACAAATGAGGGCTGTGGCTTCCATTTGAGTTCTATTACTCTTTCTGTCAATAAAGTATCATCCAAACTCGTCAAGATGTCTACTTGCAACATCCTAGTAGTTAGAACAATGATATCGCTTTTCTACAACACTTAAAGGGGTCAGATCTAAGGTGGTATCTCGCTGCACGTGGGGCACTGGTGCGAAACTGCTGGGTTCGTTTACTGCGGCACTGTTGTGTCATTTTCGTCGATATTTATAATTTAGATATTGCGTAATACGTAAAAGTATGACTTAGAAGGCTACAAAATACACAAAATTTGATAAAATTCGAAATTCTGAAATTTGTTGAGTAATTTTTTAAACCCCGCAGTGCCGCGCCGGTGCCCCAAGTGCAGTGAGATACCACCTTTAGTAATCCGTGTGTTGTCAGCTTGATGCATTCATTGCAAAGCACGAGTCTGCATGAAATTACTTTAAGGGACTGTCGGTACATTTTAGTTTTCGATTTTTGTCCTTTCTAATCAGCTTGCCAGGAAACAAGGGGATGGCGTTCACACAAAACTGCTAGAAATGACCTATTCTGTATTCAGACCTTGGACTGATCCGTCTGATGTTCACTATACTGTAATTGGCTTCATCAAACCCGCGGTTCTCAAAAACATTATTCTAAAACAAGGTTAACAAGACTGGCAATAAAAATGTATTATTGCCATGACGACGATTGAGGGTACAACAATACAGCTCAAATCAGAAATAGACTGGAACTTCCCTGTCGCACTATCCCTGGCACAATATACTAGCCCACCTGTAACATAAACCTACAGCCAGCAGAAATGTACTATCCCCGGTACAGCACAATGGTCTGCCAGTGACCTAAACCTACAGCTGAGCACTACAGAAGTATTTCCTGTCTGCCTGTGGCGTATGGCTTGAACAAGCTCTAGAAAAGAAAATGTGTCCTTCATAACATAACATAACAACCAAGACAACGTGATCCATTGTGCAGAGTTCCCTGTCTAGTTTCAAAGGACAAATTCCTCCAGGGAGCAAGTGTGAACTACATTCTACCATTGCATACCAGAGATACATCTGGAACAGATTTGGGGGGAAGGGCTTGCATACCCAGCATACTGCATTCCTGTGGAAATGCCTGTGCAATTCCTAGAATTTTTGCAGACTGAATGCAATATATACCACTTGACGACGCCTCAGGATGCTTGTGATGTACGCCATGTCCTGTGGCATAATTTCATCAGCAGGGGTCAGCATAGAAGTAATTACTTTCTTATTACGCAGCTCTTACGACTTGTAATATTGTATTAGATAGAGTAGATGAGAAATGGTTCCACGTTGGGAACCTGAAATGAATACACTAATGTTTGGTCATGTAGAGTTCAAATATATTTATTCAAAATTTCAGATGCGAAGGGCGTGATGAACTGTTGTCGTTGGAGGGAAAAGTACACGTGTTTTTTATACTTTAAAGCTCATTGGCATCCTTCAACTGAGACGGGGGCCGATACCAATTACCAGATACCTTTGATCAATTGCTGACGTCATACTTTTGTTCAGGTCACGTGACATGGGATTTGGGTTATTTGAACTTCGGATCAGAAACTGTTTAGAAGCTTGTTGCTAAGCATTTACTTTGTGAACGGTAATTGCGTATAGAAATGTTATGATATGATTTTTGTATTAATTTCTATACCTGGTATGGTGGGGAAGTCCGTTTTGTCATCAGGCGCCCCGGGCTCCCGCCGGCCCATGTTGTAGTAGAAGGCAAACCGCTCTTTGTCTCTCCTGTCTCGCCGCCGTTTCCATAGCAACAGGATCAGGACCACGCCTATGAGGAACCAGAGCGCACCGGCCACCGTTCCCACTATCACCACGATGTTGGACGAGTCTCTCGCGTCCTTGTCAGCTGAGGAACAAAAATGAAAAGAAAATTGCATGAAAAATGAGATATGGACCATCTTTATTCGACAGTACTGCGTTAAATTGGTCCAGGTATTGTTCTGTTGAGACAAAATTGAATAACTATGACACAGTGGGGCATTTATGTCAATCTTAAAACCATTAGGGCATCAGAATGATTAATGATGTCCGACACATTCAGGTCGTGTGTCAAGTAAAACGGGCACTTTTTGCCATGTTGATTTTCAGCATTTGTCCATTTTCAAAGTATCTTTTCAATCAAAAGACTGTAAAAGGTTGGCTTCCATTTATACTTACCATTGAAAAGTGTTTGCCAATCGAGTGATCCAGAATCACGCTACGGTAAGCAGAAAATTATCCAACATTATTTTTGTAGTCGGTTATGAAAGATGCCAAGTGAAGAGTGTCATCGCTCACACTCTTTATTGCAGATTTTGTTAGCTACATGATTTACGCTTTGACCGTGTAAAGTAAACCATTCTTATGAAGAAGGCAGTCCCAGTCTTGGCAAAACTTTGGCCAATTGTGTGCTGCCGTACCTACAAGAGAAACTTACAGTAACTACACAAATGAAAGGGAATCCATGAGAAAGCTGTATAAAATTTTCCACAGAATTATAATATTCTAATATTACGGCCAGGGCAAACCAATGGATTATTTGTGTTTGAAATGAAATTTAAGATGTGACAAACGGCACCTTTCTTAAAAGTGTTACACCATATTAAATTATGTCACAATTTGGTGCAAGGCGTCCTTTGGCTGCTGTGTTGAGCAATTAACTATTTTTAGACCTTTTCGTGGTACAAACTTTGTTACGGATAAGTATAAGTCATCCCTAGGGGTGTTACACCAAGTTGGCGCTGAAATGCTATCATATATCTATTCATCCCCGACAAAATGAATCGTCCAATACGTTATCACCGTTTCTAGTTAAGTACCAATCATTTTGTGCGTCACTTTGCGTGAAAAAGCCGGCGGGCACTCCGTAACGGTGAAGAAAGAGCCGAAAGCTACGTAGTGTATACGTGTGATATAGATATCTGTCCATCGGCTCATTATGGAAATCAATCATTTGAAATGACTGGAAACTTTATGACACAGCGATGTGGACCATTTCCGTTGTCAAATCTCATCGCATGCAGGTGAATAATGACGATGAAGTGGTTTTGGTTTTTGGTAAATGTCTTGAACTGTCAGAAAAATATATTATATGAAATGTCAGAAAAATATACTGCATTTTGTATATGAAATGTCAGAAAAATATAATATATGAAAAAAAGTCAAGCTGAATGAACGTATGTCTACACACCAGTGAATAGGTTTATCAGGTTGCTACGTCACTGAATAAAGATACTCTTTTTTACACCTACGTTTCGGTGACCGTCTTTCGGTGACCATCACCTTCTTCATAGGGCCTTCACACTGAAACCGAATCAGCAGGAATCAAGCAGAACCAGTCGGAATGAAGTATTTGCAAAATTAGTGCCACATTCGGGGCCATTCGGGTGGGACGAAAAGGAATGAGTCAGAATGCCGTCAGAATGAAAATTCTTTTCTATTCCTGTGCATTCGTAGTGTATTTCAGACATTCCGACTACATTCCAAATATTATTTCGGCCACATTCTGGCAGGATTCGAGATGGCTTGCCGTTTCGATTCTCCATCGAATGAGATAAGAATGTTTCGAATAATGTTGGAATGCTGCAGAATGCGGTCAGACTGCAGTTAGAATAGTTAGAATCCACTTAGAATCCACTATGAATGCCATTCGATATTTCTCCATTTCGAATGCACCTCGACAGTTTTTAACATGTCAAAAACTTTCGGGCTAGCCAAAAGAACGGGCACAAATAGCTGAAATGCAGTTAGAACACACTAGGAATTGCCAGGAATTGCGAGGAATACAAAAGAATCTCATTCCAACGGCATTTCGGCTCATTCGTGCTCTCGTGTGAAGGGGGCTTCAAGGCAATTCTGGCGGGTTCACATTGTGCTGCACACCAGCGTTAGCTATACAGATAGGAATGACGGGGTCATAATTCAAGCTGTTGCTATTCTTCAATAGGTCTCACACTTCAATTCCACAAGAGCGGCGACCTAGCTCCGATCGCGCTCCCTCAAATAATTCATAGATGAAAACGTTTTTAACAGTTTTTTTGTGTTGTATCGTCGTTTTAGTAATACTTTTGCATGATATTCCGATTAAGAAATCACATTTAGGTACCAACAAGATTGTATTCCCGTGGAATGGAGGTCTAAGTGGCCCATGTAGATGTTTATCATTATACGAGAGTCGTTTGAAAGGCTTAAGATGTGTACTATATTCCCTTAAGGGTGGTTGAATAGGCTGTATGCGTCGCTCCATAGCTCTAGGCTCTCAGCCAAGACGTTGAGTGGTTATGAAAACTGTTCTTAGTGCGTCCTGCGTTCCCAAACGGCTCGACACAATGAGAAGAAAGAATCTGCCTCCCGAATCCACCTACAACGAGTCATATTCAAAAGTAACGTCAATTTACGATTTGTTTCACCAGTCTGACAAATATGGTCCTTATAGTGTAAGCCTGAGGCGTAGGCTGTCCAACATTAAACCACATCCCCATTGACTACTTTGATCTAAAAATGAATTGGGCTCTTCAAACAGATCCTTTTTGCGGAAAAAGATGATACCTTCTGAGACTGCCAATCTGTCATTCTTTCACGGTAGCTCCATTGCCGTATATTGTGTATATCCCCCTAAATGTTACGGTATATCTTGGTCCATACAGCGTGTTGGGTATGCTGTCTCCTACAATTACGAACTAGATCTCACTGCCTTAATGCAAAGATAGGCAAATATATCAAAGACAAAGAAAAAGTACTGAAACTCATGATTAGCCCAACTCGATTGTAACACCATATCAAAGACTTGTGTTAGCCCTTCTTGTTATGTCAATTAGGATGGTAAGCCTTATTCTATACACCTATTTTGCACATTGTGTAAAACTCGTTGCCATACATTGTACCGTGTACAATTGTCGTGCAATGAAGTTCTTCTGTCAGGAAGTTGGAAAAATGTTCAGCTTTGGGGAGACATTATTCCGCTTACAGCCTGACTAACAGTACCCAGAGGTACCACAAACGTCGATAAAGTAGAGCAACGGGGGTAGCCAATAAGGCCAACCCATCGAGCGAGGCGTGACTCCAAGTTGAAAAATGAAATGAGATATGTGTACCTTGTGGGTGTGCTAAGGCGACCTCTGCCCACTCTCAACACAGCACCACACTCTTCATTCTAAAGCTCGACCCTTAGGGTTAAATAACCGGATCTTCCAAAGACCAAGGGCACCATTGCCCGGAAGAAATGTCCGCATAAACTCATTTTTATGGATCTGCACAGAATTACGACCATGCCTCGTTGGTAAGTATGCGCATTCTTGAATAACGAGCTGAAAGTGTTTCCAGGGGTATTTTTCTTTTTTACTACCACTAAATTACGTGACAGATCATTTAATTTGTTATGCCTGATCTTATCATTCTGACAACAGATTATAAAGTGTAGACGATGAACGAGCGAACAGTTAGTATAACAATGTCGATTATTCACATAAAACTTTAAGCGCTGAAGGATATTATTTTAAACACAGATAACCTCACGCTACAATGCACACATTGTTAAACAGACAGGCTTAAGGTAAGGCTACAACAAGTAGATTTTATGGATGACATCAATGCGCTCAATAACGTAACTTTCACCTGGTTTAAGAAAAACAAGATTCTTAAAATTCTACAGAGATGGTCAACATGACGATCAAGTACCGAAATGGGAAAATAGGTTGTGCTGTAGCCTTATAATTGTACTTCCACACCTAGTAACGTAGCCCTGTAGTTGTAGAAGTGTAACTAGTTTTATAGCACCAATATATGGGAGCCATGAGTGTGCCAACTTGGTAAGTGATAACAGTATACCATACTAGTGTCACTTTTACTAGACTAGTGCACTTCTTGAATACAAGAATGGATGCCTTAATTTGTTGGCTGTGATGTCATGTTTTGTCACTTCAATTCTTGTTAACAACGTTTATGGTGTCTATTTCGACAATTCAGCCATCTTGATTTTTTCGCCCTCACTATTTTTTAGTCTGTAAGGGATGTCACCCATACAATTTACTTGCTGTGGCCTAAACAGTGTTTATCACAGCGTAATAGACTAATGCAGCCAGACGTAATCTTTGTTTGAGCTATACGTATGGCCTTGTTGTTGAAATGGTGCCAAAGGATATCCTCAATTATAAAATTAAATGAGAAAAGAGCTTAAGACATGTCAACGTGTAAGGTATATGCAGCAAAATACATATCTCACAATTACTGCAAAACAACAAAATACTACTGGAAAAGCCTGTTATTAATGTGCCCTATTTACCTATGAAGGACATGCTTTCCAAGGCTTAAGCATCCCGAGATCGATTTTAAAAGGCATTTCTGGGAGCCGCTTTGCTGACAACGGTACCATTTAAAGTTCAAAGGGATACCTCAGCCGTCTGTCTGGACGCAGGAACCATCCGATATTGAGAAGACGCATGGGAGAGTAATTCTACTCTGGAGTCCACCGTAAAACGGCGCTGTAAACCCCTGCTCTTTCACACGGTTGCCCCATGACCCGAGGTCGATAAATGGTATTGACCGCGTCCTTGCTGAAGTTTTTGCTCCATTTGGCCTTAACCGAACGTAATGCCACGAGGACGTGGTCTGGAGAACTAAGGATCAGAAGTTTGGGAATCCAATAGAACGGCCCCCATGTCAACCCCCAACCTCCTTCACCCGGGTTCACATGACAGATGCGTGCTGCCGTGAAAGGGAACCAAGGTTGACTGTTTTTTTTCTCTTCCCCTCTGTCCGGATCGACTTTTTGCGGCGCTTGATCGATTGAGATCAAAGCCTTTTGCTCAGGAACCTTTGCAACACACGTTAATCAAAGGCGCGAGTGATGGACAACGATGTAAGGCGGTTTGGACAAGGATTGACTTTTGCAACTACAAGGAAAAGGAAAGGACTTTAGCGTATTGGTAGGGGGATTCGTGTGGATGAATGCTTACATTTCAATAGCGCTAGACTCTTACCCTGTGTCGTTTGTCTAAATTTGTAGTAATTCTGCGGGCCTTTGAACATGTAATCTTGGAAATAGAATCAGTATCTAGTGGTCGAAAAGGCGATACTTCATGGCATGCGAATACCTTGTGAATACAAACGTGTGGTATATAATTTCTTGCTCCTTGAAATGTCCAGGCAGAAACCATTGGACTTCCCCAATAACAGTATGGGTAGGTAGGCTCTTGAGGTCGTTCCGGGTTTAGCTTTTACAACTTTGCTCGTGAAGGAGAATAGTGTCGTGACATGCGCTGTTTGGTTTATACCATTAGGGACATTCTGGAAAGCAGTGCGAAGCGTTAAGGGCGCAACACGTAATGGCATGACAGGGGAAAGATGGTGACCAATTACACAGGCAATTTAACAGCTTATTAAGCGCATTAACGTGGACTTACCCTGGGCACGTTCTAATCTATCTATCATGTGCCAGCCGCACAGTCCGTCTCTAGGATTCGTTACCACGACTACGGCCTATGTCACATTTCCAAACCCGGGCAGCTTTGGGGAACGAAAAGTACGATAAAAAACACACCCAAACTACACAAGACGTAAAGAGAACAGTTGTGGGCCTCATTTGTGTATATTTTTACGTATGCATTTTTATTTTTCGTTTCCACAAACAGCCCGGCCGGGCCCCTCTTTGGAAATGTGACTTTAACCTCAGGTTAAAGATAAAAAAAGTACCATCGGATTTTTTGGCTGTAGGGTAGTGTCTAGGGTACGGTATTATAAGGCAGAGCCCATCCCTCTTCCTATAATTGCCTTTACCATTAAGAGCAAAGTCCCGTTATTGCACCTAAATGGAGTGAGGAAAGTCGTGTAAAATGTCTTTCTGAAGGACACAGCTATCTCTCTCTCTCTCTCTCTCCCTCCACCCCTCTCTCTCTCTCTCTCTCTCTCTCTCTCTATATATATATATATATATATATATACATACATATATATATATGTAGAGAGAGAGAGAGAGAGAGAGAGAGAGGGGGGGGGGGGGGAGATGTATATAAGACTTCCTCACTTTGATTGATGCCAGTAATTCGGCAATTTGAATTCTCCGGACATAAAACCGTTTAGGGGGGTCGTGAGAGGTGAGAGCAACATCCACATTGGCGCCATGAAGTAACCGCCTTACTCAAATCAAAGTGGGGCTGCATTAAGCGAGCAGTCTGTGATGAATGGTATGGCACGCCAAATTGCTCCAGGTCCACACTCCAAATCAACCTATCCTCTGCTTGGGAAGACATTCATTATTCTATCTCCATCTAGGCTATAAGCATCTCGAGTCATCAGTTCATATTCATTTGGAGCATATTCATGAGGAAAGGTGAGGAGAAACAAGATGGCGAGGTGGTCTTTGGTAAAGTTTTTTGTTTAAGAATCTCAAGTGTTCAGAATCTGAATGCCTTTAAAATCATATTTTACATGAACTACTGTAGAATGGAATTTGTTTTGAATAAGGACAGTAGAGGAATCTTCGCTGGATAGTTTTAAAGAACACTTGCAGATAGATGCACGGGGTTCAGATGTGACAGGTTCATCAGTTGCTGCTGCCGCGCCGCGTGCCTGCGAAACTGGTGCATGTTTTACGCCGAAGGGCTGTTATACTGGCTATAAAGATAAGGTCCAGGGTTCAGATTCATGGCATGTACCAGTGTTGTGCCACTCGGTATACACAAACAGTAACACAAACTTAATTTAGGACTCGGATACGTGTTTTAGGACAGCCAGACCCCGTGCACATTTAATCAAGAAATTTTTGGTTTAATTGAGTGGTTTACTCACACCTGGGTGTGAGTAAACCACTCACACCCAGGTGTGAGTGGTTTGCTCATTGACATCTTATAAAGGTGATAGTCATCTGTTATGTCAATCTTTCCGCAAATGTGGCAAATCTTAAAAGGTCTACGTCACATTGCCTACCCAGGGCCCGGCAGGGCTGTCTGTGGAAACGAATTAAAGCTCATTGAATTTGCACAAGGCGTGCTGTTGAATCATTTTTGGTCCTATTTGTGTTCTTGTTGTCTTTTATATCGTACTTTCTAATTCCCCCCAACTGCCCGCCCGGGCCCCTTTTGTGTAAAATTTAATGTGACGATAGCCTTAATAAGGCGCACGTGATAAATCGAGTGACCTCGCAAGATAATGGTATTTTAATCTGCTCTAAATGACGAATTGATATCAACGAAAATCCACTGACTTCATTTGTATATGTCAATGAATCTATAAGAAAGAAAGAACGAGTAACTGTTAGGCATCCCGTCATTTCTATGCAAAGAATTATCGCTAGGTTACTTACGCTGTTTCCATTGACGTTAGGAGCACCTATTAGCGTTACATTAGGATGAAGCATTGCACAAATTAGAGTTATTACAGAGCATTAGGTCGGGCTATGGTGGTTATAATGGCTGGATGCACTCCTCAGGAATTACTCTCCTAAAAGGCTCTAGTCAGCACCTCTTAGGAAATTCTTACACGTGGTTGGTTCATGTTGGTTCAGACCAATTTGCAACTGAATGCTTAAACCTTTAAGACAGGTGTATTTAGATAATGGAGTCAACACGAAATAAGCACCATAGATTTATATCTGGAATATTAGTAAACGAGTGAAGATGGAAGGATGCCTACAAAAATCAAATACTGGTGGTCCGTGGCATGCAACGTACCGGGCAAGATTCAACACTCACTTATTTTTGTAGGTACCAAAGACATGCGGGCTTTGGAACTCACTCCCAGCCTGGGGTCCCCCATGGTATTGCTCATCTAAATATTCTCATACTTTAGGCGAACATTATTATGCATAAATTATGCAAATCAGGGTCACATGCATACAATTTATGAGGAGGCGCTGCGATCGCACTCCTTGTTTGGATTTCTATACAATTTGTGTTATTTGTGTGGAGGCGTAAAAGAACTTTTATTCCGCCTGCCACCCAGGCCAAGTTTCGTTTCGTACAACTTCGGTGGTTTTGGCGTGAGCACAGGGTTCTTGTATAAAGAATGTCAAATTTCTGTTGTATTTCATACCCATAATTGTACTAGAGAAGCCCAAGACACATTTGCTATTTCATAGCTTCCATACGAGGCGCCAGGTTGCTAATTACACACTACTTTATGAATCCTGCCGTGTTTTGAGCATGGCGTCTGCCGATTCCATAGGGTGTCGGTACTAAAAATATACTACACCATCTGCTGGACCTTTCTTTAGATGTAAAATCTAAAAGACCAGAACACGAACAACCTTTAGAAGCTCTTGCATGTCCTGAAACCAAGGCCAGTCCTCTGTATTAGCCTCGGCTAGTTGAGCGGCCTTGGCTGACACTTACTTCAAACGAATAAATAAATAAATAACCATGGATAGTCAAAATAGCCGCACTTGCCCCACCCTTTGATTTTTCATTACCGCGCTGAGTTGGGAGCTGAGACTTCTTCACCTCTCGGTCACAGCGTGAACTACTTTCAAAACGCCGGCCATGCAACCCGCCATCAAATCAATTTTTTACACACACCTTTTATTTTTAGCTTCCCCCGAGCAGTGCTTGCGGGTGATCGATTGATCAGTTGACATTGACATATATGTATAAGTCTGAGTGATGGAAAAGTGCCCGGTACGATCAGGAATATATATAGATCGTTCTCAACGTACGATGCAAATCAAGAAATTCTTTATCAGTAGAAGCCTTAGTTTTAATCAAAAGATACGTTATGATGAAAATAAGATTATGTACAGAAATGTAAACTACTGCTGATGTTTCATTCATACATTGCCATTAGCTAATCCATGTTTAATGTATGTAACCATCAGGAAAATATGAAATCTAAGATTGATCTCAACGTATGATGCAAATTAAGAAGTTCTTAATCAGTAGAAGCCTTTTTATCACAACGCATCAAAAGATACGTTGTGATGAAAAAAATAATATAATGCTCAAAGAGTAAATCTAGTGCTGATGTTTCATTCATACATTGCCATTAGGCAACCCATGTTTCATGTATGTCGTCGTCACAATTTACAGTTGATCATATTCATGAAATAACTAATAACCCCTTGGCACTTTTGTAAGTACTAGTTTATTTTGAGTTGATGGATTTCCTTGACATGAGGTCTTTGGGTGCAGAGAGACAAAAGTTTCCCTGATAGGAGCAGACTGCGCAGGTGGGAGTCTGCACAGCTCAATCAGGATGTGAGGGTTTAATGGCACCGAGGGGAGGCTGGTATCACTGCGGGGCAACCTGCGGTTAAGCCGATTTGTGGTGCTATGGAATCCTTCCAAAATGACAAAGGTCTAATGAAGAAACTTTCGGAAGTAGCTAAATATAAGACCTAATCCTTTCATATGTTCTTCTTAGTGATGAATATTTTAGCATATTTCAAAGCTGAATTTTAAGCTGATTTTTGGTGCTATGCCTATGGAATATGTTGAAAATGGCAAAGGTCTAATGAGAAAGTTTCGGAAGTAGCTAAATATAAGTAGACCTAATTCTTTTATCTGTTCTTTCTGGTGGTGAATATTTTAAGCCGATTTTTTGTGCTGTTGAATCTCTCGAAAATGGCAAAGGTCTAATGAAGAGACTGTCGGAAGTAGCTAAATATAAGACCTAATCCTTTCATATGTCCTTCTTAGTGATGAATATTTTAGCATATTTAAAGCTGAATTTTAAGCTGATTTTTGGTGCCATGCCTATTGAATATGTTGAAAATGGCAAAGGTCTAATGAAGCAACTTTCGGAAGTAGCTAAATATAAATAGACCTAATTCTTTCATAAGTTCTTCTTTGTAGTGAATGTTTTAGCATATTTTAAAGCTGGTTTTAAGCCGATTTTTGGTGCTGTGGCATCTGTCAAAAATGGCAAAGGTCTTATTAAGAAACTTTGGGAAGAATTTGTATTTGGAAGCTAAATATAGGACTTAATTCTTTCATATGTTCCTCTTAGTGATGAATATTTAGCATGTTTTAATGCTGAGATATTTCTTCATATGATCTTTAGTTGTGATATTCACACTGAAACTGCAGTCCGTTGAAAGACCTTAAGCTTAGAAAGTACACACGACCATATATCGTGATGAATTGCTCGCTTAGGTTGTGAAATGCTAAACGAACTAAAGACGAATGTTGAAATGACAAAGATCTATTTCCATAACATAAAAACAATTATCTTAGGCAGAAATTTACATCGTGACGATGTTGGGCAAAGCGGCATAGAGTTTCGTCATATTATGGTAAAGACGTTTCTAAGATATGGTTTAGAACATTTCAAATAACATAAATGTACAAACGTTATTTCCAATTGTATTTGTAATGTCGTGTACACGTTCCCATTAGTCGCGATCGGTATGATTTACATGAAAGCGTTGTGAGAATGAAGGCAATACTATTAAGAGTCACTAATGCGATGAATTACTGCTCTAACGGATGGCAAAACTTCTAATCAATCTGCGAAAATTATACGCCTCCATGCAGGTGCTTTTCATTATGAATGTATTGGCATTCATTCTATGTCAGAAGGTGCAACAGAGTAGTGCAGATATTTTTTCACTTTCTAAAAACATTAGCAAGTACACTAAAAGAATTCAAAAGTACCCCTTTGAAAGCAAACGCGGTCAGTTACGGATTGCCTGACGTTTCTTTTAAGAAGTTGGAGTTGACATCTGTGACGAATCTCTCTCCATTGAAGTCATACATTTGTCTTACATTGCAAAAACTTCTTGGCAGTACGTAATGTGGACATGTGGCAAGATTAAAATCATCAATACCCGAGTATACATATAACCATCTACGATCATTTCTGATTGCATTCAACATCTGCAGTATATTATTCATAATTTCATGTAGTTTATCTAGTTTGAGTTGGTTGGCTCGGACCCCAGGTCGTGTGTAACTAGATTACCGAATCAATCTTTTCATTTTGATCTTGGACCGTGGATCGCCTACGCATGGAACGACGAGGAATTGGAAGCTAGAGGGGACCCAATTGGAAGCAAAGTCAATAGGCATTTCATTCGTCGTTTTGAGTCCAGCCACTAAGGCGCCTTTACCACGGCATGTGTTGTATCATATCATGTAGCGCACATGTTAGCGTATATAGGAGCCTTTAACATTATAACAAAAGATGTGCCTGCTTTGGTCAATAGTCGAGCTTGTAATGGTTCTAAATAGTGGTCGTATAGCTGGCTCAAGCAGTGAAGAGATGGTAAAGGCAACTTTGTAAGGACCCTATTACACCAGCTGCAATCTCACTACAACATAAATTGGATTCGGGCAACCCTTGAGATCATAATTGGAATATGAAATGTAAAGGTATGACTGTAAAGACACAAAACATGAAAAGATTAATGTCTTATCAATAAACTTTGTTGCGATGGAGCGCTCTGGGACTTCCAGTGCCTAATACGCTTTGTATGTTTTGATGTCTTTTTCAGTCATTCTTTTTCATCTTGCATGATATTCTAATTACGAAATCAAAGGTTACAGAAATCCGATTACGTTCATAGCCAGGTCGCACGATCGTAGTCGACTAGTTTAGTGGAATGGGGGTCTTCACTAGATTATTGACATAAAACGAAAAATGCAGTATATTGATAAGGGAATCTTGAGTTTTAAGTAGAACAATGTTTGGTTACTTTGTTGAAGTTGCTTGGGGCAGATAATTTGCGCAAGTCTGGACCTACTCTCGTGCTCTCTCGTGAGACTAGGTCAATTCGTGAACAAGATGTTCCGCAAGACATAGAAAATTTTGAGGCATGTTTCTATGCCTTTTAAATACGTCACAGTTTGAAGAATATTGTAATAGCTTTCTGTTACATTGTTTAAAATGTTTGCTATACCAGCTTATCGGCACAACAGCGAAAGAAAAAAAGAATCACCGCTGGAAACAATTAAGTGACATCTCCTGAGTACACGAAGTTTTTACACACAACTCTGCTAATAGCTTGAACACAGGACTACAAATCCCCGGGCTAGACAAGGTGTGCAGAAATGAGATAAAGCCTTGACAGTAAGTATTGCTAAATATTAACTTCTCTTCCGTAAGCGATATGTTACCTACTTAACCTATTCCTTGGAGCTCTGAAATTTTGACACTTGCACTATCCTTCAGCTGTCTAAGGAATTCCTCTCTGAATATGTTAAGTTCTCAAGTAAAATGTTTAGCCCGTATTTTCAGTTTATTTTAGTATATAGAACATTGTCAAGTAAATCACATAACATTGATAAATCGCACATGATCAATTTTGTTTGCCCAGCTTCAATGTCACCGGTTGGCCTACCTGTTATATGAATACGTGCTGTACGTGGTTTTCATTCGACAGATGACGGATCAGGGTATAGTCCATAGTTGTTTGCCAAGGGGAATTGCGCGAACTTTATCTACCGACATAAGGAAGCTCTTATCACCCCTCTCTACACTTAGACTTAGTACAGTCCACCCGCAAAACTGTTATTTCCCCATCCGCCATTTTGCTGTTATTAAGTCACATGGAATGTGCATTTATGAATGTATTTTTCGTAGATGCATACCATTGGCAAACAAATGTCTAATACTAGTAAACTGTAACTTTGAAATTCTTGTGAATCAGCTGAAAATGATACAAAAATTTTATGTTCATTGAATTATGTTCTAAACATTGTATTGTATTTCTCTATTCTGAACATTTAAATTCTACATGTCATATATACATCTAAATATATATGTATGTTGTTACACAGCCACTTCAAGCACGTTCAGGCTCTAATAACATCTTATTCAAAAGAAGGTCGAGGGGCGAAGCCTGTTAATATATAGTTATAGGGTCAGGACCGGCGGCGCATCAGAGATGATGTATTGACCCCCTTATATTGCGTGAGGCCCGTAATGAGCTGCTTGGCACCGTTAATGTGTCGTGCTGGCTGGTGGCCCTCCCCAGTGCAGTAACAGGTGTCAGCGGGGTGACTCCTACACCGGGGCCGCCCAAATCACCCAGCATGTCGCCAGGCACCACTCAGGGAATTTGTACGTGAAAATTGCAATAATATTTTGCACGTTTTGTCATCGAATCGATCTAGTGGCGCATAAATGGTCACTCTTCCTCCCTCTCTGTCAACGATTATCGATATTGTATGATTTACGAACAGATATTCGGTCACGAAGAAAGGGTGAGTTGTCAGCCCAGGAGACGGCTGTTTGAAATAATGGTTCAAAATGACTGCGTTCTTGTGCTACTTTCATGCCTGTTGTAACCATAACCGTGTCCATGAGGGGCCCCTGGCATCCATTTATTGCGTTGTTAGCATGTTTCTTCTTGCATTCTGGGTCGCAGCCTGGCACGTAGCCCAGTGAACAAGTTGACAAGCACTTTCAGATGGCGTCTCTGTGATCTCATTCAGACGCTAACAGGTATTGGCACTGGAGTGTTTTGCGATCTTAGTGTTCTTGAGTGTACTTCACGGTATAGAAATGATTGTGATGGTTATCTTTAATGACTTACGTGTGACGCTGAGTTGCACAGCTTTAGAGTCGGCCTTCCCCACGCCATTGCTTGCCGCACAGACGTAAGCGCCGGTGTTGTTCATCCTCACCCTTTTGAGCGTCACGGATGATGCGCGGACGTCATTAGATAACGTGTGGGCTACGGAGGGCAGTAAGACTCCATTTTTGGTCCATGTGATGTTGGGGGGAGGGTTGCCGTCTGCTACACATTGTAGAGTCACCCGGTCGGAAACAGTCACGGCGATTGCGTCTGATATGCTTATTATAGATGCTGGATCTGAAAACAAAGAGGACAATTAGCATGAAAATAACAAGGATTATTCTATGCATATATATGCGATAACTATGTAAAATTAACACTGGAACGACTACGTTCGTAAGTGATGGGTAACCTTTAAGCCAGATTTCTTTGCAAGAGGAGTGAACCGAGACGGAGGTGACATAGGTTATCTGACACTTACGACACGATGCTGCAGTCACACGTCTCTGACGTCACGCACCAGAAAAATCATTATACCGGTACATTCGTAAACATGGCTGATATAGTTTAGCCAGAAAAAGTGGGGTAAGTCCTCAGTCATTCCAGTATTGGTTTATAGAGAGAAATGTATTTTGGGAACCTATTTGTTACAAGTGCAAGTATAGACGGCGAGCATCTGTTTAAAGAGTTGACAAGATAATCCCATACTGCCAAATAGTGCGAACATCTACTAATAGTCTTGTCATAGAGGAAACAGGAAATTCATGAAAGCCCCATCCATCACAGTTCTTGACGTTTGGGCGATGGCTTGTGGTGAAAAAGAGCATGGCTGTGAATTCTACATTTACTCATGCAGATGTCAGGCCAGCTGCTTGTCTTCTTCCTGACTGATTCGACATTTGGCAAAACGTAATTCAAGTGAAGCAGATAGCGCCCACTGAGTCGCAGTAAGCTTCCGAAATCACATTCTGTGCACCTCCAACTCCTACTCAAGCCAGACCCGGCTTGACTTGTTATTATCTTGCCACGTTCAGCCGGGCGGACAGAGCTTGTAATTGCCCTAACATGACGTTATACTGGCGGCAATCTCCAGTCCTGACGACTGAGGTAGAACTACCTGTAATACCATGTCGGGATTAGGCGTAATCAATACAGGCAACTTCCTGGCCTTATCATAAACCATCGCCACCTGGTCTCGATGAATGGAGCAATTACACTTATCACGACATCACAAGAAATACCCTTGGTTCCTGGTGTTACCCTGGGTGTATGTGAGTGGTCGCGCTCTGGGGACCTGCGGTGCCTTAATGTTTGCTCCCGATCAAGATTGATGCGGGGACATCCCCAAAAGTGGGATGATGTGATCACAAAGTCGGTAATGCATACAACATTATCGCCATTAGGGCTTTATTGCGTGAATGACGTGATCCGTGTAATGATGGTCATCTGAGGGGATATCTCTCGCGCTGGCCTGTCTGAGCTGAACGGGACGGTGTTTACATATGGGGAGGGAAGATATTTGTCTCTGGATTTATGTTGAAGGACTAAGAGACGCCAGCCTTTTTAGTAGCGAGTTAACGATATCTCTCCTTGGTACTGAACTGTATGTGCTCTAGCTGTAAAGCAATGTCACATGTCCTTACTGTTGGACTGTATGTGCTAAAGCTATAAAGCAATGGTATCTCTCCTTAGTGCTAAACTGCATATACTGTAGTTGTAAAACAATAGCATCTCTCCTTAGTGCTGAACTCTTTGTACCATAGTTGTAAAGCAATGGCATCTCTCCTTAGTGCTGAATTGGATGTACTGAAGCTGTAAAACAATGGTATCTCTCCTTAGTGCTGAACTGTATATGCTGTAGTTGTAAAACAATGGCATCTCTCCTTAGTGCTGAACTGTTTGTACTGTAGCTGTAAAACTATGGCATCTCTCCTTAATGCTGAACTGTATGTACCGTAGTTGTAAAACAATGGCATCTCTCGTTAGACCGGAACTGTATGTACTGTAGTTGTGAAGCAATTACATCTCTCCTTCGTGCTGAACTGTATGTACTCTAGTTGTAAAACAATGACATCCCTCCTTGTACTGAACTGTAATTGCTGTATTTGGAACACAACACTATCTCTCCTTGGTACTGAAATGAAATCTTTATATGTTGTAGATGAAACAATGAAGCAATGGAATTTATCCTTAGTGTTGAACTGTGTATGCTATTGCCGAAGAGTTACGGTATCTTTCATTTGCACTATTTTTGTGTTGTAACGGTTAAATTACGACATCCCTCTGCGGTGCTGTGTTTGTTGCTTTGCTGGCGTTTGTTGTACAAGCAACAACTTCGTGTAATAATGTAGTTAGGCAGTAACAATATCTTTCATTTGCCTTTACGTATGTGTTGTAGCGTAAACGACATCTCTTTTTTGTACTGCACTGTGCATGTTGTAGCCGAAGAATTACGGTACCTGTCCTTTGTGCTGAACTAGGTGTCTTATTGCAGGAGAGAAACAGTATTTTCGCATACATTTGTACATAATAACACGGTACTGAAATTTGTGTGTTGTAGTTCTGCTACCCACACGATCAAACGCTGATGAACGGCGCCATAAAACTATAGATATCTCTAATTTACATTTATGTCTGTGGACGTTTACAACACATTAACCTCGTTGCAATCAAATTTAATGGGAATCGTTTAGATACGCATTATCGTAATGCGGCTTTGATTCAGTTGATTGCGTTGATTTATATTTACGTTGCATATAATGGCATCTTTGGTCTATTCATACATACTGATTGAAATGTACATGTAACGAATACTACTATAACTGTATGGACACTTAGACATTGATGCAGCCAAACTTTACTATTGCATCAGCGATTGATGGAAAAACTCTACCGGTATATTTTATTTTACAGCCAAAATCTTTTGGCATGAATATGAATATTGCTTTTAATGTAGTAGAGTATCCTACAAGAAGATTGGCATTCATAGCCATGACCACATAGGTATGAACGGAAAATATATCGGAGGAAATATGCAAATTGCAGGGAAGACAAAGGACAATACTTTGCGGCAATGTCACCACCGTGCGTGTCCAATCGATTTCCTAGAATCAACTTGACATATGCTCTTCATTTGCATACCTAACGAAGTGGTCGGCGCGGAGATATTGGAAGATTCGTCATGAGCGGAAATACCGGCAGATAAGGGGTCAAACGGTTAGGACATTATAATCTAATTAACGCTGATCTCTTCATACTCTGCGCTAAGTGTGTTTGCCACAATGGTTTCCGCGCTTTAGGGTGTTTTGCTCCTTTCGTTGGTATTAAGAATTTTGTAGAACTTAGTAGATTGCTAGCCCTTCCTTTTTTAACGTGCTTCAGGCACCTTATCGAACATTGGACCTCCATTTCACCCCCTTCCAAAAGACAGGTTTAGCTCCAAACGAAATGGCCTTACGCTGGGACATGAAATGGGAACAGTTGCCAACTAATTTGAACCAGGAGCTCAAATGTGAGGCTGCTACTAGTTTAGCCACAGGGTATCCCTTGATTTGCTGCTACTTTTCTGTATTGCATAACTTGGATATGTATGGGAAAGGACTCGGAGTATATAGCTGAGGCAGTGGCGAGTAACGGATAAGCTTCTACGTTTATCTTGTTCAGAAATAATGGCTAGACCCATCTGTTTCGGAACCAGGTAACACCATACATGGCAGGAAGGTATCAGAAATGAATTTTTATGGATCCATTAGATCCAGGCGCTGACTTCAACACCTCCTCTGGGTGTACTTGAGCCAGCGAGACAAATGATTGACATCATCGTCAATGGTGGACGTAAATAATACAACAGGAACCGTTCTGCAGTTTGTATATTATTGATGCGCCGTCGGAACCGATGTTTCTCCAGCGCGCGTAAAGACACTGCTGTAGTAATGTGATTACGACTGACAGCCTGGCAATGTAGAAGATAGGCCTCTTTACGACTTGGAAGCGATAGGAAAAGTTTTGTAGTACTTACATAGGACTTTTAGCTGTACACTGGAGGTGACTGGTCTGACCACGTGATTTACCACGCATGTGTAACTGCCCGTGTCTGCTCTGGTCACGTGACGTACGGTTAAAGATGGCGACGAGAGGGTTCCTCCGGAGTACTTGGAGCTCACACCGATGCTCTGGACGGGAATGCCGTCTTTTTCCCATTGTAAGGCGGAGATATTGGGCCGTGCCTCGCTTATTGTGCACTTGAATGTCACTGACTTCCCCCAGCTGCTTACCACTGGGCTGGACGGTCCAACCTTCACCACTGGAGGCACTGAAAAATACGAATGTAGTGTTTAGCTTTATCACCTTTCAAAATGTAAAGCCTGCAGGCCTGAAGCTGTTAATGACTAAGTGATATGACTGACATGTTATGATATATTTATGAGCCAAGTTGACCTAGTTCTGCTTGATATGGGGCACCACCCCGGGCAGTATATACAGATATATCAACACATCTACAATCACTCACGACCATACCATTTACTGTATATACAAACATATCTTTACATCTGTAATAATTCACCCATATGCCATTTACTGTATATACAAATATATCAACACATCTGCAATCACTCACGACCATACCATTTACTGTATATGCAGACATATTTATACATCTGCAATAATTTACCCCCATGTAATTTACAGTATATGCAAATATATCAACAAATCTACAATCACTCACGACCATACAATTTACTGTATATGCCGACATATTCATACATCTGCAATAATTTACCACCATGCCATTTACTGTATAATATAGAAATATATCAACACATCTACAATCCATTACGACCATACTGGTTATTTTCAGTCTTTATCATCTGTAAGTATCTGTTACGTATATGAATTAGTTGCAAACTGTAGGGTAGGGTCAACATAGCTTCCATGTCTCCCGGTTATGTCGCTTGAGTTAGAATAATATAACACTAATTGTCTTATACCAAAAGTAAACCAAGGTACCTAGGGTAACACAGGGTAGAGTTTGGAGCAATACTTGCTCTACTTGACATATTTAATTGGATGATGTTAACGTTATTTATTTGATTCAAGGTCTTTCATATTATCCATAGCGTCAATGAAGTTGAAATGAATTGATGAAAATATGACAATGATTTCGTTTGCATTACCATGCCCCACGGGGGCTAAATGCATTACGTTTGATAACTAGAGTGATAAGAATATTACGCTATGTTTTATCTATACAGCTGTCATATACAGCGCTTCCTCTCTCTTCTGACATGTATGTAAACAAATTTAGAGAATGCTATTACGTACTCCCCAAGTAGAGGGTCAGCTCCACCTAAAACACGTCAAAAACAGCTGGAGCCGAATCTTTGCTTGGAGAGTATGTACATATTTTTGGTCCACGTATAGAGTTACACCAGGTTGGTTTAATTTATGGATGCTTCAAATCGTTTTTACACCCACAAGGACGTTCCACTCCGAATCCGCTTAGTTAACCATGGCATTATCACATGTATTGACAAGAGGGTGAAATGAATACGTTTGGTGACACGGGCCTTCCGTACGAGTTAATCCCGATCATCTATCATTGTCCACATTCGTCCGGCGGACGGAAAATCCTGTAGAGGGTACCTCATTTACAAGGTCATGTTAGTGGTAGGGATTCCTCTACTGCTCTGTCACTGCTGAACTCTCTACCCTCGGTAAATGGCCCATGACGTCCGTACCTGCACGCGAAGAGCTCCATCTGGACATCCAGATTAACAGACTACTGGACATTTAGAACCCTAAAGGATGACCATTTTGCTGGAGGAGGGTAGTTTTCCAGCTGCCCTTTCCCTACGCTGGGACATATTGGCTAACGCTTCGCCTACGATCCAATTTTCCTACCATTTCTTATGGGGGAGCTTATACAGATAGGTTTACCGTTATTACCTGCGTCTTTGACCACGAACAAGCTTTGTGACTTATTGCGTAGGCAATACCGCCATTAAGTTCGTCCACAAGTGCAATACAAGTATCTTCATGCAATAACGGTGTCAGATTGAAGTTGCATTTCCCGATTATACCGCCTACAGGAACTATCATCGAGCAGGCACCATTTTATGTTGGCATCGAGACCAAGATCTGATAGCTTGGGGGGCAAATGCTGCCAACAGGAATTATGGTTATAGACGGAAAAAACGGTCGAGGGCCCTGTTATAGATAGCAAGGGTGTTTTAATCCTAAATGGCTACCAAGATTTAAATTGAATTCGACAAGTTATGGAAGCGAATGCTGAACTTGGAATTTGTTTTGTTTGTATCTCTTAACCTAATGTTAATAACGTTAGGAATACCTCAGACGTATTTTTAACATCATCTTCATTACATCCTGGAAGAGAATTTCTGCCACTAAATCTTTCATAGTTGTCTTTTTATTGAAAACCCGGGCCCATGCACCCCTTCCTGCCATTCTGTGCCCACATGGATATAGGTTACGAGGAATTGTCTATTTGATTTAATTCTGATGCCGACCTCGACCTGCCGTGACAAAAACGCTGAGATTCAAACCTGATTACCTGTATGGAGCAAGTCGTCAGTTCAAAGCTCGGACAAGAAGCATATTGCCACGGGAGCACTGAGCATACATTATTGATGCTTCTTGTTGCAAAGGGTTAATGCCAAACGGTGGCGATTTGGCTTTATTGAGAAATAAATCCCACCTATTTTCATAGCCGTGGGTCAATAGTCGTGGGAGTATTTGAGGGTGTTTCTTCAGCCTACGGCGGCCTGCTATGTGGTTTATCAAGCATTTCTCACCCCTAGAATGCATATTTGCCCTTGGAATTGGACGTACATGTATCACATGAGCTTCAGTAATGGATTTTAATGTAAAACCTGAACAGAAAGCCTCACCCATCACGATCAAGCGGACATACTCCTCTCCCGTCTCCAGGTCTTCTGTCATGACATTCAACACGTACATGCCGTCATCCTGGACTCTTATGTTCGCAATGCGTAATGATACCTTCCCCGAGAGAAGCACTCTGTCTTTGTACGCTCCGTGCGACTTCGAGTTCCCATTTGAAAAGACAAATACGGGTTCTCTTTGTTGCACTGTTGACTGATCTGTGTTCACTTTGCTCCACGTGACGGACAGTATGTTTTCTCGGGTAGAAAAGGCGGCGGGTAAAGTCACCGATTCCCCGACCACGGCGGTGACTGTTCTCGGTGTCCCGCCGTTCCCTTGCGCTCCTGAACCTGCAAGAATGAATACGGAGAAGAACAAAGCGTTAGGCATGCCGTCCGCCATGCAAAGCACCCCGCCGCCCCTACGCTTGATGAGCCGGTAAAGCCTCCACAAATCCTCGCTGTGATCCGACAGAAATCTGAAGGCATTATGCCCAGGTAGACAGCTGATCGTGGAAACGTTCGGCCTAATGCACAGATGTCCTGACTTGATGAAAGCCATCAACATACAATTTCGATCAGCTGCATCTGGTTTAACTTTGGAAAGATCGCAGAAAAAAATCGATACTGAATGTAAAGTATAGAAGGGGTAAGGGGACAGAGACAGAACATTATAAATCAGACCACATATAAAAAAAATCCAATTCTCATCATTGTATCCTCATCCTCTTGCTTCAGATTTGAATTTCCATCGATGCAGTAGGTTATGAATTGTGAGTCGAATATAAAGCTATTTGTGTCATTGAGATACAAAGGAGAAGAAGTGAGGGTCAAAAGTTGAACCCATTTCCTTCCGGCCTTTGCGTGAAGTCAGACCACTTACCGCCGGAGGGTAGGGACACGCGCCTCACAGCAGGAGGCCGGCCAACATCAATACGGATATCAGCACGTATTAATGTGGGTGCCAGTTAGAATCTACTGCCCGGAAACTCAACCCATCCACCGGCTCCCTCAGGCACGATTGCGGGTCCAAGAACTACTGATTACAAATTAAGAGTATCGAGAACGATCGAAGTCCTCTATTGTTCTCATTTCAGAGAGAGAGCAATTGGGTTCACCTATATCGATTGTAATTCTTTGTGTTTTGATGAAGTTTTGCTTAGATTGTATTTTTTAAAGATTTACTAATATTTCGTACAAAGAATCAAACGAGTGGTTGTAATGAAGCTCCCCTATACCTATTTTTGTCGTTTGATGTTAGATGCAAGTTTAATTAGTCCCGGTATTCGCTGGGATCATGTCAAGCATTAGCACTGCGTAGATGGGACCAGTGGAGCGCACAATTGACTAATTGCTATTCTATACGAAGCGTCGATAATTGATGAGTCTCTAGGCACCTCGCGAGTTCGCGGGAAATCAAAGAATATCTTCCAGCAGTGATGATGATTCGACAGTCTGTGACAACGTGCCGTTAACTTCAAGAGTATCTTTGGAATGACATGCTGTTATCTTCGACATCCCCATGAATATGCCTCTTACAGCGCGTCTTTTGAGAAGAAATCAAGTCCTTCACGGCAAAGCCAGTCACCGTGCGTGTGTATTTGTCCGTGGCAAGGATTTCTCCTTGTGATAAATAGCTGTAGAGTCTGGGTACGGCCTCCGCGGGTTAGTATGAATAGTGTACTTAAGTTATGGAATTCCTGGTAAATAAATCAGCACCTTGCTGCTGCCCCTAGGGTTCTTTCGACACTCATCGAATCTGATGTAGGACCCTATAAAGCTTCCTGCCTGGCTGTGCCTGCTCGGTAAACTAATCGAAATCTCTCCGTCTCGGGACTGGAGTGCATCGACGCGCGAGATACTCTTATAAACGCGTCAATATAACTAAGAGAAGAAATATTGGGTCTCGCTTCGAATAACCCGGAAACGACGTGATTCCTACCCAGTTGTCAGCAATTAAATACTAGTGATGTATGCGTGGGATTAAGTAAAAGCACATACAGGGATATGGATTAGCTAAAGTAGAGTACCGAGATTTTAGAACTCAAGAGGGGATATAGAATATGCCATTTGTATGTGCCGCCTGTACGATCGGCTCTTCTGTACGATCGGTTCATCAGACAACAATGCTGAGCCGTGATCGTTTGTACAGTTGACGTGACGACCTGTAAAAAGAAAAGCAGCTAGCAAAGGTGGGTCTTACCTTTTAATGCCCGGAAAGCCAGGATGTAGAAGGCGAGCCAAGACGGCTGTATCATCGTGGAGCGGGTGCCTCACTGGTAGTGGCAGCTGCTCACAGGGCTACTATAAGGGTTTGTAGACGGGCAGATTGCGTAGTGTTCCCTGCGTACGGCCGGACTAGTCGATATCGGCAGCGAAAGAGGGGTTTCATCAGCGACGCTTCCGCTTCATCATCACACACTCACTGTCACGCTCCCTTTCCTCTGGACTTCATAATAAAGAAAGGGCGTTAAAAAAACCTATGATCGCTTCAATCAGATGGGCTGACGACGCCTAGGGCGGGTCCGCGCGCTCGATGGAGCTGACAGAAAAATAATCCCGCGTGAAATGAACCTGCGATGCAGATAGGTTAGAAGAGAGAGAGAGAGAGAGAAGAAATCGCTGACTGGCGTTTTGAATAGTCAACACAAACGCAGCCCGGAATACGACAGGCCCCTTCTGTAGGTATCAGGATGGCGAAGTGTGCGCGAAGTCCATTGATCGCGCAGATCTATCTTAATTGGGTTTGGCTGTCCGGAGGAATAGGACCGTCTTGGGGCAGGGCTGCGTTTGCGTGGTTAGTTGTGACAGAGATGTATCACGTATATACCGTACATGCATCAGGCAGGGGATGGGTCCAGCTAGCCGCACGTACTCAAACCAAGTGGTCTTGGGTTGGTCTGAGCAAATGGAAACCACGACAACCACGCGGCGCAGAGGGGACCTTTTTCCGCCCTGAAGTGCCGCGTACGTGAGACCCTCTGGCGCCGGGAACTCTGGGTATGACAACTACACCTTCTCGGCTTCGAATATGAAAAAAAAAAATTAAGTGCTCATATTTATGACATGACGTCTTGGTGTGAAATGCACTCAAGCACGGTCCCCAAATCTCGATCGTAATCTTTTCCTGCAGCAGATATATCGCTTAATGGGTTCAGAGAAAAGACAAAGTCAGTAATTTACAACTTATGCACTAAGTTATGGGCTTTCGATTCAAGGAGACCCGCCCTGAAGAAATGGTACGTGTATTATTTTCGATTTCATATGCGTTCTTTAACCTCCCAGTCTAGTGTCTGGTTTCTAAGCTCAGGGATGTCTTCGCATATTTTAATCTTTACACCATAATGATTTATTTGTACTGCAAACATGATATCATATGGAAAAAATAAGACGATATCGGGAGAGATAACGCACGGGCTCGCAACGATGACCATAATGTGCTTTCAGCTTTAATGTGGTATACTGCGTATGTTACATTGCGCACATTTCATCATTTTGTCAAGTATCCTGTCACTACAATCGTGTCGCGAAAAAGATCAAGTCGCTCGATTTAAAATTTACTCGTCTTCTGAGATCAAAGACATTGCAAAGGCTGCATAAAGAACAGATTGGTGATAAAAATTCCGAATGACAAGACTGTTTGAAGTGGTTTAGTTGTGGCATGCTGATGGTGATACGTAAGGCCCCCTTTCCACTAGACGTCGATCGCGATGCGCTCACACTGCGACCTAAAGGTGGGGCCACACCTGCGTATACATTTAAGTCCGTATGAGGCGCGCATGGTAGTATTTGCCTCCACCAGGCCCCGTAGGTCGTTGGAAAAATAATAGAAATTGGACCAACGTAAACAGGTAACATGTCAGACGAGTTAGCTGGGTCGCTAACCATACTTCTAGGTCAGCTAACTCATCTGGCATGTTATGAATCTATATTTGTTCAATTTGTACTATTTTTCCCACGACCTGTGGAGCCTGGTAGAGACTATAAGAGCTTCATACGCACCTCAAACGGACTTGAATATATACGCAGGTGTGACCCCACCTTAACTAGGATATGTGTAACCCTTGCTTTCGAACTGGGTATACGAGCGCATCATACAAAACGTTAAAGTGTGACTGAGAAGACAACAAAACACAGAATATGTAGAAACATTGTTTTTTTTTTTCTATTCGTTGAGCCTTGAGGGAAATGTCAAATTCTAGGACGCAGAGAAAGCGCGGCGAGAGCGCCGTCCTAGTGGAAATGAGGTATAACCGTATCCCCAGCTTGAAAACACATCAATGCAGCACACGTTGACTGAATACAGCAAGGACGTGATTTTGATCAGCTTCCTCAGATATCACCCTCAACCCTTCATCCGGGCATCTTAATAAATATTTCGCCTCCGGAATATTTGTTCTTCCCATTAAGACACCGACCTCGTGGCCGCTGGAAGAAATCCTATCTCTCCCAGCAAGACCCCTGCTGATAAAATACACACTCACCTTTCTACATCTCAGACCCGCGGAAATGGGCGAACATGGGCCATTTACTCCTGATAGGATCGGCAGGGGGGCTGGCTGAACTGACCACGAGTCACCTTAACAAACCCTAGGATGTGTTTCTTCTTATTTCCGGGAATTATAAGACAGACTTCGTATCCTCAGTGATGAATTTGAACCCTTGGGTGATGGATAACACAGACAGAAGGTCTAGTATCATCCAGCGATGCATCTTGTGTGCAGGTGATGGATCCAACTCTGTCATCTCCTTGTTATAATTCTCTGAAAGCGTTTTCATCCTAAACTGTGTGCATCTATGTAACTTTACATCGGTCAAAAAGGTCATCAGGTATTTTAGCAATGTTTATTTGACGACAATAATAAAGGTAACAATGGTAATGATTTTATTTCAAAGTCATGCCAAAAGGACAGTGGTAGACAAGCAAAAACAGTGGAAAATGTATACAGAAATTGAAATGAATTAAAAGCGAAATGACATATTCTAGATTATATTTTAACTTATGATATTTTTCTTTTTCTGCCTGGTAGTCAAATCGTCCAACGTTTTGGTAAATAAATGGATTGGATATACAGTGTCGTTTAGACACAACAAAGAGGTTATGTATGGATACCCTTTCGAGAACACACAAACATAAAAACATGCATTTCTATATCCACGGTGGCTTGGGTATTCGATACAGGAATGTGTTGTATTTCTCAACAAAAAAAGGTAAAAGATGCAAAAATGAGACAGGTCGTTGAAAAATGAAGCAGTTAAGTGATAAACTCGGATCACGATTATTGACATAACTCAAGCATAGTCTGAAGATGTTACAAATGTGCCGAAACGAATTCGATGTGAATGTGTTTTCACTAAGCTCCTTCCTTCGCTGTTGAAGGCAGATTACACCGTCCGTTGGCTCTTCAGAGATCCTTTTTTCATCATTTTGTACTAGACCTGAGGTGTCCCACTGCCTACGCTCTACGTGTGCATCTCCGAAGAACCTCACTGGCCTTGCGCATCCCACTGTAATCATGTGTAATTTTTCATTCTGGTGCGTTTTAATACCGGCAACCGGTTCGTCTAAAGGTTGCAGTTGAATTGTAGTACATATTACTTTCCCACGGAGGTGTTATCCGCCACTCCCCGGCGTGGGCCGTGGAATCAGCGGCGCCCGTAATAGCAGCCAAGGGTAGAACCGGCAATAAAGGGGAGAAAAGACAAATACAGGGTGTAAAGGGACGGAAACGTGATCAGTTAATTCAGGCTTCAACTGATCTTTTTATGAATAAATTCTCCTGTTGTTCATTTGTTTCACCTCCCGGTAGGCGGAGGGTTTTGGGGAGGGTGTTTTCTTCAGGTAATAAGGTCATGGCGGTCAACCTATTACAGAGGTAGTTGAGATAATGATCCCAGAGCAACCGTTCTTTAGTGTACATACATACATAACGCGGCTAAATAGTCAGGTAAAACTAAAGATCTGGATATTTTAGGATCTGCTTCATCTATACACACTAACAAACAAACAAGTAGGTACATTAATAAACCAATTAATCTACGCACAAGTATAGATAAATCAACATATAGGTAAAATGTCTCGTCCACACTTGTATCACATTCTTTGATGTATTTATCTATTTGGGTTATCTACGCCATGAATTTATTTATAGCATGAACTTTTTGAAGAAGCAGACAGAGAGGTAGACAGTTTTGTTCGTTTATCATAGTCATGAACAAGCTAAAATAAAGTGACGATTCGTCTTCAAGATGTTAGTTTGACAGAATGGACAAAATACCTATACATTGTCAAATTAGCGGCTTGTAACATTTACAAAACTGCATCCAACGCATGTAAAATGCTTAAGGTTGTATCTCACTGGCACTGCACTTGCGGCACCAGTGCGTCACTGCGGGGTTCGTTCACTGTGGTACTGTTGTGTTATTTTCTCCGATTTTTTAAAAATAATTTAGATATTGCATAGTATGTAAAGTATGAAGAACAAAATACACAAAACGTTCTTTATCTCTGAAATTCGTTGAGTATCTTTCGAACCTCGCATTGCCTCACCGGTGCCCTAAGTGCAGTGAGATACCATCTTTACTTCCATCAAAGAAGTTAAACTTCCATCGAGTGTGCGACGAGAAACTTTTTATAATCACCTTCTGCCAATATAACTTCATACTCGAACTCTTTCTTCCAGACCTGATATAGACATAAGGAAAAAAAATCCCAGGCAGCTTGGGACCAGGCTAACAACGCAGCACCATAAAATGCCATAGGTGAACGCGTCTAAGCCTTTCTCATTAAATACGATATCCATGACAGTTCCCTCTCGTTTGAAACCGCTGCGAGGGATTTCGTTAAGAACCTCAGCAAGGAACGAAGATCAGAAGGAATTACCGCCTCCGTCTGTGTAACATCTTAATTGTCTCGCTGCATGCAAATGAGGGAAGATCTTAAGAGCGTGACATATTCTCCATATAGACATGTTATCCCGTGCAAAATATATCAGACGCGCAGGAAATATTGAAATAGCCTGACCTCATCTGATATGGCCAACAGCGTAGCAATCTCTCCTGGGTACCAGGAGTTCATCCGACTCATCTGGACACGGTTGATGTAAGCCTGATGGTATGCTTCATGAATTTTTCCTTTTGATTCTAGAAATAAAAGAGAATCCTTTAAGCCCCCTCCTTTCGGATGTACTTTGTGTGTAAGCTTGATCATTCTGGTAACCCTGATTATGTTGAAAGAATGGTCATTATGTTGAAAGAATGGGGTCATTCGGCACAACGCGCTTTTGTTATCTGAATCTGTGTAGCATCGACATACCAAACGCATTTCAAGCTCCAAACAAACGTGCGCACAGATCGCATGTTCCAAATATAGTACTGTGTTTTCAATCTGATGCACTTCAATCAGTTTATTTGCCACATATTTGGAGTTCATAGTTAACTTTGTACATGGTGAAGAAGCCGTGACCAAACAAATCAGAGAGAAGAAATTAAAAAGAATACCTGCGACGTCTGGAACCGAAGTTTCTGGGAACTTCAGCCAAGCAGGAGCTCGGTAATTACAAAATTTATGAAGACGGAAAGAGCTCTCCGTCATGTAGCATCAAAGACAAAATTAAACCTTTCAATGCGGAACATGTTTCGTTATTAGTACAAACCCAAGCCCCGGTAATTGTTGCATGATGGAGGAAAAGTTAATGGGACCCAAGGGAAGTTATGGAATAAATGATAACGGTTTGTATAACCCTCACATCTGTCACTCACTATACCGGCAATGGGTACGGAGTAATGAGGTAAGCCTTCGTTATCCCCATGCATGACAGATGGATTAACATAGTCGAAAGTAATTCATCAACGAGGAGCTTATATGAGCTTTGAAGAATTGCCACATGTTCTGTTGTACACGACTTCAAACATCTTATTAGTTCCAGACGTAATGAGGCTCGTGGAATAGTCGTAAATAATTGTTGTAATGGTCTGAATCTAAATACAGGCATAAATAACTTTGTCCGTCTTCTGTCACTATTGTGTTACTTTAAGACCTGGTCCGAATTTGTGAGTTGAACAGGTAGCTACGAACACCTTTCAACTGGAATGTGATCGTTGAGAGACTGTACAGCGACCAAAATTGAATTTATGTAACCCTAGATTTTATAATTGGAATATGACGCATCATGTATGATTTGAGTGTGATCTAAAATACAACAAAACATACAAAACGTGAAATGCGTTCAGAGATTTGTCAACTCTTTGGTCACTGAGCAGTCACAGCCTGTCTTGTAAATGGTGCTTAAAGTTGATATCTCACTGCACTTGGGGCACCGGTGCGGCACTGTGGGGCTCGTTCATCGCGCCACGTGTTTTGTTATTTTCGCCAATTTTGAATGTTGTGCAATACGTAAAAGTATGACTCAGAAGAAAAGAAAATACACAAAACGTAATAAAAAACGTTTTGAAACTCTGAAATTCGTCGAGAAATCATTCGAACCCCGCAGTGCCGCACCGGTGCCCCAAGTGCAGTGAGGTTCAACCTTAAGTGCCTGGCATTGAAATACATGTAATACCTTGGTGCGATATTCATTCAAAATTATCCTTTAGCTATTATTTGGGTCAATAACCTCATAACAGCGGCCTCTACCCCACCAGCTAGGGTACTAAATTGACGGCAACATTATTGCTTTGAAACTGCAGAAATCCTTGACCTATAATCCATATGGTAGGTCAATGGTGTATACAAATCGGGGACCGTAGGATATAAATTTAGATACCAGCACTGTCCCATAAAGGTACTCCAGCAACGGGATTTAGCTATCAACAATAGCAAGGCACTACCTTTTAATCCATGATTAGCATGGTGTCTCTGTTGCAATGTGTTATCACGCATATACAGGAGTTGTTGTTTTGCAGTTGCAACTAGAATTCTTCATAGTTTCTAATGAACGTTTGTTCCCTGCCATGTAATACACAGCCCATGGGTAAAAAACTAAGTTGCTACTTTTTGGCTATGGTTAAAAGATGAGTTTTTTTTAACAATTACGTAGTTTTAACTGAAAAAATGAGCCGATCCATTTTACATTTCAATGAGAACGATGACAACAATAACAACGTTGCATTTGATTTTTGTTCGTTGCATACGATATCTTTTTTTTCCGTCGCAAGGTATGCATGGGAACTAAAGATCGAAGACACGACTATATATCAAGGTTCGTTTTGAATCTAGATACCTCTTACCTTCCTTTGGGACCATGGAACACTTTGCATTCAAAAGAGCTCTTCCACTAGGACATACACGGCAGCAAAATAAGTAGTTCTTGGTGCATAAATTATCGATTTAACCTTGACAGGGAACATAAAAGTGATTACAACTATCCCCTTGCCGTCAGATATGTTTCTTCAAGGCACCTCCTTTTCTCCCAACTCAATCTCTCAACATGAAAGCCCCTCAGGCAGATGCACCACTCAAGATTGCCTGCCCTCTGGCATCTCCATGCAAATCAGAGCCTACAATTTACACCCTAGCTGTCAGTATGATTCTATTTTGAGCAGAATACGTGACATCATTGCTTACCCCTTGTCTTGTCGAGAAAGCATACTATGAGGTCCTCCTGACACGGGACATGTTTATAACAATTGACTTACTCGTCAGGATGCATACACTATGACTACACTGGTGCCATATGATGCCGCATAGCAATACATGAGATCATTGTTTACCCTTTTTCGTCAAAGAAGCGTACTATGAGGCCTTCCTGACATCGGGCACGGTCATAAAAATTGCCTCTCTCCTCATCATGATCCATATACTTTGACTTCGCGGTTTCATCTGATGCCACATAGCGGTTACTCGTGAGCAGCGACAATGACACACACGGCAACATCAGGAATAAACTATTAGGTAAGGGAAATACACAGACAATACAAACGTACCAGTGTTCTTTTTCATACGTCTGTGACCAGTGGGACTCAGTTCTTAGTTAAGGATTCTGTTCTGCCCTTATGGCTAAGTCCCTTCCCAAGATCTGTTGTAGAGATCAGTCTTGTAATATTGCGAATTGAATAACGTATCTGGTGTCACAACCCATGTTCTGAAATGTTGTTAGCATTGTTATAAATGCCCATGTCACAACGCAGGCGGTTCCAAATGTGATCTACCCACGGAGGGGTGAAGGAAGATGGAAGACTCGGCATCCATTTTCTGTGTGATGTTGTACTAATGCATGCTATTTGTTGCCCCCGAGTTCAACGCCGAACTGAAGGTGAATGCTCACACTGAACCAAAGTCAGTGATGCAAAAACCGTCGTGAAAGAGAGGGACTCTGAGAATTCTGTGTTTTTTAAAACTTAACATCTCATATCCTTGTGAAAGATAATGCCTAGCCTGATGAAGATTACTCGCTATAGAATGATGCATATTCCCAAACCGGGGCCCGACCGGGCTGTTTGCGGGATCTAAAAGTAGAGGTGAATCGTCAACACACAAAGTATGCTTATAACTCTTCTTTACGTTTTGTGTGTTTTAATTGTCTTTTTTAGAATTAATAAATCATACTTTCGTTCACGCAAACTGTCCGGATGGGTGCCAGTTTGGAAATATGATCCTACCATAATCATAGTAATGCTATGGGATTTGTAATTTAAAAAAAAATGAAGAATGTCACACATGTTTTAAATATTCAAAAATCTCAACCAAAACGTGGACGTAACATGTAGATAAGCTACCTTATAAGAGGTTTGTCCGCTACAAAGGCTTTTACATGTGTCTAATATCAGTTTCATACATTGTATTCCAGCAAACAATTGCGCTTGTAAAGAATAAAGAATGGTACATATAGATCACCACAAATACCACTCCCGCTCACATATACATCACCTAGCTGTTGAAAAGCATGAAATCTAAAGTGTTGTTTTACGTGCTTTGTAATATTCGTACTGCAGCTAGTTGAAATTAAATGCATAGAGCAGCAATCGGAGCCGCTGCGAGATTGTGTGTTCGCCCGCATCTATCTTGCTTCGGCCGGCGAAAAGCATCTTCGACGTAATGGATTTCCGAATGGCAACCTGAGGCAAAGTTCAATTTTTGATGCCCATCAATCGAGGGCGTAGGGAGCGGAATATGTACAAGTGGAATAGACACGACTGGGCCTTAACTGACAGCGTATCTATCAATGACAGGTCCGGAGCCAAGTTAATTTGAGGAGGTCAATCGACTCGCTTTTCTGCACAATATTTAATATCTTAACATTCTGGATGGTAGGCGTCCTCAACACTTGTGACATCTAATGCCAGGAAGACTTATCTTACACAATCTATTAAACGCGCAAATGTACAGCGATCTATACTGTCTTTGATTACAGCACCGTACAATGAACTACGTAATGAGTTAACACACGTAATCTTCATATACATGTCGCAAATCTTTACACCTGACATTTATTGATTTACTCGTACGGAAAGAGATCGGCAGACATGGACCCCTCCCCAGTGTCAAATGTAAATTCCTATGGATCACATCGACCAAGTCATCGTCAGAAAATGACCGTGAAGGTCCTTCAAGGCATATCGCTTATCATGTCGTACATAAGCCACCCGGTACTTCCTCTCTAGGCGATGTGTCTCTTCCACGGCTTACACTTCGTTTGTCACTTGGCCCTTGTGGCTCGATTTACTCCCCCAGATGAATACGCTATACCAGATGATGCCGCTGTTAATTCCAGTCTTTCATCACGCGGATTGAAAAACGGGTATTCAGCAGAACAGAGTGTACGACCTTCCTTTGATAGCGTACGACATTGACTCCTTTGATGCTGTCGTAACAAAGTCGTGGGTTAATCGTGATCGACGATGGCTGCAAACTTTTGCCTGATATCAAAGAGGATCCTTCTGCCTGAAACTTTTATCTCGGCGTCGGAATCTCTTAATGTGCTCCGGATAGAGGATTTCCTCACGAACATCGTTGACGGGAAGAGGTGATCAAGACCGCGGTGAACTCGATTTCTCAAGTTTGTCACCAAAAATTGCTTCAGCCCTCCATCTTGTCAATAGAGGAGATCCCCGAAGTCTATCTGCGAACACTTCAGTTGATATGGCCAGGATAACCTACAGGTGCTATCATACTACATCAGAGACGGGGAGGAGAGGACCTCATTTCAATGAGCTCCGGCGGCAAGAAATCTTTACTCGTCTGCGTCTTACTAGTCTGCTACTCCCCTGGCACAGCAAGTGATAGGTCAAGTCTCAGAATGTTGCCTTAAAGGTGGGATCCGTGTAAGAGACAAAGATCTATTGGCAATCTTCACCGTGCACATGTGTCAGAGCGAACCATATTGATCCAGTAGTCCTTTTGCTCTGGTTCATAATTGATTGTTTTTCAATTAAAACCAATCATTATGATACATTGAAGAAATCGGTCAGTCTCTTCATTAATCAAATATATTTAGGACATTCCCTGCGGCAGAATGGGTTGAAAAACTCCTGACGCCGACGTATTGTAGACAAGTCGAGTTGTGCAGGACATGAAGTATGAGCTGTGTTCCGGGCGTTTTGGGCCTGGATTTGGTTCAACTGGCACGGAACGACATCCAACCGCCGGCAGGTCCCGGGGTAAATGTCAATTCATTCGGTTCACATGCTGCATTTGGCGGGAGACGAGACGATGTCATCCATGCTCTGGTAGATCATTTCCAACTTCATGGTGGACGCTGAAAGGTGGAGAAAAAAATAAGACGCATGAGTCATCGTTTGCCTGTAGCTTTCAACAGCTATAAGTCAAAGCAAGCCGGTAAAATGGTCGTTAATGGTGGGTAAGTAGAGCGTCGATGGGAATAACTGATGATTGCAGGCGGACGACTACACCGGTCGTGAATCGCAATTACTTGTGAATCCATAGACATAACGGTTGGTATCAGCTCCAATCAAATCATTGATCCATGATTCAAACTGGCGACTCCCGAGTTCTAAACCAATTGTGAACGGCTACCATTCACCCATACATTTGACGTTGGTTGGGGCGGACGAGAGACCTATGGCTATGACCTTGTGTAACGCGGTATGAAAGTGATATTACCAAATTCGATTTTCATGATTATTATGTACATTATCGAATAGCATTACCACAGTTTGTGTATTGATTTGTAATAATCACTGAACGGAAAAACAATCGGGACACATTATTGTTATGTGTTTAGAAATAAAATCCTTAAGTATCAGATAAATTTGAGATTGCTGGCCATCACATTAATGTGATACGTGCAGATTTGGATTTAAATAGCAAGCGCCATGACTAAAAGGACGCAACAAAATTGTGATGTCCGTAAGAAAATACAGAAAGTACAGATGCATAATTTATATAATTTTTATCCACATCTTAACAAGACAACTATACACCTCAGAACTTCAGATTTGAACGGAGATGACCTATCTCTTTAGACAGTTCTGCTGGAAGTAGCAATATCTTCCAGACGGAAGCACACCATTTTCGTTAGCAAATGCCAGACGAGGTGTAAAAACCTACATCAGTATAGACGGTATAACGCCCCCTTTCCTCCAGAGATTTCGCCCACTGACCGACCAAAGATTCGACGGATCGTTCAACGAATGTTATAGATAAAAAACGATTTTAACGCTTGGTATGTGTTGTTGGTTTTTAAATCATACTTTAACATTACGCATAATATTTCATAGTGTCAAGGGTTAAGCAAATTCCATATAAGACGCTGTTCAGTCTCTCTGCCCACGCCGTCCTATAGAAAGAGAAGCATTTGGCGTAACACATTGGCTTCACTGGCCTATATTTAACCATAAAAAGTAAACTCCAATAAGATACGGTTATAACTCTGTTTCTATCAGGTTCCTATAGCTCTGTCATTCCAGTGAAGTGATAAGTAGATCCTCTACTGTGCGCTTCATCAAGGCTGGGGTCTGGAGAAAGTTTATAATGTACAGGGATTGAGCATCCATCCTGACGTCAACCAACTTCGTGCTCTCTAATAAGATGGAAGAGGAGGGATTTGTCTTTCAAAGACGTCCGTGTGCCGAATGTAATGAAGGAATATAACACATGTATAACCTCGAGACTTACACGTTAGATTTACTCTCCGGCACGCGTTTTTGTCGGAATTTGTTTTTTACTGTTTTCTTCATGTCTGCCAGCCAAACTGGCAGAGAAAGCAGCACAAAGAAATCCCGACAAAATCCTAAAACACATAAAACAGCCGGAGCCGAACCTCGGCCTAAAATAAACTAAGAAGTGCTTTCGATGCTGTCAAATTACTTCACAGGACGTATAACATGGCATGTGAAACATTTGTCAAAATCAAGGTAGTAGGTGCACAGGATAGCATTTACTCGACAATAAACTGCGTAGATTTAAATAATCAATGCTACTACAAATATGTCCAGTTATATGAGTAACAGCTATTTTGCGTATTTATCAATTGTTGTTAATGTTCGATAGTAAGAGGAAAAGTCCCTGTACTCCAATTTAGGAAGACAAAGAGATGATAATGTTTGTCTGAAACGGTGGAAAGGACTTAATTGACCAGCTATTCCCTAGCTTTCTTTAGTATGCCCCGAGGGAATCGTAGTTGCAGTCCCAATTTGTGCATTTGCTGATTGTAAAACTGTATCATCGAGTCTAGTCACAGCAGCGTCTGATAAACTATGATGTGCCATATGCAGGTCACGCATGTTCTGTACTGTAATAACAGTGAGGTAAGTGCCGCCTAGCACGATACGAAACGCACTATTTCACCCATGCAGTCCGGGCTTACCATGAGAAAATAATAGAACAGAACAAAAAGTATTGCAAACGCATAGTTTTCCTGTAGCTGACATGATTGTAGAACCAGGAGAACGCCAAACCGATATAATAAAACATTTGGTACCGCTAGCGCTTTTTAGGATTGTAAAAGCAATAACGTGATGCTAGTAGCTGAAATAGACCACCATGAAATAGAAAGGGCAGGTCATTGAATAAGATATGCCAGGGACTGAGGCATGGAGTGTGAAATTATCTAATCTTTATGATTCTTAAACTTTCGACTTGGAGTTGTTAGATTGGTCACATGCGGTGGGAAATGGTACCGTGCGTGGGGATTATTGGGTTCTATAATAACATATCGTTCCAAAGGTAGCCACTCTCCTACCCGTAAATACGGGTAAGGTTTCCCACAGAAATGATCATTTGGAACCACTACGTACGGGCTTAAAATCTTGATTTTGTCTTACATTTTACAGGTGTTCAGTTCTAGGTTTTAACTATTAATGCACTGTAAGAGCATTCTTATCTTAATGAAATTTATCAATTTAATTAAAAGGGCGACAAACTGTATGTCATACCCATTTACGTACGCACAAGACCAGTCAAACGATTGGCAAAGGTTACTGACTGTCCATGGAAAAAACATTGGGAAGCAGAAATAATGACCCTCAACGAATATTTCCGTATGTACAGCCGTACATACAGCCGTCGTTGTGTCGTGACTACAAGAGGTTTTGAAGTCTGGCAACGTTACTATGGGGTATTTGTGCAGACCAAGTTTATTAGAACTCCACGGTAACTGCACTTCCCTAATAACTTTGACGGCTGTGCCTCTTTTCTGGTAGTCTAGTCTAAGAGTTATCTTTGACATCTGTTCATTAGACTGACTTTATCTCAGGGTTTTAACCATTGCTTCTTACATCGGAATTAGCTGTCAGCCCGCCTCCCACAGGTGTATTTGATGGTCTTACGGGCTTGTCTTGATTGAATTCTACAATGTCGAGGACGTTCTCTGCCTTATCAAAGAATTCCGCCCACTCTTTTGACTTCGAACTTCACTTGATGGCTACGGGCCATCTATGCCGAGGTGTTGAACATTCGAATGGGCTTGAAAATTTTGTTGTGGAGGAATTAGTCCTAGCACGATTAACAACCGCTTATAGCAGCCCGCCCAACATCTGATCGATTTTCCTGAGGGGGAGGGGGGCAGTTACAGCCCCAGACAGAAGAGTTTGAGTTACACAGACTAACTTTGTCCAATGCCTTCATGAAATCGACTATGGAGGTCGTTGGCCAATGAACATATTTTATCCGAAACACTACCTAATAATATGTGTGTCAGATATTTTTGCGCGCTATGTTGGCATGAAATCTAAATTTTCTGCTCCCAAACAGATAAGTCTGAAAATAGATCTGCTTAACGCATTATAAAGATGTGTTTCTCATAGACAGTAATAACAAAACAACAGCCGAAACAAATATGCAAGTTTTGCGAATGACGGGCAGCACTACCAATGACAGTGCTTGGAGAAGATTCGTATTGATGCAAAACTAATGTACGTAGACTTTTAGATGTATTAGCGGCATTTTTAGTATCTTCTGCTCTTTACCTACTGATAAGAAATACAAGCGGATTCTAAATTAGTTAATCCTACCTGCTCTTTAAGGGAACAGATTCCGATGATCAGCGCGATGGGATGTTCATGCATCTATTAGAATACAAAGGTCAAATATGACATGAAAGTAAGTATTATGAGCATCTGGCCCAATATTCAATATTTGGGGATTATGAAGGGGATTATCGGAGAGCTGGATAATATTACTTTTTGTATGAAGCTCCTTTCTTTATGAGGTTTACATAGATATTGATTGAGAATAATGTTCCGTGATATATTTATTTCGTTAATACATGACACCATAGAGAAGAAGTAAAGTCACGAAAAAAATCAATTAAAAACTTTGTCAAAACTAGACAATTTAATACAAAACGACCGTTACATGCTTCCAGAATGTTAATTATAATAATAATAATAATATTTTTCCGTCGTTGTATAAACAATACACAGGTTTTATTAAGCATAGCAGCTGCTGATGAATATGCATATTGAGTGCAATGATGAACGATGTTCAGCGTTTTGCAGTTGATTTGGGTCAGTCAATGGATACGGGCCATTTGTCGGTCGATCTCCATTGATTTATCATTTAGATGAAAATTACGGAAAGATAATCATACAATTCAGTTGAATCTGTAGTCATGGCGTCTATAGAATCCATTTAACAAACACCTTTGATGATTTTACACCTAAGCATTAATGATGCTAATCGATTCAAGCTGCAGGAAGTAAGATGATTGTTATGTTGTTACGTCTTTTGTTGTACACAAAGGAAATGATGGGAATTGAACCACACCCTAGTTTCGCCCATATATAGTATTAAAGTGTAATGCACACGTAGGTACATTAATACTATAAACTGGTCTTAGGGGCAAATGTGCAGCTTTTATAGATCTTAACTGACATCGGCACACCAAATCAGTGTGTGTCCTCGTTAATGTTCTTGTACATTCCATTCCACTGTGCCTTGTCCGCTGCCTGGTCCTGCAGCCATTTTAGCATATAGGGTGCCATCTTGACAGTCTGATTGTAGTACATTTTTACGTCGTCAATCAGGCAGTCTAAAAGGCCTTCGCGGGGCCTGCCCAGTCTACATTGCTCAATCAATTCTTAGCTGACACTGTACGCTTAGACAAACTTTTGGAGGTCCAAGAGAGCAAACGGTTATCAACCAAACGACTCGTTGCCCAAAAAATCAACCAACCGACTCATTGCTTGTTTTTCAAATTAACAGCACGATACATGGATAACAGGTATGCATGGATTTCTCTGTATCTACGACTGATCAAGCCCTCCTTTCCAGTTGACTCCGATCGCGCTGTGATCACGCTACAAACAACATTGGATCTGTGCAACCCTCAACTCCATAGTTAGAATATTACGCAAATAACGCAACATATGTACCGCTGAAAATTCACAAGAAAGTGACAAAATATATATTTTTATCTATGAAAGTCGTTGAGTGTTCTGTCAAATCGCTCAGGCACAGCGTGATCACTGTCTTAGCGGAAAGGCTGTATGTGTTATCTCCGTATTAAGAAGAAGACATTTGGATCAGTTAGTCATGCAAATCAAGCACAGATCGTTCAGAAACGACCCACCAAAATGCACAAAACTTCAGTAATTAAGAAAAAGACTGAATGCTATACTTTTAGAGGTACTAGATCCATACACACAGACGCACTGAACTGCAGGGTATTTGTAGTTACGTAAATCACCATTTAAGTGCGTGTCGCACTTAAGCCCATTCAGATCCGTGGATAATAGCCTTTGATGCCGGGCTTAGTGACGACAAAAGACCCATCTCTCAACCGCTTCAAGGTGACATCTCGCGACCTATTGCATGCGGCAGGACGACTCAACGACACGTCGTATTTTCCAAAGAAAAGAAAAACTTTTTGTTGTACATATCTTTTGAAGAATGAACTTCTTGCTAGTATTTATATTATATTTCTATTCTGATAACAGGTGAAGGTTGCTGAAAGAGTTTCGTCTGTTCGAATTTGTTGCTGGTACTGGTAAGATTCAAGCAAGGATTTCCCCGTCGTATTCTAAGGCGGAAATACATGTACTGTGGTTTGCAGTTTGCACAGACGTAATCTATCACATCGACACCCACACCATACATACCAACCGAAATCAGCTGTACACGCCATGTACTTTAATTACGAACAGGTTTTAAAGGATCTTGAATGAGATTCGGAGGAACGTGCCATGATTGATTACTTTAATCGTACCTCCGTCAAACCCAGCCTCGACGCCCGACCGTGAAAGGGAGAGATTTCTCGATAAACAAGCTCGGGGTGAGTGAAGTAACAAATTTGTTCTCTCAATACCACCTGACATTGACAAGTTGATCTAGTGTTATTTTTTCTGCCCGTAATCAATAGGGAAGTAACGACACAATGATCAGCGATGGGCGTAAGTCGGTACCCTGGGAGTGTCTGATCGATTGGAAGGGGGGTAAGAAGGATGGACCAGGAGAAATCTTTACAGCTTTTGGGGTACCACCTGCGGGTGCGTTTACGACCCCACAAACGGGAGAACTATCTAGAAACGGAAGATTCCATTTGTCTTGGTGTCACTTTTATGAACGATAAGAGTGGAAGAGGCAGTTAGGCGTCAGCGTAACGGGAATTGACCTGGTCATTGACCCCAACCGTAAGGGGAAAATCAGGTTATCTAGGTTAAATAGTGATTGGGCATGAAATCAACAGTTCTCATTCTGAATCCAGAACAATAACACTTAAAGACATTTTTCAACAATTGAGGGTCGATTGTCTCTAATATATATTATTAGTGGATTTGATCAATTCACAATACAAACTGGAACTGAACTCTTTTCCGGCAAAGCAGCCTTGAAAGAAGTATTTCCAATCGAAGTGCGCTTGCCGGGGCATGGTGGTTGGGGAAGGGCCAGTAAGCATACATTGCAAAGTTATTAAATATACAGATCTGTGCGACATAAATTTCTCTGTCAGAAATCATATGCTGGATTGGTTAGAAGAATTTATCATAATTTGGCAGGCATATTTGTTACATTCCTTGTACATTTGTGTGTGCAGATGTTGGAGGAAAAGGGGGTCCTTAAGGGAGGCTTAACGTCAAACTCAGCATAATATCTCCTGTAAAATCTCGCCTGATCTCAGGATTTTGGTATTAGCAGTCTTCTTATTAGTCCTGCTCCACGTGAGAAGAATGGCAATTTCCTACGCTTCATCAGCATCAGGAAAACAAGCGTATCAAATTCATTAGAGGGGATTTTCTACTTGTCCTTTGACGAGTTTTGCTTCACCTTGAAGGAGGTCGTTAAAGAACGTTATGAGATATATAGATATAAGTCACGGAGGTCCCATTAGAGACCCGTCTTTCACTTCTGATTATCTGAAAAGGTGAACGCAGCAAAATTCGTTTTACCCAAAGGTATGCGTGCGAGAGGAGATAACGGTGGGCTTTTGGCTCTCCTTTTGTCTTCTGTAACCTACAGTAAGCCCCCGGGATGTGTCGAAGAGGACGATGCCACAATCTTTTCTCTACTACAAGACCTGTCAATTTGTGTGGTGCCAGGATTTCTCTATTTTACGAGTCAATGAACGCAGCTAGGTCCAAAGTTGATGGCTTCTGAGATCTGGCAATGTAAAATGAAAATTAAGTTGTACAAACTTGGTAAGTACAAAATAAATCTGCAACTTTCTTATTAATTTTGTGCTTCAACATGTAATCCGTTACACATTAAATACAGATAAATTATTCTCCAACTGAAGAAAGTGGATCAGTGCAAATGTATAAACATGTGACGTCAGCAATCCGCAACCTTCTCTCAGCCGGGACAGGGGCCGATATCGACTTCTGACAGCAGTTCAATCATTGGTGACGTCACACGTGCAGAAAGTCACGTGTTTCCACGGAGATTGGCTCAGACATACTGAGTAAAACTGAAGGTGGTATCTCACTGCACTTTGGGCACCCTTGCGGCACTGTGGGGTTCGTTCACAACTTTTAGAAGACAACAAAATACACAACATACACGTAAGATTCGTTATCTCTAAAATTCTTTGAGTAGTCTTTCGAACCCTGCAGCACCACACCGGTGCTACAAGCGCAGTGAGATACCACCACCTTGATCGAGTCAGTCAAAAATACCGGTGAATCCAATCTTTGAGTTATCAACTTGTTGTAAAAATCGCTGGAAATGTAATTGCACAACAAACTTTACTGTTAACAACATCAGGCTTTAGCCGTAAGATGTTTGAAACTGTATGCAAAGTCATGTCCATTGCATGGATAAGCACAATAGACAAAATATGAACACTAATAAAATATAGACGAGGCGTCGTGTTTCCATATAACCAGCACATTTAACGGGTTCCTCTTAACGATACTCACTCAAGCAAAATCAGATGTAACCTAGGTAGCTCGTGTAAACGCCGGCTTATGATTAGTTATTTGTATCCACGTAACAGGATAGTAACTTTGTACTGATTATGTTATATTACCCGAGTTTATGACCACTCCGTCGTTTAACAAGTACCTTCGCTGGCTGTGAGGAAGGTGGCGTAGTTGGAGGGGAACAGGCCTATCCTGCCCCTCAGGTAACCCAGGCACCAGCCGCCATCTTCCCCCTCCAGAACCTCGATGACGTCATCCACTTCCAGGCACAACTCGTTGTCTTCCGTGGGCCGATAGGGGTAAAGCACCTTGGCGTATCTTCTGTCTGTGTTTCAGGGAAGATAAAATGAACATCATACACCTTTAAGGGCTCCCTGAGGAACAATTGAAAATAGAAAGTGCCATCAACACCTGATAAAAATTTCGATCGATGAACATATAGACTTGCCAGGAGGGAGGGGCGCTTTAAGGATTTTTTAAAAGTTGCATCCGGGAAAACTTTGCCTTCCATCAAAGCATTTACTCATCTTTTGAAAAGAAATACTCATATTTTTGTCTTCTTTTCATTAGTCTGACGAGGGATCCGAAGTAAACTGCCACTTGATGACTGTATGGCAGCTGTATGGAACCTCATTCTTCAGATGCTGTCTAAAATCTTCAGACATTCCTTCAAAAAATGCGACCTTAACTGTTTTGGACAAAATTTACACATGGACGTATCAGCGCGCTTAACTGATAAGATGCAAGAAAATGGGAAAAACAGGTATATCTTCCTGTCTCCAAAACACACGTAACAAAGATATCGTCCTCTCGATCACAGTGCCCTCATACACGTATATGGTGTATATAAACAAGGATAGATCGCTCGTGATATACCACTGTTTCTGATTCACGAGATGCGACATGACGTGAAAATAAATCTCTCCATTGATTGTGGCTTTTTTCTGTACACAACAAGGGCAGGATTTCATGAGTGCATGCCCTTCTGAAGACAAAGTGCACCGCTAAGTACCTCACAAGAAAGGTGGAATAATGAGATAAGAACGTTCTGTATTTCCTGTCATCTCGCTGACAAGAAATATTTCCAGTTGAGAAAAGATAACAAGGAAAGATATTGGCAACAGTTTTGTTCGGAGATTAAGTGTCAGGGGAAGATCATAAATCAGAAGAAACGCTTCAACTTTTAGCAGGTATGACGGGAAAGCAGTTGGCGCGTAAAATGGCAGAGGTGGGAGGATAGACAGTCAAGGGTAACAGTGTTGAGGAAAGGTACATTATGAGAGAGACCCCTTTTTTACGGAAATGGACTGAGATGGGGAGGGGGGATGGTCAAAGATAAAGTTTTTTAAGTCGTAGGGAAGTTGATTGACATTTATCATGTCAAGGGGCCATTCGATCCTCTCCTTTCACTGTCTTTTACCTCTCCAACCGAAGTCAGGTTCCTATTTTTACACCCTTGTGGAGTAAGAAAAGTCGTGTCAAGTGGCAGAAAGGCAAAACATCTACGGCATGGCAATGGATTCTAACCTAGGACCTCTGGGGTCTTTGCAAAACACCCTAAGCGTTAGGCCAAGACGACGCCAAAAGGGGAGTAGCCAGATGAATGGACATTCGATGTGTTGGGAGAGATAGATCTATTTAAAAAAAAACGTTTAAAGATCTTACTAATTCGTGAAATATTTAGAATTTCTCATATGTCATGTTAATTGGCATGAGTTGTGTGTTTGATTGGCGTAATTGATCAATTCCTGTCACTCTAAAGTGAACGTGAATGGCATGAAACTGTATAAGATACAAGTGTGAAAATACAGACAAATAGACAGATTAATATAATAAGCAATACACGTCCCCGTGACTAAATAGAGTCTATGAACCGTCTGTCATGTCTGAACGATTCTACCAACTTTGAAATGTACCCTAAGCAACACAGACAAATCTGACCTTTATTTGAGGTCACTCACTTCATGCCTATCTACTAACAGTGTATTCGGACATACACCACCATCAAAAGATACACCAAAATAATGGACTACGTAAATGGATTCAAAGAGAACATTTTGCGTTATATGCACCAGTTTCGTCTCTGCAAACCATCAATATGGGAATTGCTGCATTACATTGATACGTTCACTGCAATTTTATATACTAGTAGTGAAGGGTCTTTTCCCTTCTTTGCTTCTATACATTGAGCGCCTGTATCATCATATGATGCTCTCTCTCTCTCTCTCTCTCTCTCGCTCTTTCTCTCTTTCTCTCTCTCTCTGTCTGTCTCTCTCTCTCTCTATCTCTCTATGTGATAGATCTGAGTTGAAGTAAAGTACAGGAAAGAACAAGTTCTGATGACGTTATGGTCATGTATGGGGGATACGTGCCGCCTAGCGTAGTTACACCCAGATTCCAGTTGGGCGGCTACATCTACGTGTACATGGTAAAGGACAAAGTGCCTCTACGAATTGTTAGCCTCTACCAAACTCTATAGGTCGCTAGAAAAGTAGTAGAAATTGGACAAATATGGACACACACAAATCATAACATGTCAGAGGAGTTAGCTGTCCGAGGAGTATGGTTGACCAGCTAACTCTGATGTTATTTATTCCAGCGACTAGTGGCGTCTGGTAAATGGTAAGACTTCCATTCAAACCCCAAACGTGTGAACCCACCCTAACAGAACTGTCCATCTATTCAAACCGAAGCAAAAGGCGTTTTCGAGAGTCCGTTAACGTTGCCTTCACCAAACAGACTGCATGCACGTTCCAGTCAAACATTCTGCATCAACGGTGTGTGCTTCTCGGTTTCGAGTGAGGGCATGATAATGTCGGAACATCAGTGAAGATAGGAAAAGACGCAGGATTACAGAGTCATGTAGTGCTACTAGATCTAAACGGCAGTAGGGCACCCTAAATGTATAGGTTCTGATAAAAAAATGCATGCTCGTGCGGCGTTAAACAGCATGAGAAAAAGGTTACAGGTCACACATTTCTCTTTGTAGAAGAGCTGACATATCTTTTCATGGGTGAAACATTTGGCTCTATCGGTAGGCTTTTACGGAAAATGGCGGATTGAACAAATCGGACGACATTAGGCAGCGCGACGTTAGCATCAAACGGTGCAGCAAAATATGCCTCCGTTGCAAACGTTCGGCCGTTTTTCCACCATTAGAAGCCGTAATGCTAGCTATTACACAGTTTGGTACTATTTACATATCGATTGCTAATCACCAGAATGTCACACGTCACCGCTCACCCTGTTAAGCCGCGCACATACGTTATTTTCTCTGCCATAATTTGGGCGGGAAAAGTGACCTTGACACAAGAGTGATTGAAATAGCGTCGCGGGTGACTCCGAATCGGCTGGTAGGTCAAGATCAGGGCATCCATGCATTGAAATGTTTTATACGTGAAAAATTGTTAGAGAGCGATATTTGGGTTCAAGGTCAAACGAGGAGATCTGTGCTTCCAATAACTCAGTCCGTGCAATCTGCCCTGCGTGCATGTAAATTGTGCCCAACACGCTTGGCTGCGCTCAGGCCGGGCTAACAGCACCTGTTTCACATCACCATTTTAAATCATTCATAAGTCCCGAAGCTATGAAATATCCGTCCACATGATCGTCATTGTGTGATGCCTATCCAGTCCATGTTGGCTTGATTATATGGATGACATTCCTGCGCGCATCAATTTTCGTATCAATTACTGCATTTGTTCATTTGTTCAACCTTCCAACCTTTATTAATGATAAAGGCAACATTTTTTGCGCCAACTTTAAACGTTTCTTTATTCGTACGCTCTGATAAGTTTTGGCCTTCCAAGAGATGTCATCAATATAGGCTCGTTCTCATTTAAATGTCGAAATGCTGTCGCCTGACTTTACGGCTTGATATGGAGAAAATTATAGACAACATCACTGGTTCCCCATTTTTCCATAACCCCTGTAATGTTTTACAAAAGATGCACAACAACATTCGTATTGGTTGATGTCTTAGACGGTTATTAAAGCCACGGGTCGGATTTCACACCCTAAAAAATGGCTGTCGCCTGAGAAGAAACGAAGAATTCAAATAGTAGCCAAAAATGTAACAATTCAGTTTCCAGAATAATTGTTCGGCAGGTGAAACCAGCTACCAAGGCCGTCTGACCGATCACGTCAGATCGCTACTGTCACTGATCTTGGAGGCTGTGCGAGGTGGTTTATGCCTGTCGCCAGATTCTGTAACAAACGTTACCACCACGAGTACGATAGTTGCCACGGTTTTATTATCCATGTATAAGACTAGAAATGACCATTTTTGTGACGCTGTACAGTTTTTCTGGCTTCCTAAAGAAACAAGAAAGGGTTGTTGACTGTTATTTGTATCCCACCTTGCTTAACAAAATGTTGTACAAAAATGACCGTAACAAACGTTACCATTGTTCGATGCTGTCTGAGCTTTCTATTTGACCTGGTGTAAAAAAGCTGCCCACTTTTCAAATATTTCTTGGGACATCCACTTATACCTAAATGATGTAGTCAATAAGGTAAGTCCTTTAGAAGAAAACAGGGTAAAGTTTACTGTTGTAACAAACGTTACCGGTAACGTTTGTTACCCGCCCTGTAATGTATTACCAATGGGACCGAAAATAATAAGTTGCCATTTTTTGGCTATGGTTAAAAGAGGAATTTTCCTAAACAACCAGGTAGTTTTCACTGAAAATAAAGCCGATTTATTTTTCGACCAAAAAAATGCCATTTTCGACATTTCAATGAGAACGAGTGTATAATCAAATCAACGTGGCCTTACCTTCCCCAAGCAAGTAGACTGTTTTTTTTAGTAGCAACTGGATACGATTTGTGATTTAAAAAAAAAATCATACCCAATTGCTTGAGTAACTGCTTTTCGGCTTAACTTCGGAAACCACTTTGACTGATTTTGAAGGTGTATATAACAGGCTTGTGAAAGGTCGCCAATGCATTCCGAAAGTGTGCTGTTAACCAACGGATTATGACCAGCCTGCCTAAAATAACTGATTACTCCCCCAGTAAACCACACACCTGCTTCCCATTGTGTCAACGTCACGAGTCAAGTACAGATAGATATTCCAATCATATACCAAAGGCATGGTCTATTCACACATTTTAAAGAATAAATGTTACCGTGCTATCTCTTTCCTATCTAACAAGACGAAACTCATTTCTTAGCCGGGCTTCTATTCACGAAAATGCGTCTAGATGTTCGTTTTCATTAGAAAAGTTGGTGCAAGCCGCCATGTTGGATATGAACGCAGGGAAGCGTGAAATTGAGAAATTGACGAAAATATGGCAGTCCCGCAAGTAAATGTCAGTATTACAAAGCTCACATTAATACAACAAAGATGAAAACACTATTTGTCACCAAGTCGGCATGGGGTGTCCGTCGTTTTGGATCATGGTTGACTAGGTATAGTTGAAACTAGGGGCTCACTGCCACAAGAGCTACTTTCTTTAATATCTACCACTCAAAACCATGACCACGGCATATCGATCTAGCAAATATCATGGAGATCCATACACACACGTACACACACGTACTCACACACACGTACACACACACACACACACACACACAAACACACACAGTCACATGCATACACGTAAGCCTAAAACATAACGATATCTGCCGTTCATTTTCGTGCATCCTTCTAACTTTATCTCTCTCCATGTGCTAGCGTCACTCACTCCAGTCCTAATTTACCATGACATATAACCCGCGGCGTGAATGGGTTTGCTTAGGATTCCGTCTGTTATACTGGACCTGCGATCACCGCTGATACTGGCCACTTCAACCGGAGCCTCATTGCCTTCCCCCGTCTCTAAATTGCCTTTGTAGATCGCGCAAAATATTTCGTTAAAAATGAATGAGCCGTAACTTTGGACAGCTGAAGAGATCAGGCTTTTTCCTACCACGACAGGTACCCGTGTGGTGTATAGCTAGCTACATCGTTTCCCTGAAAACCCACCGAGGAATTTTACTTGATGTCATTAGCCAAGTTTGTAGTCAGTGTCAGGACATAGTAGAAAGTTTTGGTGATTAGATAAGCCTGAGAACGTTTTTGTTTTACCAATTTGGGTGGTACTATAATTCATGATTCCCTACTGAAGCTCTTCTTCCTTGGTGACACATCTCGTACTACTATTCATTTAGAACTTCCAGGTGTATTTGGCTTAGTATTAATCTAAATCTGCATGATAAAAAGGCGATATGCAAACACAGAATACTCAGATAATTTATAAACGCAAAGGTAGGTTTTAGCGTATTGTTTCCAAAAATGTAAGTGGTAGTCAAACACAAAAATACAATTGATCCCCTACCCAAAAAATGAATGCTGACGGAGATCTGGAAAGAAAAAAAAGTCTTCTGTACTTCATCTGAGTTTCATTTTGTTTAACAATTTTTACATATGAAACCGCTGTCTGTAACCTAAGGACAGTAATTGCAGGAAATAATGCCTCTTTCTTTCCTCTGAGAGGCTTCTCCAACGTGATAAACTTCACTTCTTGCCTTTACCGCTAGGTGGCAAAGATACCTGCAATGAATCGTACAGATGCGACACCTATCATTTCTGGTGGGGCATTACACCTGCAGCGTGCTTACCTGCGTTCCTCCCTTTCTTTGCCGCCTGTCTCCTGATTGTATTGATTCCCGCATAGGGGTCGGTCGGCGGTTTTGGCGGCTTCCCTGAAATAACAAAGGATTGGAACTTATCTTTACACAGATATTACTGCGCACTTATAGACTACGTATCACACTATGTATAGAAAGTATACGAAGTATTCATGGAAACGTATAAAATATTCTTGAATGTTGTACTACGTAAACAGCGGTATTATGCACAGACTGTAAAACCTTAAACTAATGGGCAGCATTTTAAAGACGTGGGACGATCGGGGCAGACTTTTTTCGTGTATGCAAATTGATGAAGGAATTGGAGATCTCAAATCAAGCATAGTTCTTGTGAACTCCTTTTTTGTCATTTTTGTGAACTTCTCGCTAATTTCAATTATGCGACAACTTTGAAGCCGGATCAAACAAACCTTCCATCCCGCCAATCAGATTACACAATCTTTCTACTCCCATCCTGTCACTCTATAGTAATCAGATAGACACTGAAAAACAGCAAAATAAATAAACAAACAACAAACAAGCACACGTACCTAAATCCATACCCAGATTTTTTTACTTAGCCTCCATAGCAAGCTCTTTGGGCTTTTTTTCCTCATTTTTTTTTCGCCGGCAGTGCAAGAGACCCAGTGCAAAAAAAAATGACAACCAAAAAGTGCATTATGAGATAGAAAATGGCGAAAAAGGGCCAGAGAGCATGCTATGGAGGCTAGGTTTACTAATCTCCAAGCAGATCCTACAATGGTATAAGACCAAACTGGCCAAGGAGTGTAGTCAGACAAAAGGTGGCCATTATACACTCCGAGGCCGGCTTCACTCCTCTGCCAGCTTTTGATACTATCTTATGCTACCGTAGGATCTGATTGGAGATTAAGTTTTCACAGAGAGAAAACTGTATAGTGTATCGTTTTTTCACCTGGTGGGCCATCATTAGTTTGTCCATCTTTGATGTCCATCTCGTCTGTGCCCTGTTTCCGCCCCATCTTATAGTAGAAGGCGTACTTCTCCTTGTCTCTCTTCTCCCGCCGCCTCTTGATGAAGTACATGGTGATGCCCACACACACCACCACCCACAGACCCCCAGCGGTGGCGCCTATAATTACAGCTATTGTGTTCCAGCTAAGTGTGGCCATCAGCGCAGACGCTGAAATTAAAAATGCAAGTTTAAAAAAAAAATCATACTAATGACTTTTTGATAAAATGGTGTATATTCTGTAGTAGACACACATCTAAATTGCTGTCTAGTGTTATTTAACAAAGGATGGAACCAAACGTGCAGTACTGCAAAGGAATGGAAGAGGTCGCGATTGATTATGGTAAATTGTGCGATTGATGCGACTTTTGATAAAATATGCTTATTATGTAGTAGACTCGTTCTTTGTGTTGGTCTTGTCTGACAAGTTCATACGCATGAAATACTCTTGGACATTTTGCACATTTGTATCATTGTGTATATGTACATAGCGGTTGAGTGATACGGTATCATGTCAGCAACTAACTTTGTCAGACACAACGTAAGATGTTATAGCATAAACATTGGTTTGATCAAACTCAACCTTTCCAGGTGCTATTCAAAGGTTTGTCGTTAGATGGCGCTAAACCATCATTTACAAGGTAAGCAGACACGTTACTACTAGACGACCTAAAAGTTGCACCGGTCAAAACTATAGATGCAAAAAGGGACAAATCCAAGGTTTGAAAGTAAAGATATTTCCCATCAAATCTAACATAAACTGGTCCTTTGAGACAATCTACATTTTAGTATTTTAGAAATTTGGAAAATAATGACTCCCTGGCTCAAAATAGACGTACTAAACTGGGAATGATCTAGATGAAGATGATCTAGAATTTATCAGGGTCAGCATTGTTTACTACATGCTTTACGCATTTCCACATATATCTAGCTTAAGCGAAGCGTTGGGAAGGCGTGTTAACAGACGCGAGCCCCCTTAAGTATTATACCTGTAAAGAACTTTACGCTACATGTATTTCTCAAAATAGTGTGTTTTACTATTGTCTAGGGGTAAGATTATGGGTGAACTATGCTTTCATAGTTGAGACGTGTACGCCCTGAGTGATTTCGTCTAGTTTATTAGGTGTCATTAGCTGGCTTATAGTCTGTATGATGTCTTTCCGTTTTATCATTTTCTTTTCCTCCGAGTCGTCGTTAGAGTGTTTACTGCTCCGTCTCCTTTACTGGCTACGCGGCTCTTAAATAGGTCTTACTTTTAGTACTGGTTTACTGTGAGACATAAGCTGGGTATTAAAGAACAGCGGGTGTCAGACATTAATGAATGAGAAAATATCACCACAGGATGCGACTCTATCAACAACAAGTACTGTATAATGTAAAGTGACAGCAGTCACATAGCCTTTTTGGAGCCGTAGAGGCAGTGTCTACCTCCCCAACCGAAGTCAGATACTTATACCCATTTTACACCTTGATGGAGTGATAAAGATCGTGTTAAGTGCCTCCCAAGCACAAGAAGTCTAGCCATAAATGCCGGGAATGTATATGGTGATCTAGAGTTTATTACCTTCGCCGAGAAGGTTATTTTCGTTAATTAGAATATCCAATCGGACATACGACGCCACACTTTGAAATGTATGCTGGATAGAATAGGCGTAGGATGTGAGTGTGCGTAAAGTGTGCGTAAATTTTGAGGGACCTTATTTCTTGTGATTGATAAAGACACAAGGCCTTACGTTTGATCGTTAGTTCTAGCGTCTTCTTATCGTGCTCTCCCACGCCATTGGTAGCCACACACAGGTAAGTACCGCTGTCGTTCTTCATGACCTTCGGGAGGACGATGGAGCTGGCCCGCACGCTGGAGGACAGGGAGTGGGTCCGGGACTTCAGCTTCAGCCCGTTCTTGGTCCACGTGATGTTGGGCGGAGGGTTACCGTCTGCCACGCACTGGAGAGTGACTCGGTCTGACAGCGATGACGTCACCGAGTCGGACATACTGATGATGGCCGAAGGGTCTAGCGGAAGTGACGTAAACATGTGTTAGTCAGGTCAGCAAAAGAATTAATGGATTTACAGTGGAAAAGACCATCACGTGTCATTGACTCTTCAAAGTCATTTCCAGATCAAGAGGACGACTTTCCAAGAATGTAAAAGACGACCTTCCAGGAGCCTGGAAAACCACATTTCAGGAAACGGAAGCCCAAATTTCTGGAAATTGAGGACAACATCCAGAAATTTAGACATTCGTTCTTAATTAGATCATCTAAGTAGACTCCATTACACCTCACAACTAAGACACGGTAGAGAGGACATGCTAAACTATCTCTCTCACTTGACAGGTGTAAGTATCGAAAACGTCAATGTGTTAGATCTCGAGATACGTGGGTCTTTTACAGAAAATAAAGCAACTGATATGATAAAAGGGATCTCTGGTCCTCACTCAATTATCAGAATGATAAATCTTAAGCTAAACCTGTAATGAGGCCAAAGATCGGTTTGGTAATTTTCCCATCCACAGCTCGTTCATCTTTAGGTAACATTGAAAACAGTAATACATCCTGTACATTAGTAGTGTACAGAATATTGCGTCTGCCTGCACAGATTGGATCCTGTGCCCAGGCTCGGAGAGGTTAATCAAACCCTGCCAACAGTTACTGTAGTGGTGTCTCACTCGAGGAACCGGTGCGGCACTGCGGGGATCGTTTACTGCGGCACTATTGTGTTATTTTCGCCGATTTTCTTATACTTTGAATATTGCGTAATATGCAAAAGTACGACTTAGACGACAGCAAGATACAAAACGCAAGAAAATCCGTTATCTATCTCTGAAATTCGTTGAGTAATCATTCGAACTCCGGACCCGCAGTGCCGCACCGGTGCCCCAAGTGCAGTGAGATACCACATTAAGTTTGATGTCGTCCATCATATACCGCCTGTGTCACCGTCCTAGCCATTGGGGAGATGTACATGTACTACAATAACCTCGGATATATCACTGAGTTATTATATACAGGCCCACAGTGCATACATACTCGCATATTGTTGGACAGAAAAGAGTCAAAGCTAATCATTAAGAGCCACCTGTTCCCTTTGAAAATTACTTGCCTTTTGTTGGCATACATAGCTGCGATTGGATACTTTGAAGTATATACCGGTGCGGTCTTCTGTTAGCCCTTATTGTTATAATAATCAGGATGTTGATTTTTTATTCTATACTTCTTTTTGTGTGTAATAGTTAATGCTTTATTTTGTACTATGTAGAATTGTCGTGCAATAACGTTCTTCTGTCTGTAATGGAGGTCTTCCTAGGATTTCGAAAAACGTAGAATTTTCAAGTAGGTTGTTACAAAACTATCCTTTTCAATGACCTTTAATAGCTAGCCTTTTTTCTTAATAAGAGAACTTAATTTCGTGCATGAATATTTTGTATGACTATCCCAAGTATGCCGTCAGTTTGCTAGAGAACGACGACCGAGAGACGTTTTTAACTGGGTCCTATGCTATAAAAGACATTCTGTATCTGTATCTTCATCTATATATAGCCGGTACAACCGCCCTTCGGCGAAACACAACAGCTTCACAGGCACGCGGGGCGGCAGCAGCTGGTTATATTACACTGAACTACCCGTCACACTTTCAGCCGTCAGCTTTTACACACATATCTGCAAGTGTTCTTTAAAACAATTCAGAGAAGATGTCCCTGCTGTGCTTGGTCATAACAAATTCCACTCTACGATAGTTGTGGAAAAATACGACTTTTTGAACACATCAATCCTAGGTTGGTAACTTTGGTACTGGAAATGAAGGCATGACTGCTTCTAGTTACTGTAAATGCATTTAGGTTCGCGGGGATTTAATTTCGCGGTAGCGGGAAAATGGACTTTTCGCGGTGGTTTTAATTTCGCGGTAGCACCATGCACTGTAGTCTCTTACTGTTATGGAAAAATGTTCGCGGTGGATTTAAATTCGCGGTGAAGCGGCCGCCGCGAAAACCGCGAACATTAATCCACCGCGAACATTTCTGCATTTACAGTATTTTTTGAGCCTGTATTATTACCAGTCGGTACGTCCACCAGTTTATTTTATTAGGTTATAGGAGTTATTGGCCACAGCCAATAACTCCTCTGCCGGCTAAAGTCCTTCCCATTTGCCACAGCAAGATCTGCTTGGAGATTACATCATGCAAAGTCTGGACATTTTCCCCCTGTCTTCAAGTGACGTACACTGCAGTTCTGCTTCCATTTTGGTAACACTAAATAGAGCATCATTCATAACGTTACATCGGCTTCCCTAAGCTGTGATAAACCACAACCTCATTAGCGATCCGTCCCAAAAGTCTAAAACAAAGGCTGCCTTGCCTTGAACGCAGTCCCTTCGGTATAACCGCTTGACGGACCAACTCTCCCAACGGTTGTGATTGTCAATCAGCAGCGGAGCAATAAAGCGTCGCACCGGCGACAATAAACGTCACTCCCGCCAACCTGCCGACCTTTTAACGTGCAGTCTGACCTGTACTGTACGTGTCCTTACTCACTAACTACCGCCAATTATCTTAAACGGGCGCAAAGACTCTCCGAAGGTTATCGGGTGCCATGAATTAACAGTAATAGAAGTTCACACCTTTCCTTTCGGATGCTGGTAGATAGTGCAAGAGGTTCAGAAAGGCTAGAGCTGGGAGTAGTTTGTCAAACAGAGGAAGAATATTGATGTCTAGACGTGACAGGTTTTGGTGAAATTTATGGGACTTTTATGGAGTGTAATAAAAAAAGTGCGGGACCATTATTTGGACTGTGCAATATCCCCACGTTACGATATAAGGCAAGCGGCCAACGGAAAGTTGAGTGGCGAAAGAACTTCGAGTGTTTTTTACAGTTTAAAAGTTTCAGGATCCGCTTCTGTAATGGCCGAGGGGGGGGGGGGGGGGACCCACGAGCGCATGGTACGATCAACATTATCACCATCATGCATCATTATCATCAACATCGTTATCATCGTCACTGTCATCATCACTGTCATCATCATCATCATCATTATCATCATCATCATCATCATCATCATGCATCATTATCATCAACATCGTTATCATCATCACTGTCGTCATCACTGTCATCATCGTTAGCATCATCACTGTCATCACCATCATGCATCATTATCATCATCATCATCATCACTGTCGTCATCACTGTCATCATCATTATCATCATCATCATCATCACCATGATGCATCATTATCATCATCATCGTTATCCTCATCACTGTCATCATCACTGTCATCATCATTATCATCATCATCATCATCATCACCATGATGCATCATTATCATCATCATCGTTATCCTCATCACTGTCATCATCACTGTCATCATCACAATCATCATCGTCAACGTCGTCATTTTCATCACCATCTTCTCGTCTTCCGAAGAAGAAAGCAAAGCAAGGTGCGAATAACAGTTTTTCATGGGAGAAAACTGCCTTCCCCTAAAGCTTTTAGTTTTAGAATCATGCATTTGAAATCAGATGATCACCAAAATGCCGAAGGGCTATCATACCATCAAATCTACTTGTGCCTGAAATGAGAAATGTAATTTAATTTCATCCCCGCGGGCAAAGCAGAACATTTCTAAGCCCTTTCACGTCCCGGTGCCACCGGCAATAAGAAAAGTTCGAACCCCAGTCAATAATTTCACACCCGGTGATGACGAACCGACTGGGACATCATCACGACCCCGTCACATTAATAATTTGCCAAATTTGCACTGCGGTTAAAAAGAGGCCCACGACATCATAAATATTTAAATGTCTGGTCCTCATCAGTCATCGTGCATGATCCGATTGCACACGCAGTGATATATACATATTTTTGGGATTGATTATCAGTAGGAAGGACCATCACAGGTCACCGGATTTACGGGAATCAGCTCGACGTCATTTCCACGGGATCAGCAGGCGATACGTTCCGGGAATCTGAAAGACGAGTCACCGGGATTGTGCAAATTCCAGAAATCTGAAAACAGCATTCCGGGAATCTGAGAACAGTATTCCAGGAATGTATACATTCGTCCTTAATTATCTGAACTGTTTTATACTATCGGAAGACCAAATTCATGGAATTTCAGGGGAAAAGACCAGACATTTTCGAGATGTAGACAGTCGTTCCTATCTGATAAGTTCTATACTTAGACAAAATGATGTCTAAGTGATGTTCCTTGCCAATCTTATCATGGTATACCAAAGGTGGCGTAACAAGTCTATTGTAGAAAAGAAGGCTCGATGTCTGGAGATGGATAAAGGCTCCGTCTAGCTTTCTTTGTTGTCCTTCCTTTAAATGCGTCTCCTTTGGTAATCCGATTACTGCACCACACCTTCTCCATTATTCACGTTTGGCTGCAGATCGCTTGATAAAGAAACCGACACCACGTAGTCTTTGCTAACAGTACATCGCAGCTAGAAAATATTGGCAATCTGTTTTAAACAGAAGTTTGGCTTGTCGCTGAGACGAATTTTTCAAACCACGATTAGGCACACACAGGATGCTAAAGGTGGTATCTCACTGCACTTGGGGCACCATTGCGGTACCTAGGGTTTCATTGCGGCAATGTTGTGTTATTTTTGCCGGTTCTTTTATAATCTAGATGCTGCGTGATACGTCAAAGTATGACTTAGAAGACGACAAAATACACAAAAAGGAAGAAAGTTCATTCTTTCCCTCTGAAATTCGTTGAGTATCCTTCAAACTCCGCAGTGACGCAAGTTTGACGCACGTGCAGTGAGAGTGCACCTTAAGACAAATCTTTCAAACTACGGTTTGGCACACACAGGATGCTATGGGGCGTGGGATCGACAAGGGTTAGGTTACAAATGTCATCACATTGATTTATGATCGCTCAAATAGGTTAATCAATGACACGTTTCAAAATATGATCTCCGAAAGCTAATACGTCAATTGACGTATATATTTCCCTGGTGACTAATGTGACGAGCTTCAGACGTGCCATATGCTCTCCGTTAACCTCAATATCCTCGTCTGCACCTATCTGCCATTAATGCTCCTTCAATCTCATGTTCAAGAATTGCTTATGATATTACTTTGCCACCTGGCACAATTTTGCTTTAAAATCATTTTCACAAATTCTTAACGCTGTATATTTGTCATTCATGTAAGTAGGTCTTATTAACTTTTATGCATAATTATTGAACTATAAACATTCTGAAGCCATTAAGCACGATTTTGATATATTAGACGTCTTAATAATCAATATTTTTTATAGATGAATGGTTTTGATTCGCTAAATCTTTAATCAGAGGTTTATTGGAAGACAATGTGGGTTAATGTCTGTCTTTATAGTCGATATTTCCCCATTAGACTTGGTTCGTTACATTTTATATGAGTTATCTAACGACCCGTGAAATGAATTAAAAATTCAGGGGCAAAAGGACACGGAAGGTTGTTTTCGTTTTAAATATCACACTGGTTTTGTACAATATTTGCTGTGAAAGATCGTACTATAAGGTTTAAGGGATGGACCCCTACTCGTTTTATAAAGGCACTGCACTTGCGTAAAGCCTGTGTCACTGTGAGGTTCGTTCACTGCGTCCCTGTTTTGTTATTTTCTCCGACTTTTTAAAATTTCGATATTGCGTAATACGTAAGTATGACTTAGAAAACGACAAAATACACCAAAAGTAAGAACATTCCTGCTTTGTCTCTGAAATACGTTGAATATATTTCGAACGCCGCAGTGACGCAAGCGTGAAGCAAGTGCAGTGAGAGTGCACCGTAAGTTTCGTGGGATTTGTAGCCGGAACCATTCAAGAGAAAGTCTGTAACAGTAGCTACGCACTCATTGTTAACATTAGTCTTTAGAGAAAATAGGTTTTAAGTGTCTTTCCCAAGGGCACAGCATAAAGGCCATCTAGGGATTCGACCCCAGATCATTTGTCAAATCAAGGACGTTATATAACGTTATATAACGTCCTTGGTCAAATTGGAGGAGAGGAATCAACAATCATTTTGTCAACAAGAAGGCCCATGGATACGTAACAACGTACTGGGAAAACAACATTCGTTTATTACCAAACAAATAAGTTGAAAATGAGACTTACATAAAACTGATAATCTCAGACTGCTTCTCTCTTGTTTGACCACGTGATCAGCCACGCACGTGTACAAGCCCGCGTCAGTTCGGGTCACATGACGTATCATCAAAGATGGCGACGCCATGGTCCCTCCGCTGAACTTGGTGTTCATCAGGTTACTGTCTACAATGGTGCCGTCCTTTTTCCAGTGGAGGGAAGAGATGTTTGGCTTGGCATTCATCACCGTACACGTCAGGAGAGCGGCTTTTCCCAGGCCGATGACGTAGGGATTGGACGGTCCCACTTCAACAACTGGGGGGACTGAAAAAACACAACCATGTTCAACAACTTACATGCAATAGTGAATAAGATGGTAAAATTTTGAGTAATGAATCGTTTCAATCGTTGTTTGTGTGTACGTATATACATGGAAGAAATGCACGATTTCTTGCAAATCAATTGATAACAGGGTTCGTTGTACATGTTCACAACCATATATACATAAACAATCAAAACCGACGTATAGGTAACTGTCTGTCAACTACCAGTAACGTTATCTCAGAGCAAAGCTGACTTGTTCTATTCCTCACTGCAGGTAGATGTCGCTGTTAACAATGCGGTTCCAAACGTATGTTACTAATGTGAGGTCATCACCAAAGTTAACCTTCCCATATAGCCATCAACGATACAATTGACTTAAACAAGCCCCCGTGCACCCAAAGTAATTACAGATAGCCCGGGCTATTCCCTGGTAATAAAAATGCTCGAGTTCGATAAACACCGGTCAGTAAGGCAATAAACTTAAATGCCATCAGGGGGAGGGTAGTGAAATACACACTGGTTTTATTGCTTTTCACCGGTGAATGAAATCCGTGCCGGGTAACAAGGTTTTCTGGCTGAAATTATGCCTTCGGGCGACCTTTCTAATCAGTGTAGTCCCATAGAAACGGCCACGGACAAGCGGTCAAGATAACTCATAAAAGACTACGCCGCCCTTTCCTGACGAAAGAATGGATTACAAGCCGGGTTATAGTGTGCTTTATCGGTAGTAGACTGTACAGGGAGTGAATACGGCGCCATTAACGTTATAGACGCGACGTTAAGCCACTATACATACGGTACATGGTGCTCTGAGCGAAGTAATGATTGATTGTAAGATGTTAGTGTGTTGTACCTTTATAACAGGAGTGAGTGATATATGAAGGAACAGTCTTCTGACCGGATACAGACGTTACAACATGCGGCTATCCAACCTACTTTGGAACGCGTCCAAGTCTTTATTGAACTGTACGTTAGGTTCAAAAGAGCTCTCTCACATCAAAGTATTGTCAACTGACACTGTTATAAGTATAGAAACATATAATATGCTGCTTGCTAAGCTGGAACAGTGCACAAAAATTATCTTATACACTTTTATAATAATAATGATAATAATGATGATAATTTAAGGTTCTTGGTGGATTTTAATCTGCACATGTTGCCGTAATTGCGCACCAAATCCGTACTGTTTTTTTGCCACACACTAATGTGTCACCATTCTCTTTCACGAACAATTCACGAAATCGACAGACTACCATTGATTTGTGAACTTACCAGGGGTGTCAAAAAGTTATGCTAGTTATTTTATAACAAGCTCATTTATTCATCGAATGTGGTTGACATTTGGCACAAATGTTAAGGGGCAAATCTTCTTGAGACCAAAATATCTCACTTGCATGGTTGTGACGAGGGACGAAATTGATTTTAAAATGACCACACCATAGGAAGTCCGTCTAATAACCAATCTGAGATATTTGAGATATTTCCCTCTCAATTAGATATGTGCGTTTACATTTGTGTCAAAATTCAACACATTCAAACAGCGCTAACTGCCTCTGTTAACTTATATAGACCAATTAAGGTTGACCGTAAAAATTTGACTTTAAACTCTCCTCTATTGCGCTCTTGTCATTTTCTGGACCTGTAAGCTCCAAATACTCCAAAACACGCCTGCCACCGTAATCTGTTCATTTTCTAATCGGCACAAAATCCGGTCCGGATTTGACCGGTCCAACAAGAAAAAATACGGTTTGTACCGGTACATCGTTTGTACCTCTAATCGATGCTATTGAAGACGACAATGAAAACGTATAGGCAGCCACCATAGGGACAGCAGATTAGTCTACACAATCGAAACATAAGGTCAAGCCAGCCATTTTGTGATGCCATCTCATGACCTGCCTCTAATGCTCATTATCAGGGCCTCGTAACGTGATATTCCATTGAGGGATTTGAAAACAAGACAAAAATGCTTTTAAGGACTCTTGGTGGCTACCCACTCAGACACGCTGAACTCATAAACATCGATTTTTTCACGTTATGTGGATAGATAAGTCGGGTAGATGTGGGAACAATCTCCCCAGTGTTTTTATGCTATCAATTTGAAAGTATCTTCTGAAATAACTGTCAGGCAAATAAAGAGGGATGGCCAACTTTGGGGATAGAAATCACCGAAACAAAATAAAGGGACGCGTTTTAGATAATAATCCATACGTTTGCTTTACATCAGATAAAAGAAGGAAAGAGGGCTTACAATAAAACGTCCAGTTATCATAGAATCGATTGTACATTACAGGGTACGCTAGACTATATTTCCCAGTACATGTTTACTGTATATTTCGTTCGTTAGGACCCTTCTAGCTGCTTGGTTTATTATTGCTGTTTCTGAAGCAGGGCATATCTTTACAAGGTGGGGGCGCTAGCCCTACTATACCCCTTTGATGTGCTCCAGCTCCAGGCACCTCCTCGAACACAAAGCCCTACGTCGCTTCTGAAAGACGGGTGCAGCCCCAACCGAGATACCTTTCCATGATAGAACCGGGGTCTGCCAGTTACAAACTTATTCGTCACTTTCACACTCCCCATAATTCTTTGCGCCAGGGTACCAATATGGCTGCCAGGAGCGCCCGGAACCTGGTTCCGAAGGCAAAGAAAATCCGTTCTCAACCAATTTAGAACACAAAGCACATCACTGAGATGGCAGTTTAGTGTGGAGACGAGGAAAGTGTGAAAGTGGCGAATTGGAACCAGCTCAACCTGAATCAACTGCTGCGGTGAGGCTGCTACCGGTTAAGATCCCTAAGGGTAGTGATAGTCTAAGTTTTCATTTTTGTAGGGGAAAACTAAGAACATTGAATGCGGGTTAATGAAGAAATGAATACATAAGGGATATATTCCTTAGCTCAAACGTACATCACACAATACTTGGTGGTATTAATTGGAGACAAAAGGGCAAATTTGTGTGTAGTTTAAGGTCTCATTTATTCGCGTCAAAAATGTTCTTTTACCGTGAGATCGGCGTGGTTCTCTGCATTACAGTGGCTCATAATGTTACATTCTATGACGTCATTATGTCTACGTCATTGTCCAGACATACCCCGGAGGATAAAAGCACGGAGAGCACCTTATTATAATTTCCGTGACATAATGACAATAAATTGGGAATTGGTCTTTGGGGTGTCTATGTAAAAGTGTACTTGGCGTGTACTGTGTGATTGAAATTAAGTATAGCTTTCAAAGAACGCAACCTTTTGTCCCTTTTTCTGGATGTGAGTTTCAAAGTTTTGACTAAGGAGAGTTTCATACCTAAGATGTGTAAAGTGACGAATCCGTCGACGCTTCCGACTTCCTCCACCAACAGCGACAAGACGTACTTCCCCTCGTCCTCGGCTCGGGTCTGTAAAATCTTCAGCGACGCCGGACCGGCAAGCTCCACCCGTTCTACAAAGTTAGGATACGTCCTCAATCCTCTCATGGGGGAGTAGGACAAAACTAGCGCTCTTTTTGAGGGGTCGTTACTGTCGATCTTGTACCACGAAAGTAGCTCCACCTGGCGGTTGGTGCTGTAGCTTGCAGCTAGCGTCACGGGATCCCCCAGTACGGTGTTGACCTGCTCTGGGAGGGTGAGGCCGATGTCGCTCTGCGCAAGAGTCATTCCTGCAAAAATAGACCAATGAGAATATAAAAAAGAACTACTGCATGACGATTGTACATGGTACATCATCTAGGTCATCATCATCATCATTTTTCATCCTCTGAGGTGTAGCAAGTGAAGTTTGACTTTCAGTACAGTGTGTCATTCATCGCTGTGAGAAATTCCAGGCCATCCAGGCCAGTTATACATGGTACATTGTATGGCAACAACTATTACACAAAGTACAAAATAGAGGTACAGAATAAAACTCGATATGCTAATAACTATAACACAGGGCTAACATAAGTCTTTGATACAGTTTTACAATCGAGTAGGACTAGTCATGAGTTTTGGTATTCTTTCTAAAAACAAAGATTGATATATACAAATCTACCTGTGGCATCAAGACCTTGAAATCTTCTGTAATTGATTCAAGAAATTTGAATAACTCATTGCGTAATACAGCGTATCTAGAACAATCCATTATAAAGTGAAATTCATCATGAATATAAGAGAGTTGAAGATAAAAGTAGTAGTATGGTAGGCTAATAAAGGCCGTAGAGGCAGTGGGCTGTTATCCACTGCTGAGTCTAAGGCACGGTATTGGAAGGTGGAGCCCATCCCTCTCCTTTCATTGCCTTTTACCTCTCAAAGCGTATCTTATTCTCTACCTGGATGGAGTACGGAAAGTCGTGTTAAGTCCGACTTCCTGTCGGAGTACACGTGAGCTACCCCCTACCCCCCTCACTAATTGATCCCATCCCCTCGCTCTCTCCTCCCATTCCCCATCACCATCCCAGCTCATTCGTAGCCCCGTCTCCTAGCGTACGGGCTGCGTGGCGCGGGCAATAATTTAAATGCCAGCCGTGTGCTGACGGTGGCAACTACCATTCCCGTGTTGTTGTGTACATAGACAGGAAGTGGAGTTCTCTTCGGAGCTTGCGAAGAAGAGAAGTGCCCTTTCTAACACAACATCGGTGGCGTGTCTGGAGACCTATGATCTCTGGGTTCTATCCCCCAACACACCCTAACCGTCACGCCACATGACGCCATCAATAAGAATATGAGTGAGCGGAATGATAATGGCGGCGCACGGCGCACTGTTGAGTAATCACGCAATTTTGTACTGATCGACTAACATGGAACCTCGCCATGAAAAACACCATTGTCAACGTGGTAAACCGATGTGACTCCCGCTGAGCACCTTGTGTAGAATGGTAATCAATGTTCTATTTTCTGGAACTACTCCTCTAAAAGCTTTAGGACTGCACTCGTTGGGTCCCATAAACACCTACGGATTACGTAAACTAAGTGTTACCCCCCATTCGACTACGGCGGCCACCTAGGTACGTCTGAACGATTCGACGAATTCCATACATAAATAACGAATCCATTTATGCTCTGTGTGTTTTGTTGTCTTTTCAGTAAAAATTTTGCATGATATTCCAATTTTCGAAGTGTTACACAAATTCAAGTTAGGTCGCAACAAGGTCGCAGTGCATTCGCATTACGGTAAAGTAAAACGTTCCACAAGGTAGGTTCTCACGTGCGTATATATATATATTATTTAAGTCCGTATGAGGACCGTATGGAAGTCTTCGCCTCTACTAGGCTACATATGTCACTTGGGAAAAATTGGACAAATATAGTCACATAACATGCCAGCGGAGTAAGATGGTCGCAAAACATTTTCTTCGGACAGCTAACTACTCTGTTATGTTATGTGTCTATAATTCTTTAATTCCTATCATTTTTCCATCAACCTGTGGTAAAGGCTAAGAATTCCATACGGACCTCATATGGACTTAAATATATACGCGCAGGTGAACCCGGCTTTAATGCATCCAGAGCATAAGACACTCTGATGTTCTGTAAGTCGAAGTTAAGTCGCCGTCTAGTGGAATAGTGGGCGTTGGCAACAGCTACCAAAAATGACCAGTACAGGCGTACATTTGCCTGCCGGTAGTAGGATTCCAACGGGAGTGATGAAGTACCATCTGTATTGCAGTACGCCTCTCCTTTTAAGAGTTAGTCATTGACCAATGGGATTCTGTGGAGAATGCAAAGTGCTACCTACAGTGCTATCGGTCTTAATTACCTCCCGGTTTGACTGAATCAGATAAGAAGTCGCCAAACTAGCGCACAAATGAAAGCTATCACTGCAAATGCCAATATAATGTATCGTAAAGGGGTGCAATAATTGAAAGGAAAGCACTATTTCCTGCTCTTCGTTTGTTTCCAATAAACCAACATCTAATAATTCTTTATCCCCTGTAATTGAAAAGAGATTATCCTATTATGCTGGGATGGAGACGAATGGAGAAGTCATTTTGCCTCCATGTTTCACAGATCGTGACATTATCAGGTGCAGACAGCATTTGCTGACTTGCAGAACGTACAGGTACGGCAAGGTACAACCACACAAACCGTCAGAGAAAACTCTAGCTTCACAGCGTACCTCTCCATCACATACTACACGTAGTTTAGCAAAGTGATGAGAAAAGTAACTTTTTGACGACAGTTTTGCGTGAAGGTTTTATTAGAGATTCAGGACTTGTAGACAGAGTGGTGTTCCTTATTGGTAGGCAGGGAGGGTCCGTGGGACTGATGAGTTTTCCGAGAGGTTTCATTAAATTAACCTGAGTAATCGAGGAATCGACCAATGTTCCGGGTCAACGCAAGTCCATTTGGCCAAACCATGCGCTCAATTCCAATAAGCTTCATTTCAGGATACCATCACCCTGGCATGTTACCACCACATTAAGATCCAATCTAATGGTGAAAAAAATACGGCATGAGACCTCCATTTCACCTTCAAACATCCATACTCTACTCATCTCACCTCTTTTTTCCCCCTTAAGTTTGCCGGTTGCGTTTCATTTCAGATCCATAATCACCATGAGACCGCTTCGATTTTCAATATAAACATTAGACATTACGTTCAAGCGTACTTTACAATTTTCCCCCTCAGATCCGCTACATTTCTACAAGAAAACTACCTCATTTACCTTCATCATTGTTTTACGTTCCGACTCAGCTTTGTTGATATGCCCTTTATTGCGGTAATTGAAAAGAGATTATTTCATTACGTTTCGATGGTGCCAAATGTCGAGACGACTTTGCTTTGGCGTGTTTCACAGATATAATTGGACAATATGGATTAATAATAAAGGAGTCTAATATCCCGTATCAATATTGGATTCTGATGTGCAAAATACGATCCCGGTCTGTTCTAGTCCGAGCAAATCAGATGTTTTAGGTGTAACTTTTTGAATGTCAAATAATACATATTTACTACATTTTACAGGACTTTAATTTCGCGGTAGGAAAAAATAGAATGTTCGTGGTGGTTTTAAATTCGCGGTTAAAACTACCATACAGGTTTTACTATAAAAGTTAAAATATTCGCGACAATCTTAAGTTGGCGGTTGAGAGGACACCGAAAAATCCGCAAAGTAAAATCTTCGCGAATATTTTTTTCTTTTCCAGTATATCTCTTCATCCTGTAATATGTTTTGACTTTGTACGACTTTTCCATATAGTTATTATGCGCTAAAATGTATGCTAAAGTGGCCATCTCCGGGCAATATAGGATTGGGAGGGGAGGGCAGGGGGAGGTCATCTATAAGTGATGGAGTTCAATAATCGCGTGATTTAAATGTCACTTGATATTATCTGAGATGCCCGTCCTGTATCTATTTTGTAAGAGATTACAGTTTCCTCCCTCGGAAAATGTAATGCATACTAATCTTCTTGACGTTGATAGATAGATAAATGTAAAATTGACAAGCTAGTTCACTTAGGTCGTTTCGTTCAACCTTGAAGGTACCAATAGGAGCGGATGCAATATGCATCGGCAATCATTAAAACAACGTTAAACCGGTGAGATACACGCCGTGGTGATCTGTTGTCGTGGAGAAAGACTTTATCGATTCTAAGCTAAGTGGGATGCATGTACGGGGACAGCACCCCGCAAATAACGACTTCCTTTTGTTGTAGTGGCTGCCATAACTTGGGAAAGTGACTAGTGAGCAATAATTGCGGAAGCGAGACCACGAGTCCAAATAGACACCGCCATTTGTCAGGATCTTTTGAAGAATGATGTCGTTAATATTTCACGACATGGGCGTAAAAAGGTGCCGGAGTCTAGCCGCAAAATGTGTTCGTGGGAACTGTCATGGCACTATAATCCCATGTACGTGACTCCCCGTAGTGTAGATCTAGACGAACGTGTACTAAAACTTATTGCAGACGAGGCGCTAAGCACGGAGATCAAAGAGGCAAAACGCTGTGGGTATATATTCAGCCGAGCCATCAGAGGCAAGAAGAGACAATTAGGCACAGCAGTGCAGGCGGTGTCATGTAAAAGTGTACAACACCTACGTCACAGAAAATCTCATAAGCACGTCTGCGAGTCAGGAAATGTTTCAAGTCTCGTATTCGCACATCATCTCGTGTGTTGAGGCCGAATGATGTATTCCTGGGACGATGATAATCTCCTGAACTCACTCCATGCTGCAGACCGTAAAGCAGGATGATCGGCCATCTGAGCTTATATGTAGTCCCTGGAGCGCCTGGCTTAGTGGTGTTGTGTGGTGACTTACATGACATTGCCCTCTCGACTGGGGGATCAGGTCGTAACATGTATCAAGATGAAAAGGTGGGCTAGCTGTACATGTTGGTGGTGGGAATGACATGGGATGAGGATTAATCTTCGCGTGTTCTGATAGCGTTGCGACATACGAACCAGTTGAAGTGGACTGGGCATACAAGTTAGGAATGTGTATCTAGCACAGTGCAGAGGCCGCCTATGTTCAACCTGAATCACCACACGATATCTGATCTTAAACCACATGTAAAAGCATTCGTAAGGTAAAACTTCGCATGTCATACTTTCCTGAAAGAACAAAATAACACTTGATTTACGCATGCTTAAAGCATGTTGAAAGATTGGATTTCGTACAGTGAATCAACGATAACGCAACAAAAATAGCAATACCTTGATTCATGAATTAGTAATTCAGATCTTTTCCGTCTAATAGTCCAGAAAATGACACAGAAGCGAGAGAGATTTCTTTTCCTGTCTTTTTATCGCAAGAGGTCGGCTTGGGCTTACTTATCAGATCTGTGGGGTGAATACAACCAATAAATTGCGTCAGTACATGTAGGAGTTTATCTAGTTGTGTAACGTTACACTAACCTTTCAAGTGGAGATGCGTCTTTGATATGACATTGCTGTTGTTGAAGTAACGTAAGCGTGAAATGGACTTTACCATAACCACATAGCCCCTTAACCGCGGGGGCAGTAAGTTCTCTGGCAAATCACCCAGGACGGCGCCAATTTTATAGTGGGGACATTACCTCATAAACAGCACATTAAGCGCCACCAAGTTTTTCTAGAGCTAGAAATGGAACAATTTATTGCATGATCGGTGAGGCACGTATAAGTACATTAGGCCGTCGCTGTCGCCCTCAGGGCAATGGCAGCCGAAAGTCCTGATCCTTGAAGCCCTTGTCGTGGACAGCGGGGTGCCCCGGAGACCACACATGCTGAAATATCGGTTTGTGTAAAACGGTGTATTCTAAACGTTATGCTGGCCGAGCTCAAGGCCTTTGTATGATTTGATGACTCAGTTTTTACTACGCTACGGGTCTCCCTAGTAGCTCGTTGAACATTTGGAACTAACCATTAGTTTAGAAGCCCCCTAGACACGGCATCATCCCGATTTTATTGCTTTATCCTATGATAAATTCTTGGAGGAGCCAACTAATCCTAGATCTTCAATATAACCTACTTATCTCCTTGAAAATAGGTCTTGTCAATCAATGATGTGATACAGCTAGGGGGACAATGATATACCATTAAATGTTTTCATCGAGATTTAGGCCGTTGATCACGGACATACAGCACAATGCCATAACTTTCATTAATTTAAAACCTAATTAGTCATGATGGGCAGCGATGGGAAGGGCTGTGATCTTAAAGAAGAGGGTATCAGATTGGATATTTACGGTTTATTACAGGTTACAGATGCAATAACGTCGTTGCCTTATCAGTGTAGCCATTGGCGAAAACATGAAATCGTTTTACGAGTCAAATAGAATAAGCTAAAGATCATGGCCGTTAAAACAACAGGTTTAAACGTGATCGTAAATTTCTTCATACTATCAAAGACTATTCACAGAACACAAAGGAGTTGAAAACCGTATATTAAAACAAGGCTGAGGCTTACTGACCGTTTTTCTAGAATATGGTATGGAAATCAAACTTTGCTACATCAGATGAATACGGCAAGGAATTCCAACGATCGATAAGAACAATATCCGAAACATGCTGATATTCCGATGAATTTTATCACCGAGGGGCAGCAGGCATACTCGTGGGACCATTTACGCATTGGTCTTGGACAATCTTTCACATTCCCTGCCGGGGGCTTACTCTTTGTCAAATCAGTATGTTTGAAATATGGCACATCCGGGGAAACAGACGGGCCGGAATACTTGAGCCAAGAGGTTAGGAACGACGGCGAAGAACTCAGAAGAAGTTGGGTTGACGTATGGCATAATTTATTTCCAGATCACGGTGGTCTTGTGAAGTCCTGGGGACATTGGCAGAGATCGCTGTCTTGATTGAAAATCTATTCAGATATCCGTCGGTCGATGGACACAAGAGACTACTCAACGACCGGTAAATTGTGAGTAAAAGGAACGGAAAGCTAGCGGTAGGTCCTTTCTCGGCCACTGGCTCTTACAAATTTGCAATTTTAGGTCCTCTCTTGGATTAGGAGATGCTATCGGCAGCTGGAAAATCTATCGCTTGGGATCTGGAGATCGATTGCTGGTCATAAGCCAGCCATAAATAACTTGCAGATTTGGTGAAGTGTTCCGCCGGCCAAGAAAAACGGCTTGGAAGATGGTTGATAACACCTTCCCGGTCGTAGGTCGGCTGGGAGAGAAATCGAATTTTACATGGCCTGTGGCGAGGGGCGTGTAACCCATCCGAAATATTCTACTTTTCACTTTCATATCACCGAGAATAAGATTGATGATTAGTTACTTGTCGATGAGCCCGAACAAGAGAGAGACGTCGTCCCAGGATGATGCTATCGCTTTGTCATTAAATCAGAAACTCCAGGGCAACTTGGGTGTCAATTCTGACGCCGAGGCGAGGAAACGGCCGTTCCACAGAGGAGATTCAAATTTCCTGGTAATTTATAGTTCATTGCCCTGGTTTCTACTTACATGCTTAATGCATAAATATATACCGAATGTCTTGCGTTTTCATGTATGAAATGATCAGATGCAGAAGGCATTACTCTTCATATATGAGTTAGATGGTGCGTAGGTATCCCGGTCTTTATGCATGTGGGTGTCTCTTTTCGGTTGGATTCAATGGTTGGACAAGACAGTCACACTGCAAGTTTTTTACGTACCTTTTACTTGCTCATGCAACTATCGGTATTGATTTTGGATTAAAAACAAGGCGATTATCACGGCGAAGTTAAAATGTAGTAACCTTTCACAATGGGCTATCGGCTCGTAAAGCAGATTGCCGCGGGTTCATCATAGGTGAATGTTATCTGGTGGATATCGCACAAAGGGCCTTCCATAGTTCAGTACACGGCAAAATTACCACGGCGCTAAGCGTCTCTACAGCTATTGAACAACTTGTTCCTGTAGAAGATTTGTTTTTAAGCATTTAAAAGCCTTACAGGCTCGCTAAGCAGCCAGGCGGTCCACAAGTCGATAGTGGCCAAGGACGCGCTCACTGGACCTTGCCAATTTATCACAGTGCAAACAGGGGCGGATTTTCATATAACGTGGGCATTGAATTTGCCTTGAAAATTGACGCCGTAATGTTGCCTGTAAGGAACGTAATGCCTACAGTTGAGAAGATTGACGAAGCTTTTAGTTCCTCTGAGATAAATGTTCTTGTGGGCGAAAGTGAGAAGAAGTTTCTATATGTAGAAAGGCATTACAATAAATTGCACCTACCTGCGAGGAAACCCAATACAGTAGCTGCGGAAAAAGCCGGCATTACAAACATGATGGACTAGGTAAGACGGTGGAGTCCGGCTCTAGTGAAGTGTCTGTGGGCGGTTGTCGCTACTCCAGGCCGGAGTGAGACCACGGCTGGCCAAAGATCAAGTCTCCTCGTGCTTGTAGTGACCAGCGGAGCACCAGAGATCCACAGCCCGTGGAATTGCCTGGATAGGAAATGCGTGTGAACAGCACGGCTGAATCCTATTAGGATTCCCGTACACCAATGGCCTCTTCAATCATTCCAATTACCCCCGATGTAACGCCTTCAGGGGAAGACGTGTTGGAGGCATAGCGGCGGTCGCTCGCGGTGAACCCGCCGTGGGATAGCTCTATTACCTTCGCCCTCTGCGTCGGATGTTCCTACAGCATATCGATCCTTAATCCATGCACTCTATGATAAGCCCCTTTCTGCACAGTCGGACCGAACGCCTGTCTGAAATGTTCTGAGCTGGAGAGGAAGAGAGGGGATCTGAAAATGTTCTCGCGTCTACTGGAGCCTTGTCGCTGACGGTGACTTGTTCGTGACTGGCTTGTCATGACAGACAGAGACACAACTACGGGGTGCCAGGTCCCCAGGGACGGCCACACGCCTGCGCGCTCTCCCTCTCCACAAACCGAGTGGCGCTAAACGTTGCAAACAACTTCTAACGTAGTGCCATCATCTCTCTATGATTAATATTGGCAGAGTGAATAGTATTCCGCCAGAATATTAATGGATTTCACGGGTAATTTCTCCTCACCGGGGAAACTTGCACAGAATCCCGTCACATGAGAATCACTGAGATCGCAAATTAGTTTGCACAGAAAATGTAGCAAACTGAAATATTGGATCTCTCGAGTTGCACATTTGATGGATGGATGACTGCTTAATGCTGTGAGTAGCGTATTACCATACACGGTTGGGAGTCATTAGATCACGAGCATAGCGGCCATTAATTTACAAAATAAAAACACCATGGACAATAAAGACTTTGATTAAGAAGCTTTTTGCACAAAACAAAAAGTACAATAAACAATGAACTACAAGCTATTACAAAGATTAATACAAAATAAATTACAACATTCTACTAACTAAACAATACAGGGTGATATACACACATCTCTAATATCTGGAACAGTCAGTTGAGGCTAATCGAGGGCATATATTTTCCAATAATAAAGCAATTTTTCTTTGTATGTAACAGATATAGTCTCTGTATACTTAGCGCATACAGTTGTTAATGGCGCAATTAAGTTTAGGTGTAAAGTGTTCGGTGTGGGTAACGAATAGACCGTGTTTAATGACAGACATCTTTATGGAGTTTTGTTAGTGTTTGTTTAGAATGGGTAGCAAATGTGTTTGATTTAATGACAGACATCTTTATTTTATTACGGAGCTTTGTTAAGGTATTTCGGTTGGATAAATTGGCATTTTGACATTCCACTGTTTTCTTATTAATGAATTAGGAAAGAAGGGAGCCGTAACGAATGTTGATAGATGGGCATGAAAGAATTCTAAATCTGATTTTTTGGGGGCCAAATTGATGACGATGGCAGACATCTTTACGAAGTTTTGTAAAGTGTTTGTTTAGTATGGGTGGCGAATAGAACGTGGTTAAATTTAATAACAGAAATCTTTATTTTAGTATGGAGTTTTGTAAAGCGTTTGGTATGTGTAGCGAATTGAAAGTGATCAATAAGAAACATCTTTACGGAGAGTTTTGTTAAGTGTTTGGTATCGGGGAACACGTCCTAATGCCAGACATCTTTACTGAGTTTTGTAAAGTGTTTGTTTAGTATGGGTAGCGAATAGAACGTGTTTGAATTTAATGACAGACATCTTTACGGAGTTTTGTAAAGTGTTTGGTGTGGGTAGCGAATAGTACATGTTTGATAACAGACATCTTTACGGAGAGTTTCGTTAAGTGTTTGGTACCGCGTGTAAAATGTGTTTAATGGCAGACATCTTTACGGAGTTTTGTAAAGTGTTTGTTTAGTATGGGTAGCAAATAGAACGTGTTTGAATTTAATGACAGACCTCTTTACGGAGTTGTGTCCTTCAATTTATCTCACTCACTGATGCGAAGAACGTTCTGACGGCTGAAGGGGCGACTCGCATCCTTCTCTGCATACTTTTGCCGTGGCATTTACATTGAGCAGTCGTAGTTGGCTAATGGAATTTTGAACAGATCTTTGCAATGTTCTGACAATCTTCCACAGCATGCCTTGCAAATTGAATAATTCAAACGATATAAGAGATATTAGATATGATAAGTCCTGATCTGATCCGTTAATTCTTCAACTGACATAAATTCTAATGATGGGTGGTAAATGAATAACCCTGGTTAGTAAGCCTCGTTTATTGGGTAAAGAAAATATTAATATCTCGTGGTTTATGACGATAAAAACAAATTGTGACTGATAACAAGAGAGATGCAGATATAGATATCATCTATTCTAACATCTCAATTTCCATGCAGTGTCGTATGTATGGGTCAAATGACCATATCTGTCAGTCTCCGCGATGACCATCCAGGGTCCAGAGGGTGGCCTGAGTTGACCATTAGGGTGACCTTCGAATCTATTCGCCAGCCCTGTTGGGAAAGATAAGGGGAATAGTTCTCGCGATATCTGGCGGTAAAGCCATTGATGGCCGTCACGTCATGTAGAGATTCCAACATCTAACCAAGTTACCCATTCCTGGTGGTGAGATAGCGGAATCGGGATTCGGGCTTTCAAGAGATTGCCGGCCGATATGGATTCCTTCTGCGTTCCTGGAGTTGATATGCGTTTCTTCTCTCCAAACAGTGTTTCGGCTTCGACTGTTTCTTTCACGTAAACATGAAGAAAAGTGACAGAATAGCACCCCCCCTCCCCCAACACAAAAAAAGAAGCCCGAAAACACGTACAAGTCCCAGCCAGAGCCTAACTTCTGCTTGAAGAGTAATGCGTTTCACGCTGTTTGCCAAGATGACATCTATCGCCGCTGTAATTGAGACGTATGTTGTAACAAATGATTGGACCCAGGCTCACAGCATATCAGCGAAGTCCTCTCATTCCGAGCGCACCGGGGGTACAGCGGAGGAACATGAGAGAAATGAAATGGATTCTGACCCTCTCCCGTTTGCCAACAAGTGACAGGTGGGAGGTAGAGCCGCGTCCCCCGGGAGCAAGCCAAACGCAGGAGGTAGCTTGCTCCCTTTTAGCGTTTGCGTGCTGCCGGCGCATTTCCGTAATGCCAGAGAGACTTGTACTGCGGCGTGTGCCTTTTATGTATCCCGCTAAGTTGTCACAGCCATGAAGTGACAAACGCATTGCTAACACGTCCGCCGTAGGTGTCGCACGTAATGTAACAATTACATGGGTGCATGGGAATCCCTGGAACTCTGTAATAAAGTTACTGGGACGTAAATTGATTACAACAATTTTCCCGCTGCCATTAAAACAATGAGCAAAGAGGAACCACGCAGACACAAAAATAGACTTTTCCACGAGGAGTCATTTTTCATAGCAAGGGAAGAAAGGGTTAGTAGGATTCACCAAATTTTTAATCACAATAATTTAACATATTGGAAGACTTTACCTAGATCCACAATAACAAAACATACCATGCCCAGGGCAAGAACGGTCTGTTGCAGTACCAATGCGGCACACCAGGGGGCCCAAATGGACCTTGATCGTAGTCTTCCTATTCACAGACTAAGTATGTCAATCTAAAGGTTCCAAAGTTATGCCTACAACAAATACATGTAGAAGCAAACACACAGACAGTCAACAGACACAAAGACAGCCGCTAGCCACACACACACCAAGAACAATACCTTTATTTTTCATGAAGGTAGCAGTAAAAGTACCCCCCCCCCCCCTACTATACGTACCTACCGACCCTACTAGTAAAAGCAAAACTGCTGCTTCCGATTCAGCAAAATTCATATTCCTAATACAACTAGACAAACCATCGATCATAAAACTTATCTGTTCTTTTATCTCCACTTTAACCGAAAGGCGAGGAGAAGTTGAATTTATGTAAGGATATAGTTTTATTTTGTATCTGTTAACTGCGTTTCTTCAACATACCTTATTGTCACCTGCACTTAGCCCGGTGTGGAAAAATGTGTATTAAAGTTCTCCATTAGCAATGTTTGACTCCATACCTATCTGGAAGCCTTAGGGTAATTTTTACTTTTACGAAATTTACTACAGTTATTACTAGGCAGTCTTATGTTATCTACATGCTAATGGTACTTAGAATGACGAGGCGTAACCCTTACATCATAGCAATAAAGAGGATTTAAAAGCTATTAAATGCTTATACCCCCTTTCCACTAGGACGGCGCTCTCGCGGCGCTCTCTCTGCGACCTCAAATTGGGAAGAGCGCGGTGAGAGCGCGACGGGATCGCCAAGGTCGTCATGAGAGCGCGAAGAGAGCGCGGTGAGAGCGCCATGGTCGCCATGGTCGCCATCACTACCGCGACTGTTTTGAACCTGCTCAAAACAGTCGCCGTGAGAGCGCCGTGGACGGCGATCCACCGATGAGCGCAGAGAGAGCGCCAAGAGCGCGCGCAGCGAGCGCCGTGAGCGCCAAGAGAGCGCACAGCGAGCGCGGTGAGCGCAATAGGTCTCAACAGTGGTTTATGATGCCAATTTAGCTAGGACGGCGCTCTCACCGCGCTCTCTCTGCGCTCTCAACTGCGGTTTGTGAACCAGAACACACCAGAGGAGTTCGATGTTCGAAACGAAACAATAGATATTCTTTAAGCAGAGGTTGATTTTATCATAGTATTGTAGTTCGGATGGAAGAGGATCTATGAAATGCAGATTATATCTTATATATTACTTAGAAGAATCATAAAACAACAAACATCAGTGATAGGTTTATTGAGAATACATTTCTCTTAGGCTAAGGCCACACCAATTTAATTTCTTGGTTCACGGATTTTTTCATAAAAAATATGGAGCGAGAGGGCGAAATAAAAATAAAAATAAAAATTGTAAAATGGTTGGGGTAAAGGTAACGGCTAATCCAAAACATAAAGAGTAAAAAGTTTTCAGCTTGAAAAAAGTACAAAAACACTATTACTGTACAGTAACAGCACCTGTTCGTTGAAAATTACAAAAGTAGTGTCAGCTTTTATGTTTGCTACACCAGAAAGTTGGTGAATGGTTTCATTAATGGTGAAAATTTGCTGTGTGGTAATTTTTATTTTTATTTTGTTTTCCAAAAAATAGGAGCGAGCGAATCCGTGAACCAAGACATTAAATTGGTGTGGCCTAACTGCAAGTATCATAACATGGTATGACGATGATAAATACAATGCTTTTAAGAACTAGTTCCTTCAGTATACTACATTCTTGTACATACATCTATATAGAATATGATGATGAGAATATACATCGATCTATTTTTGTTGGGTTTGAGTATCTCTTTTTTTTTAAAACCAAAAATCGCAAACGGGTTGTATTAGGAATCGTTACAACACATAGATCATTTCTGTCAGGGCGTGACTTGCTATTCTAGTGTGAAACTAGTGACTGTCAATATCTTCCGTCCCCCGAGTCATACTGAAATGAGAAGCACGTCCTCCAAGGATATCTACAAGCTAAGGCCCATCCTGAATCGAAAAATCTAAAGCTCTCGACAAAACGCGCGACACGCTTCTTTCCTATTGACTCTCACAGTAAGGCAATAAAGATGTATTAAATCCTACTTTAAGGCTGCTTGAATGCTCTTGAATGCACTAGATCCCTATCATCAACATCTGCTGAAGCAGATACACCGGGAAGAAAAACGGACTTAAGTAGGGCGCAGCGGCGGTCACGTGGATCTTACCCGGGTACGAGTCACCCCATCTGCCAGCATGGGATATGCAGTACTTGATGGTGATATGAACGACAATACAACACATTTACACCAAGAAATATGATCGCACTCACACTGGCTTTACCGTAATGGGAGACGTAAATAATGGCACGGATAAGACACCCTTGTTGTCCAGCAAACCACTGATTAGAAGGGTTCCGTTACTAATTGGGTTAATTATGACCTCACTGGTTGGTTATCTGGTGGTAGAAATCCCCGTGAGACTTGAGATATTATTTTCATGAGAAAAATGGAGGTATTGTTTTAGGTGTGTCTGTGAGTGTTTGTGTTTCCGGAGGTTTGTAGTAAAGATAACGTTTTAACCTCTGGATGAATTAGATTATATTTGATATGATATGAAGGTAAAGGTTTGAAAGGGAATGCTAAAGAATGATTTTACACCACCCACTGCGTGTGACCTTGGTACTGCAGCAAAACGCCCGGTTTCTGTATCTTTTATCCTGAAAATGCGATGGTCTTGATTTTCTGCTGTCAGAATGCTTTTCATGTAAGGAAGAAGTAGTTAGGGTTTGAGTCTCTTGCTCTGGAACTGACACACTTCTATAGATCTGTTGATACGTGCATATGACATTTGATAAATATGTGTGACGTTTTTGAAGTCTTATTTAAAACATAGCCGTTTTATATTTCAAGGGGATAATTAAACAAAGGAACGGCATTTTTTGCAGTGCTAGCTGTTAATCCTTTCGTCCGAAATCTCTTCTACAAGCTATGAAAGTTTTGTAGTTGGGTGATCATAAACTATACGTTTACGACAATGAGGAAAACATGTTTAGTTGTATGGAAGATCAGTTTTATTTTTTAGTGTTTATATAGCATAGAAAAATTCATATTGTTTATGTAATTGCATCATGCATCATAAACTCTATGTATTCGTACATACACAGATGACTTAAGAAGCCAGAAGTTGAACGTAGTATATAGTAGTCATCCTAGATGTATCAAGCTACCACATTCTTATATCACTGTAACTGTACTTCAGCTTGTCACCTTGACTTGAACTTAGCATTTTAGAACATAGATGTACAATACACAAGTTAAACTATCACGAACGGAGCACATACAATAAATCAGACCTTCTTGTTATAGTAATAAGTTTATTGAAAATTCTTGCCCGTGGGCTAATTGCAGGTAACATAAAAGATTCAAACAGTGTGTAAAATACAATATCACAAGTGTACTCTAGTCTAAAACTAGTGAAAGCTACCTATAGATCCTGGGTTATTGGGTTCGACTCCTTTTTCGAAGACAGTGGAAGACGAAAGATCCCACCTTTTCTATTATGTGTCGGTTTTGTGATGTTAAAAGGAGACCTGTTTTATAGCGCATTTGTCTTAGTCTGAAGGTAATATAATTGGCCTGTCAATCTCCTTGCCAGGAAGTTACATTACACAGACAATATTCATAACGAACCAGCGGAGATTCTATGTGGGTGTATTGACGGTACTCCATGGCGTAATATAACAATTCCTTTGTGTAATGGCACAACGCAATTAAGATGTTAAGTGAACTCAACGGTACTTTTACATATCAGGTAACAGGTATCAATCTTGTACTATTGTGATTGTTTTTTTTCACCAGGGGGGGGCGAAAATATCTTGTTATTGTTTAATGATCTCACGAACTGTACAAGTGGAAATGTTTGCGGTGGTTTTATATCAGCAGTTTTCGCCGCGAAAATCGCGAAAATTAATGATTCCGTTATGTTTGTTGTCTTCCTGATTAGTATCTGCTTGTTTTAATCACGAAATTAAAACTACCACGAGCATACCATTACCTAAATACTGCGAAATTAAACCCCGGAGAAATTTGCATTTTCACAGTAATTCCATTCGACATCCCATTGAGAAATACCTTGCAAAATTTATGAGAATACTGAATGAATACATTGTCTTTACTACAGTGGTTGAGTAAAAAAATAAGTCCCAGACCGACTATTCCTTATATCTTTCCTTGCATCTCCATCTACCACCTCTATATATTCTTAATTCAAAAACTAAAGAAAGGCAACCGTTACGATTAGATCTTCTTTAAAGTTTGGCAACAGTATAAATCTCTTATGTGACCTTTCCGGTTTTACCTCTGTCTCTTATTTAATGACAAGTCGTATCTTTCCCAATCCTACGGTTGTCATTAGTGCGTGACATTTTTGAAACCTTATTTAAAACATAGCCGTTTTTATCCTACTTCACGAAAATGCCACCGTAAGAAATCACACAACGCGCCACTCCTGGTTCGTAAATATCTCCAATAGGTACAAAGGGCTCCAGGCATGGGATTTCTTCTGACTTATGGCATTTACGCTTTTTCCTGGAGGAGAATAGCCGGTTTTATCATTTGCGGGACAGGACTCGTTTTCCCTGGGGAGTTAGCCCAACCGCACGCCTTTCAACACCGGCCAGCCGTCTGTCTGATAGGTAGGCACTTGAGCCTACAGGGATTAAAGGCTTAGGGGCCTAATTACGGTGATAGATCGTACTTTGTAGTTCTAGATATGAAATGAAATATGGCTTCAGACATACACGACGCAAGTTCAAAGCCTTGCTGGTTCCAACTCCGTGGGCACAATGCCATGACGAGTACAAAGACTTGAAAAATAGCATGCCCATTTTTTTTATGGTACCCGCTTTTGAAGGAGAAATTCTAGCCGGTATTACATGATCTTGTTGATGAACTGCGTTTTTGTATTAATAGCTCCGGTGCCTTTCAGGGCATGTTGCATCCGCCTTGCGTGCTGGCAACAAAACGCTCAGCGGGGCGTGTGGCAATGATTGCCTGGGAAAAGCCGTCCCATGAACGATGCAACTCCGGGCCACCTGCTTTTGGAGGAGACACATACTTAGACAATGAAAAATGAGGGTGTTTGCGACGTAATCACCGTGATTTTCAAGAGCACTCCCAACGGATGAGACTGCGGGGACCGGCAATAGAATCGTGCATATCAGCAGAGGGCATATTTCGTTGTAAATGTAGGTGGGGAAAAAAGCGGGTAATTCAGTCACAGCGGATCAAAGTCGTTGGCGATCTGTATCACCCAGCTGTATCGTAAAATAGAAGTGAATGGCAGCAACGCCCTCAGAATGCTGAGCATGTCCCCCCGTACAAAAGCGTGACTGAAATAAAGATGAAAAGCACAGCGGGGTGTCCACTTTCTTTCGCCGTTAAGTGGACAGCGTACTGCACATTTAATGGCCTTTATTCTACAGAACACAAAGGAAAAGGCAGGAATGTTTTTATCAACGTATCGATTATGGACCCAGACCACGTCGCCATTGTTCTTCATCAGTCGCAAGAGGAAAAGGTCGTTACCAGTATGACGACAAGCCCAACCTTTCCTAAATGATTTATGTATTTTTCTCTAGTTTTAGATGACACAAATATTGCCAGAAGTGCAAATCCATGACCAAACGGCGATCAAAATAAGAAGCTTTGATTGACACATCGCAGCGTGAGATTAAAAGGATGAAAATATTGTTCTTTTGTGGCGTGTATTTAAGACATATAATTTTTATGGCCATTTAAAGGCCGTGTTCATTATTTATCAATGCATTATGCTACAATGTACTTGACATTGTATTTTTTCTCGTGTCAATTCAATATTTAAGGGAGAAGTAGACTTTTGGGATTCTTTTGACTCTGGTCAGCTCATCCTTAGAAAACAGACGATACTCCTGTTGTCATTGTTACAGGTTTTATCCTTGCCGTATTTATTACGTCCAAGCGAAAACATAAACAAGCGATATGATCGATGAACGATATTTGTGAATTATTCTCTTTCAAAATCGTCCCTTGTAGTTTAAAAGATACGCTTTATAGTTCTTAAACCTGCAATACTTACTCTCTATTCCATAAGCTCTCTACTAAAAATCATGATCATATCATGGGATGAGGCATCAAAACCAGACATCCAGCTGCAATAACGTAGAAGGCCACAAGGGGATCATTATCAATCTTGACCTTTATTCTTCCTACCCCTACCCACCTAACAAATTTCATGAGGATCCATTTAGAGTAATACTTCCTGAAGACAAAGAAGCAAACGACACCGAAAACATAGCTTGACAAAGGTAATAGTCCTCGCTGACTTTCACGTATATAAGTCCCTTCAGCATTAATAGAGGTATAGGTGTGTCTTTGTCAATCTCAAAATCCTGTGGTAAAAATATCGTGCAGCTCCGTATCGTGTACAATGCTCCAAATTGAATGCTTCTATCGTATTGTGTTGAGTGAAGACATATTTGTGAGTAGAAAAAACTTGACACATACAAGTTAATAGGATGCATTCAGTCTGATGAAACATAGATGACGTTCATAGATAGACCCATCTGATGGCAAAACGCCCCGCATAACTGAATGGATTAATGTCACCATAGATGCGTTTGCGTGGCCGCCAGATAGGATGACAGTCTTAAGTTGGATTCTAGGTGAAACATGTCTGTCTTATCTTCGGGTATTATCGCCCCTGTTCCTGTTCAGATAACGGTTAGCCACGTACAATATGTAACCACAGTCATCCAGTCGCCAATGGCACTTCTCAGGTCGATTTTATGTCCATCTAATGTGCCTGAATCAGCAGATAAAATCAAAGACTTGTTGCGAATTGTCCTTAATGGTAGAGTATTCCCATCTATGAGCATGTTCCGCACGTTAGCGTTACTTACAGTCTTCAGACGTTTCTTCTAAAATCGACTCAACGACGTAGTTATCTTCAATGGAATGACTTCTGCAAGATGATAAAAAAATCTATAATGACCAACGAACGCACCGAAGACACTATATAGTTGTACTTATGTTCCTCATCGAATATGCTTTAAAGCACGATTGTATCGGATGATGTAGGACTATGTCGTAGGTCAAATGATCGAATTGGTTTCTTGTTCCATGCCTACATGAAGACGGACGATAGTCACGGCGTAATGAGATGTGATGGTGTCCGTTGATGTACAACTGTACACTACCGGGCCAGATATTCTAACGTAACCCAATAATACAGCCTGCGGTATTGCCTGTGGTTACAATTTAAGTTACAGTATTTTCTTGGGAAAAGGAATATTACATATTGACCGCTGCAACTGGAAGCGGAAAAAGCCGTAGGGGGGTGGGGGTGGAGGGACATCAAAAGCTATCTGCCATAAAAAAGCATGTCCTAGAGAAAGCATAATAGAAACGGAAGTTGTGCTGCAGTGCCAAGATGTCCGTAGACTACCTTGGCCTTTGACCTCTTATGACCTACCCACATACCAAATACTATCAAAATCTATTCAGGTTCTTAACTTATGCTGACAAGAAATTATAGTGAAACAAAAACACACAAAAAGAAACATCAGTAACAACGACTCCATTTCAAAACTAAAAGGAAGCTCCTTGGCACGCACAGATCATAATGTGTGCAGTAATGTCGAAGACACAAGAAATCAACGTCTTTGTATGTTTACATTTCATAGAAAAGGTTACTGTTTATATTTCATAGAAAAGGTTAACACCATAAGGCATAGACAGCATCTACCTACTGTTGCGTATAAAAGCTACAACAACAGACCTGCGCACGTGTATATAGTACCGTAGTGGTACAAGTATTGCTCGAGTAGATGCCACTTTTGATTTATCCAAATTCGAGCTCATTTCCTGCGTGCCCAATTGAGTGGGATGTGAAGCCATTAGACTATACCTTCAGGAACCTAATGGAACGAATTGGGTAAGGACAAAAGCAGTCCATTAAAGCCTTTGAAGAACTGAATTGAATTATTTTCTAAGACGAATACCTAGAGTAATGGACCGAAAATGTCTTCTCAAAATACCTTTTCTTGTATAAGTGAATTGAAAGAGAATGTCCCCTTTGCAATATACCCTTTCCTCTGGGATTTTGAAAGGAAACAAACAAGATTCTTCATGGATACGATTTTCTCTGCGTTCCTTTGTTACAAGATCACATTAGTCGTTATTGAAGCTCATGCACTAAATGTCAAATGTTGAGCCAGAATAAAGCGTTTTGCTCTCCCGAAGGATAGTAGGGGAGTGTAGGATGATCATTTATTTGGCTTTAACTCTTACAGGAGGGGAGGGGACTAGTTTATATTCATTTAGTAACTTCGTTCTAGGTCAGAATGATGGACTAAGTGGATTTGTCTTCAGGATTATCTTCTTTCGGTCTTCTCTTCGGAGAGGTTAGAGGTGACACGGCTGTGTTTGACTGATAACCTCCAAGTCTTCTCTAATCTACGTGGTACATGGCACGATGTCATTCTGTTACAGATGGAGAACACGAATATGTGTGGTACATGTACACGCAGGGCAGATGATATCATGGATTACGGACTTGTGCTGTGATGTGATACAACACTTCGTGAAGTTTAGTAATACCACAGCAAGTAAAGTTTATGGATGACATCTTTTCGTGTTCCAGATTCAATGAGAGAGGACTGGAAAAAAAATCAAAATAGGTAAGAAAACAAGATATCTAAGTTTTCAAAATAGACAACATAAACGTTGTAATAACGAGAACTGAAGCGACAAAACATGGTATCACGTCCAATAAGTCATTCATTTCTGTATTCAAGAGGTGCACTTATACAAGTAGACTGGCATAATTTACCAAGTTGACAACATGAATGGCTACTACATGTACGTACTACGTACGGTGGAACTTAAACTATTGAACTAGCGTTACTTCAACGACTACGGTTAAAGCTACGTGTTCCTCACTAGTGTCACAATACATCTAGCCGCCTACCTAACTTGAAAGAAGTTTTCGAACATGACGACTTTACTTGTTCATGGCGTGATCACACAGCATTAAAAAAGCGCAGCGGCGAGTAGAATAGGTAATAAGTAAAAGTACAGGGTTACCAATTACCCTCTGCGCGCCCATATTGGCCTTAACTGTGACATACATCATATTGCAAACATGGCTTGATGGCACCGCACAAAGTGATTTCAAGGTGACATTGTAGAAGATTTCCCCTCCTTGAAAACCTCGCCAAAAAGTCACTTTATCCCCTGCTGCGACTAGAATTGCAGGATTTCCGGAATAGCAGTACCCCATTTGTTAAGTTCAAGGGAGGTAAAACAGGTGCAGTGATATGATAGCATGGCAAAGAAAAGGGAGTAAAGAAAGATGGAACATCGAAATAACGGAAGGATTTAGTTCTCCGTAAGAACTGTCGTAAGGATAGATCCCGTTGAAAATCTCCGTACTCCTCCTTATATCCCACCCATCGATTAGTACGTGTTTCCACATTTATTTGAAAGCGTACAATTGTTTATATTCTACTTTTGAGTCTGTGAAATTCTCTTTTTGCCTCAAATAAGGCGCCAAACAGTCAGAAATCTATAACAATAAAGGAGGATGGGTAATATTTGAATGCAGACATTTGAATGCAACGTAATTGAGCCTAAAGTACACCGAAAGGACATTTCCAACCCGGGGCCCGGCAGGGCACCTTTTGAGAACGCAGAAAATAGTCTTGGGTCGGCATTCTTTGTGTATATTTTTGCTTAAAACGTCTCTATTTTTCGCGTCCGCAGACAAAAAATAAATAGCCCGGCCGGGCCCCCTTTTTGAAATGTGACGTTAGCCTGACATATATAATGTGTGCCTGAAAGGAAGGGAACGACAAAGCACAATATGATCGCCTGCATCACGAATGATCTCATGAAAAGGGCACGTTTGTCGTTGATCCAAAGACGACAAATCTTCTTCATTAGAAAATCCACCTCCTATACCAAAGTTATGATCCAGTAAGAACTATCCCCACTATCCCATTACCCACGACAATACTGGTTATTCGTCTTGTAGTGGTCTTTGGAAAGTGACCGAATGAAAGCCGACAATTTAGTCCTCGGGGGATTCTGCTAAACTACCTTCATGCCAAACGTCATTCGTCCATCAAGTCTAGGAAAAGAATGGCAAAAGAAACGGACCGTTTATTATTCATTGTAACGTCGACTATGATCATTGGTAGTGGTGGGAGAAAAACCCGGCAGTGTCCCTGTGGGTGTCTATGAAACTTCAAGAAGTATCATGTATGCCTACATTCCACTACCTAGGACGTCCGACGAATTTTATAGATCAGTAAAAAACGTATTTTTTTTTTACACTTTATGTGTTTCGCCTTTTTTAAGCTATACGTTTACATTTTGCATAATATTTTATTTATGAAATCGGGGGTTATAAAAATTCTATCTAGGACGCAGGGAGATCGCGGCACTGTCGCAGTTTATCGCACCTTCAGAACCCCCCCCCCCCCCCCAAGAAAAAGACCGCTGTAAAGATGTACATACAAGCATGGTTATTTAAGGTAAGACAACAGAAGGCGGAGCAACTTCAATAAACAATTTCATACCATTAATATCTCACAGGGTAACCTGACGTGGAGAGTGATTTTCCAATTTAGTATGGGATATTAAACCATATGTGGCTTCTTACGAGCATTTGTTACCGGAGGAACAACGTATTGTATTAATAGTGCATTCGAAACCAAAGACTTAGTCTGTCAAGCGGTAACATGTAGTCTTCATCCCGCATCCTTACCGAGTGGAAGGTACCAGGTGGTTAAGACTACCTTCCCGTAATTGGAAATTCCGGGAAAGTTTTCCGTGATCCTGATTGATGAATTAGGGATGTCTTGTATCGAATGATTTATTGTGCGGAACGGGAATTGAAAAATGAAATATTTAAGGTTATGACCTGAATACGAGATAGTGTTGCAGTTAGCATGTAGACTTGACAATGATACAACAATACAGGAATATCTAGATAGAATTTGCTTCCGTTATAATATCTAAATTAATTGAGTTTTGATTTAAACTCGTTCTTATTTCCGCTGTAATTTCCGTTCATATATCTAGAATATCTTGTGTTTATCTGTACAATTCCTTTTGGTGATCATGTATTCCCATATCATCGTTATACCGTACACATCACCAGGCTTATTCTGTCATTGCATACGTAATGCTTCGGCAAGTGAATTTATGGATGACATCAGCGCACTCATTCATTTTCGCCTGACTTCAGAAAAAAATTAATATTATTTGCTTGTTTGAAGATGGTCAACATAGCAACGAATCACATAGAATTAGAAAATGATCTGTGTTGAAGCCTAAAGATTGTACTTGTAGAGGTGACACTAGGTATGTAGCAATGACTGTAGTTGTAGAAGTAAAACTAGTTGGATAGTTGCAAAAGTTCGCCAACTTTGTGATACCAGCCGACCACACCTACGCCAGTGCACGTCTTAAATGTAGGGATTACTTTCTTGTTGGATGTGATGCCATGTTTTCAAATTTGTCATTTTGATTATTGTTACGACGTTTAATGTGTCTTATTTGGAAAATGTAGCCATCTTGTTTTTATTGTACCAAACTTGTTTTTTTTTCGCTATGTCTCACTATTTTTTGCAGTCTGAAGAGGATTTCATCCATAAAATTTACTTGCTGTGGCCTAAAGGAACGCAATAATGCTACCATAGGTTTCTATCATACCTGGCAAGTAGAAACTCACGGCCAGTGGAAGAATACATAACTCTTCAGATAGCTAAGCTGGATCGAGATCGATTCCTTTCTTATCTTCCACGTGATCATCATTCTGTATTGCCACTTTCACTATGGTCAACTTTTTGACATTTCTTGCTATTTGGTTTTCCAAAAAGACTATGGAGGGGACTTGGAGTAGCCAAAGGCATTTTGTGGATACGGGTTCATTTTCGAACTAGTTGCTATACTTAACAGCGAATGCATAACTGTATACACCCTTCATTAGAATGCTACGCTTTCACAACGTTACTAATTAACTAAAATCCAAAGGGAGCTCAATGGTTTCCCCCTTACGAAAACGCCCCCGTTTTGCTCCACCCATAAGTGGCTATTGCGCCCCTTTCCAATAAAGCTGAGTTCATGATTCATGAAAGAAGCATATGAACAACTAAAAAACTAGTCGAGAGCAACAAGTCTTTCATTCCGCTGATTTCTATGGAAATCACACAAAGTATATCTTACCACATGTACATGCTATATGATTTATAGGATTGTCTACTTTCTACATTTCCGAGACGTTTAAGCTCAACATGTACATTGCTCTTTTAATTTGATATAGGGTCACGAATAAGGGGAGAAGAAATATTTATGGAGCTGTATATGAATGATATATTAAGAAGATAACAAGGTGATCTTTCATATTTAATACATTCAAAAATGATTATCACTGTCCAATTGATATCCAGGAACGCGACAAGTAAACACCCTAGGCCTACGTCACATTTGAAAAAAAAGTTTATGCAAATTAATATCCACAAGGTGTGCTTTTGAATTATTTTGGTCCGTTTTTGTGCTTTAATTTTGTTGTCTTTTATATCATACGTTGTGCTTTTTTTCCCAAAACTGCCTGGCCGGGCCCTTTTGTAAAATGTGACGTTATCCAAATGATGGACCCTTATAAACAATCTAGTAAGCTACATTTGTATAGGTGCCTAACCCAGTAAAAGTTTCGTATGATACAGCCAGTCAGTGAAGTGCGTACTAAGGCACAGAGTTTCATGTTAAAGAGAAAAAAGTTCAAAACGGGCTGAAGGCAGTCTACGAACCTCGGTATGGGTTCCGGTGTAGAAAGTCCAGGTACGGTCCAGGCCCAGATGATCCGGTCCTGGTCCGGACTTAAACCTGGACCGAATTATTTGTGAATGGGCGATACTCAACACAATACTAGTCCATTTCGCTACAAAGGAATCTGTTTTGTGGAGTGTCCTACCTTCACGTAAACAGCTCTTGCTGCCTCTGTTAACTAAGTTAGACCAAGTCTGTCTGTAGAAAATTTCTTTGTATATGGTAAAAAAATGACCGTCTACTTTCCTCTACTTCTCGCTTGTTATATTCTTAGACCAATAAGCCTCAAAACACGTGAACGCCTGCCACGCTGGTGCCGGTATAATCTGTTCATTTTAAAATCGGTCCAACATCTGGTTCACTGATTTTTTTTCAGTCCGTTTTTTTTTCTGGACCATTCCAATACGAAAACGGTTCCAAACCTCTATCGGTGTTCATGATCAAGTTCTCATAAGCATACACAGGGATACACATCTATCCAGAGGAAATTGCGACGATTGTGAGATGAGCAATCGGGCAAGCTGGCCTTTTGATGAAACTTTGAACTTTTGCCGAATCCATCAGTCACTGGGAGAAAATGCCAGGGTAGTTCTCGCAGTGATGTACGCATCATACAAAGTGGAAATCTAAAGGTTTGAAGAAATGACCTATAGTGTGTTTGTAGTACAGATGTGGATCACATGCATTTTAGTTTTTCTATGTGCGTTTTTCACTCCAAGACTTTGCTATTGTTACTCTTATGTACGCATAACCAAACCTAAGCCCAGAATACCAACAATAGAATTGTTGTAGATATTCATTTTGTTGTTCACCTAGAAGTGCCTAGTGGCACATAGGTCTGAAAGCTTCCTTGCTTTTTCTTTAGCAGGGTATGTTTTTACAGTTAGGCGTTGCTAGCCCTTCCCCTTTAACGTGCCCGAGGCACCTCTTTGAAGAGATTAGCATCATTTGATGTAGCTGGTCCCTCCTTGCAAATTGTTAGTGGTCGGTTATATGTTGGGATGGCTGCTATAAGGGAGATTTAATCAGGCTAACCAGTTTCCAGCCATTTGGAGCCAGGACCTTGACTGTGAGGCTACTACCAGTTGAGCTACAGGGACATCACATTTTGTATAACGTAGCTCTGTGATTAAACTAATATGGCAGAGAAAGACTCTATGATCATTGCCCGGAACACTGCAGTTTGTATTGCGCTCATATTTTCCATAATAGACAATGCTGGCTTTTCAGTCTGCCTGTCTTTGATGCTACCGCCGAGATAGTAGTACTTCAAAGGTGCATTGGCATACTGCCGTCCCTATATAATGATTTATGGCTTAATCTAATGCGTTGCTTTTCATTTTATGCCAACTGTCCTGATATCGATATTTTGTGGTTGCCTGGATGTCATAGTCGGCCACAGTAAGCTTTGAAGGATCTCTAACGGTACGAATAAAATCAGCGTTATCTCATAATGTATGTTTCTGTCAATATTGGAATCATTAAACTTGTTGGACTCGCAGATGTCCTGGTCTCTGGTGCTATTACGCCACACAGCGTCGTTCGGGCGAAAAGCAGGCTTTGGTATTCTTTGTTGGCCGAAAATCAAAATACCTAGTTTTACCGCGCTCCTTGTGGCCCAAGCATGTACTGCATACAGTAGTGGTATTCGAAATTTCGAATCATATCAGACACTTCTTCTGTTATGAATGTTTCATTTCATCCAGTGTAACTTACGATTATAGCCTCTTGTCATTTCTAACATTACATATTTTTGTGTATATTGTTCCATTCGAGGTCTCGCAAACACGGACAAGAAAAACCAAGCGTGTCCTTTCATTTCTATGATATTCTTTCAGATTGACAATTGAGAGTTTTTTTATCTTTCTTTATTCCTTCCGTGACGTGAATTTTTTTTCTTTCTAGGAGCGCCAGGATTTACATCTAAGGGGGTGCTGATTCACAACTTTCAACATATTGGGGCCAGGATATTTTTGCTGGGAGATCGTATTTGCCATGCCGCCCAAGAGAGCTGCGAAAGAGGCTACTATTTGTCGCCCCCATACATTATTTTCCGTCATCTTTGTTATTTTGTACCGTACAAAGACTGGAACGATTTATCAACTCTGAGTGAAATCTATAAGCTAATCTCCGACCAGATTTATTCAGCTATTTACGAGTATTTAATCAGATTTGCAGGATTGTGGTTAACCTGTTGAATACTGTCAGATATTGTCTTATTTCTTCCGCAAATCTGTTTATAGATAATTTGTAAGCATTTTCGAGCTCTGGCTTATTTGGAGATTGTATCTCTTCATTTTGCATAAGCTTTTTAAGACAACGTGAAGCCCCTTTTATTCCAATTTCGAACGATACATCGGCGTTGCTCATGAAGAAGGAGTTCGTGACTTTCGCTGGCTTCTTATTATCCAAACGAACTCAAGAGGTCACCCTCTAGGTCAGAGGTCACGCCTCCAGTCGAGCATGCTGATGTTGCTCATCTCTTGATTACGCTCAAGGCTTTCCCCTAACGCTGTAGCCATTCTCTCAGAAATTCGAAATATAAATCTTCAATGAGTATCTACTGAGGCTTGGAACGTTTTTAAACAATATACAACGCAAATTTAAAGCAAAATCTATCTAAACAGTAGTGATGTACTCCACTATAAAAATACACAACACAAATACAATGCAAAATGTGAGCTAAATAGTAGCAAACGATTTTTCCGTTTTGCCTACCCTGCCAAAGTGACGACAATTTAAACAACATTTTGAACGCAAACGTAATGCAAAATCGTAAAGACAGTAGAAATGGTTTCGAATTTTTAAAACAATATACAACCGTACGCAAACTTAACGCAAAAATTAGCAAAACCGTAGTGATGGATTATATTTCTTATACAATATAAACGCAAACGCAAACTGAACTCAATGTTTGTTAAACAGTGACAATTGGAGATACTTCTTTACAATAAAAAACTCAAACTTAATGCAATATTTGTCAGGCAGTAGTTATGATTATATCTGAATAAAACATGCAACGCAAACTCAAAGCTAGATTTTATCACAACTGTATGGATTCTTTTAACACAAAGATTCATGTAGGCTATCCGCGAGCACTTACAGTGGAGTCAATTATCCCCCTGTCCTAAGCCTACCTTTTACACAGACCGCTATTAAGGAGGTAGTCATAAATATTATCGCTGAATAACTATCTGTGAATATGAAGAAAAGCTTTTATGTGTTTACAGAAAGACAGGTGCCCCGGCACGTGCAGGCGTCAGCACATGTAGGTTATCAGTGAGAAGAAAGCTATAAAAACATTTTCCTGTCAGGGGGATTTATGTAAGGCCCCAGGGGTTGGCCGTTAAGCCCATCCGTTGAACACTCATGTTGTTTTTCCTTGATCTTCAGCCGGAAGTAAAGGTCAGGTTAATGCCCGCCACTTCCCGGAGATGGTATGCAAGGTGCACTTCCCGTCAGTAGTGATGTAGTGTGCTCTTCTGGAGATGTCATGCAAGGTGCACTTCCCGGAGATAATATACAAGGTGCACTTCTAGAAATGGTATAAAAGGTGCACTTCCCGGAGATGGTATGGTATGTGCACTTCCGAGATGTGCAGGGTGCACTTCCCGGAGAAGGTATGCGAGGTGCACTTCCCGGAGACGGTATATATGCATATATGCAACGTGCACGTCCCGGAGTAGGTATACAAAGGTGCACTTCCCGGAGTAGGTATACAAAGGTGCACTTCCCTGAGTAGGTATAAAAGGTGCACTTCCCGGAGATGGTTTATGCAAGGTGCACTTTCGATGATGCTATTCAATGTGCACATCTGGAAATGTTATGCATGCCCACAACATCAATCACTATGGTTACCTATATGCTAGCAGAAATAATTGAACTTATTAAATCCTGTCGGTTCACATTTTGAACAAAGACATTAGCCATTACCGGTAAGGCCCCTATTCCACTAGACGGCGCCGGCGCTGGGACCTAGCTGTGATCTTAACTCTATTTGTGTAACCCATGACTTTATAATTAGAATACCATGCAAAACATAAAAGTATGACTGAAATGAAATCAAAACACACAAAGAATGGAAAGATTCGTCTGTTATCTACGAAAATTGGGTGCTTACTCAAATTGTCTGCCTTGATCGCAGCGCTGTTGCAGAGAATTCACCGCCTTAGTGGAATGGGGGCCTTACACATGATTGGTCATGGTATGATTCCGATAAACTAGAATTAAGTACTAATAAGGCTATAATATGAGCGCTGAAACGCTTGTACTCACAATCTAGAACGATAGATTTGTCAACCACATAATCCTATGCAAATTCTAAGGAGCTATATTTTGCTTTATTTTACCACAAGTGGCGTCCAATGGCCACGGGGCGTTGGATGGCTGAGTGGCTATGGTAGCGGACAAGAGATCGAGACATCCCGGGTTCGATTCCATAGCTTGCTGACTAGACGTTATGTCGTTTGGAAAGGCACTTTACACCACTTTCCTCACTCCACCAGGGGCAAAAGTGGGTATCTGGCTTCGGTTCGTGAGGTTAAAGGCGTTGGAAGGAGAGGGATGGGTTCTGCCTTCAGATACCATGCCCTATACAACAGCCTGTTGCCGCTAATGCCTCAAAAATGACATTGGATTACCGGACTACCTTTAGGCCGGCCACAGCAAGTGCATTTTAGGACATCAGCGAGCTCTTTTTTTATCGCCTGATTTTATAAAAAAAAAAAAAGCATTTGATTTCGGAGATGGTGAAACATGACGATAAAGTACTAAAACGGGAAAACAGGTTGTATTATAGCTTATTGTTCGTACTTAGAACTGACAGTAACGAGATAGCCATGGCCGTAGTTGAAGAAGTGACATTAGATTTTATTTGAATAGTTGTAAAAGTGGCAACACTATGGAAGTCAGGAGACTCAGTTTAGTTGCAAAACTTGATACGTTATACCAACCTTTAGAACTACCATTTACCATTGTTCCTGTTTTCTTTGTATCATTTCTCTTTGTGCTGCATTTGGTAACACACCTAGATAAGATATTAATTTCTCTTTATCTATGTAACAACGTGCGTCACCAATATGTCAGAAATGACTCATGTCTTTGAAAACCACTAGTCCGTTATTCCTTTTCTTAAGGACCTTTTGTGAACATCTTTTGAACCTTTGGTCCTAATGAGCTAGCAAGCTAGGCTCAATAAAAACGTAACGCTGACTATATATTGTTTTTTTAAGGGTGTGTACGAATGCACGACTTTCTTAATTGCCCACCTTCTCATTCAGCACATGTATTGTACCAGTACGTTTTGAAGGCTTGGAGTCTGAAATTGAAATTTTTGTCCCGACATGAGAGCTTGAAGAAAAAGTGCCATTTCTGACAGTTTAGTGTACAGTTGCATTTGCAGCAACCGAATAGCTAGTTTCCCTCTTTATGTTGATAATGACAAAATGCTACGTACAATTTTATTTCTTATTAAAACTTTAAACACAATAGTTATCCAGTGAGAAATTAATGGATTTACAATGATTTCAATAGTAGGTTTAAATAAGATAATAATAATAATTTGCTGTCTCAAAAAAGACGCTAGAAGATTGAATCAGATAGCACCTTAAGCTTGTATTTACGTTTAGTGTATAGTGTTGTATGTTACAATAGAATACACTGGTGGTTTCTTTATCTTTACTTTTACCACATTTTTCTGAAATTCTCCTCAGGGAGCGTTCTAACACGTACATGTAGCTATAGGTCATGTGCTTGATTTGTAACAACAGTGTTTTTACTTCCTCCCTGTAAATTGATTTTGCCGCGGATAGAGCCGAACATCTTATCTTTGAAACCACCTGTCACTTGTGTATTTTCTCACCGTTAGGAGAAGATTAGGGCAGGGGGAAACATTGTCGTTAACTGAAACTAACGGTAGACGCAAATGACCCATTTAACAGTTTGCTATCAGCTCACGATTCGAAAAAGAAACGTTTGATTCAAAATTCAAAAGTGCCTCAAATGTCAGTAGAGAATGTATCGCTGCACCGTTTTTACTAAATGTTTTCTGTTACTGTATTTATATGATACGTTCCAATGCGTATGGAGAATATCAAAATTACAAAACGTGACAAAAGGTGACTTTCGTGGTCAGAAAAAGGCCCCCATTGCCGTGAGTGTGTCATCGAATGTGTGCAAAATAATGGCCCGAAGAAGGATGAGTAATGGTCGACACACAAAATTGTGCTTTAAAACACTTTTTAATAAATCGTATTTCATGGACATGTATTCTACACACGTTTTCCACATTGCTTAGTCAGAAATGCTGTTAAAAGTGCTATGCGTACGATTAGAGTACGTTTTAAGCCATTTTCATGGAATGATGTTGATTCCAAACCACAAATTGCGGTGCGATTATGTACAACAGTGTTTTGTCGTGACTTGAGTTTCATTCGGGGACGGTTCCCTTAACAGGTATATTTACACGTCAGTTCTTACTTACTTCACAATGTCAGCAATGTGTATTATAGTACATAAAAAAAAGTTGTTGCCCATTGCTTGACATCTAGTCTATCTGTACTACATGCACCGATGGGTGAACGTCAAAATATAAGTTCATCAAAACCGTACGTATTTCATAATCTACATTAGATTAAAGGCAAATATCGTCACATAAACTTTAACGATAACATAAGTCACCTCACAGATAAAATATCCTTTTGATGATTTCTCACAAATTTTCATAAAAAAACTGATCATATAACGTACCCTTATTGCCCATATCTAACCCTTACAATGAGATAACCAAATCATTATGTATGAAAGTCGTGTTGAAATATGTACATTCAAAACTTTAAGTTAGCCAAACAGTTTTAACACGAAGATTCTTTTTCAGTATTAGTGTTGACCTCATTTTCTTACACCTTCAAAAGTTAATGTACAGCTACTTATTAAGATGCTTCATCATGAGAACATCCCATTTATCAGGTTGAAACCGAGAGTAGATGGGGAATGTTGTCTGACGGTCTTCGATATGTTTCTAGATGCTTCGTTTTCCGGTGTCGTCCAGCTCGATTCCTGAACGAGGAGGTGCAACTGGCTTCCCTGTAGAAGAAACAAAACAAGGGAGTGTTTAACCTTTAGAAATTTCACACGCCATATCGGTACAAAATCAAAGCCCTGTAGTCACCAAGCTTCACATCATTCACTTTATTCTCAAGTTAAATCATTCTCAAGTTAAAATAACCAATTGACCTAAATGGACGTATGACGTCAGCAACGAGTCAAAGGTGCCCGGAAGTTGGTAGCGGACACCGTCTCTGGAAGAGGTATTGTTGATAGCCTTTTACCCGAAAGACTATAATATTTATGCACCATTAAATCTGACCTTTCATAAGATACACGTAAGCCCCATTGTATCAGTTATATAGTTGTTTTAACAAGCGTATAATTCTTTTGATAAGTAATTGTGCAACGGACTACATTTAGCAAACCCATTCATTTGTCTAATTCTCCTTTTACACGTCTTGATTTTTAATTTTCCCACAAGCTTTTCACAATCTCTCGTTTATGTTATGTTAAACTAACCTATCTAAATGTGAATCCATTGCTTGACAATTACCTTCATTCGCCTTGAGGAAAGAAACGTAGTTAGAGGGGAACAGGCCTATCCTGCCCCTCAGGTAACCCAGGCACCAACCGCCATCTTCCCCCTCCAGCACCTCGATGACGTCATCAATCTGGAGGCACAGCTCGTTCTCCTCGATCGGCAGGTACGGATAGAGTACCTTAGCGTACCTTCTCTCTGTCATATCAATATACGAGAAGAACAGGAGAACATTATAAAACAGATATCATGCCAAACACAAATATTTCATCATGGAAACGGTACGTTGTGTGCAATTTGAAAGGATGAAAGTTCAATAAACATTTATGAAATACAAAAACTGGTTTTATTTTACATAACTTGAGATACGTAACTTACCTTGTCCCTTCTTGGACTTTCTCATGGTTCCAATTCCCGTGTTCATGGGTGCAGAGAGTCGGGGCTTGGCTAAACAAACAAACATAGTTGGATTCTCATTTGTTTCACTTATTACTGACGTCATTCTATAAATTCTTATCACACCAAGGTACATTCTCCTACGCAGTGCCTTGTACGCGACCTAAACAATACGCGACCTAAACAATATGCGACCTAAACAATACTGGGGGGTTTCCACTTTTGGGGCGTGGCCTCTAAGCATCTTTCAGCCAATCCGAGACTAGGCGTTTCTTGAAGAAAACGTGTGGGCTATTCGCTGATTGACTGTTAGCTGACAGCTGGAGGGAGGCCACGCCCACAAAAGGGGAAATCTTACCCCGGCTTAGCAGAGCATTCCTAAATAATATTGTAGAAGCCACCTCCGAAGTTTCACGTAAGAGAATGTCCAACGGTAACAGGTTGTTTCGCAACAATGTCAGTTCGCAACCGTCAGTTCGCAACTAGGCAAGTCTTTTCGCAACAAGGTACAAGTCGTTTCGCAACATTTGAATGTCATTAATCTTGATAGCTTAATAGTAATAGAAATCATATTCCTTACATAATTGTACTCCTTCCGCGTAAAAATCTAACCGGGTGCGAAAGACAACCCCGGCGGCAGAGGAACATGGACCTGACAGCCCGATGATTTTCATACGCCGGGCGGTATAGTTTCAAACGCTCGAGTATAATTATGTTAGGAATACAATTTCTAATACTATTAGGCTATCAAGATTGATAACATTCAAATGTTGTAAAACGACTTGTACCTTGTTGCGAAACGACTTGTACCTTGTTGCGAAAAGACTTGCCTTGTTGCGAACTGACGGTTGCGAACTGACATTGTTGCGAAACAACCTGTAACCTGTCCAACATAGTGAAAATACAAAGATTAATAGTCTCCAGTACTCTAACTACAGTTTAGATTTGACCGTGCATTTCAATCACGGAAGATAATACATGTCCTTGCATTCACACGGCGTTGCTGATTGATTGGCTATGAGATTTTTTGTCAGCCGTCGCCAATCGATTGCCGATGTACAGGTTAGCAGCTTGAGATATGGCACATCATAGATATTGACCCAACATATATAATGCAGCCTATACCGTTCTCAATAATGGGAAATAAATTTTATCTTAATGTTAGATAATCGATAGGCCTCTAGCAAAATACCTCTATCTCACTGCACCTGGGGCGCCGGTGTGGCACTGCGGCGTTCGAAAGATTACTGAAAGAACTTCAGAGATAAAGAACGAATTCTTATACGTTTTATGTATTTTGTTGTCTTCTATATTGTACTTTTACGTATTACGCAATATCCAAGTCATAAAAATATCGGCGAAAAGAATGCAGTGCCGCAATGAACAAACCCCGCACTGCCGCACCGGTGCCCCAAGTGCAGTGAGATACCACCTTTAAGGCCCCACTCTTCTAGACGGTGGTCGCGCCGCGACCCACATTGAATGTTTGTAACCCTTCATTTCATAATTGAAATACCTTGCAAAATTTTTTAAGTATGACTGAAAAGACGTGCACACGTAGCGTAAAAGATACGTTATTCATCCATGGCATTCTTTGAGCACCCAAACCACGTGCGTACTCGGTCAGAGCGCTAACTGTCACACGACTGGGGTAAGGAATTGATACTTTTGGAACTGGAAAAGCCATACCTGGAACCTTGGGTCCCTCCTCAGACTTCTCGTCAGTCTTGTTCGGCTCCCTCTTCCCCAGGTTGTAGTAGAAAGCGAACTTTGTTTTCTCTGCCCTGTGGCGGCGCCGCCGGATGTAGCACACCAGCAGGATGAAACAGAGGCTGACCCACAGGAACCCCACTGTCACTCCGATCACTATGGCAACCGTGCTCATATCAAGGCCTTTGGCTGGTGCTGAAGAGGTACATATTTGCATAATTAGTCCTAGTTTGTTTTAGCCTGGGTACCAAACTATTTCTACCGGGGCTCCTTACACTCGCTACCCTAATTTTCTTTTCTTTTTAGAGTAGCGACTGCAAGGAGCCCCGGTAGAAATAGGATGGTACCCAGGCTAAATGTGTTCATCCGTTCATACACTTGTAGTGACAAGTGATACATAAGTCAGCAAGTTTGATTGCTATTTCAGGAAAAGGACATTCTTACAGGCAGAGGTTGCTAGCTAGTTACAAGTTATTACCCTTCAATATACTTGAGGCACCTCCTTGAACAAGGTTCGCTGCCAACGCACTTGTGTCAAGCTTGCGTCACTGCGGGGTTCGTTCACTACGACACTGTTTCGTTATTTTCTCTGATTTATAATTTAGATACTGCGTAATACGTAAAAGTATGACTTAGAAGACGAAAAAATACACAAGAAGAAAGAAAATTCATTCTTTATCTCTGAAATTCGTTGAGTATCTTTCGAACCCCACAGTGACGCAAGCTTGACACAAGTGCGGTGGGAGCGCACCTTTATCGAGTTATTGGAACAGGAGGTCAACTGTAAAGCTGCCACAAGCTGAGGCACAGGAAAAGGCGTTAGTCGATCCCAGTTGCTCATTTTGTTCAAGTCTACCTTATTGTCTTCAATGTATTAAAAAATTGCCTTGTTTTACTAGAGACAGTGTGTCAATGATCGAGTACGAAAAGAGATTATTGTACTGACTAGTAAAAATTACATGTAAGTTCTAGTGATGTATTTCTGGTAACCTTGAGCTACTTCTTTAAATATGGCTACAACTACCACTGTCTTCAAAACACGATCTAAATCTTAAGAGGAAAATCCAATTTATTCCCCTTATTTCGTCTTAAATTCTAGAATCTGAAGACGACGAAATCTTGAAATTAAAGCTCTTTCGACTGTGGTATAAAAAATCAAAAGACACTGAGAAATTCATAAAGACAATTCTAGATATAGTACAGTGCCCAACACTTACGGCCGATGGTGAGAAACACTGGTTTGGCATCTGGTTTGTCTATGCCGTTCCAGGCTTTACACATGTAGGAGCCTGTCTCGTTCATCCTGGTGTTGTGTAGTACCATGGTACAGGACCGCAGGTCACCGGACACGGACTGTAGCTTGGACGGCATCACCACCCCGTCTCTCGTCCATGTCATGTTGGGGAGGGGGTTCCCTTCGGCGATACACTGTAGCGTCACGCTCTCTTTGGCTGGGACCGTGTGTGCTTCGGATATGCGTATGATGGCTGCATTGTCTTTGAGGAGCGCAAGAGAACAGAACAATCTATTACACATCATCTACTACTAACTCTAGATTACACTTTGTAAGTCGATCATTCATACATTCAGACCCTTCTGCTTAGTGGTACACAGGGCATCAGGTTTCCTTTGTTTTTCAGGAGCGGGGTATATTTGTTTGCAGGGAGAGGCTTCCTTTTTAACGTGCTCGAGTCATTTAATTAAACACAAGACTCCCAGTATACGTCCCTTTTGAAAAATAGGCACGGCCCCAGCCGTGATCCAGGTTTGAACTAGGTTTGAACCAGGATACCCCGTTACCAACTAACTGGAGCCTGGAGGTCAACTGTAAGGATACAATACCAGTTGAACTACATGGACATCCCTCAGGTATGCTTCAACTAACTTTATATATCATCCCCTATCTATGCTTAAGAATTGTGATACATTTGTTTTAGCGCTACACCAGTGTTCACTTCATTGCTTACGATTGAGAAATAGAACTTGACAGGCAAAAAATGCAGTCCATGCAATCTGCACAAGACCGTTGACTCACATAATACGTTCAAGGACATGGCGCTTTTTATATCCTTATCCTTGGCCGGGTGGCTAACTGCGCATGTGTATTTCCCAGCATCCGTCCTGTCCACACTGCGGATGACGAGGTTCGGCGACTTCAAAGTTCCCGCCGTGTACTTCAGGTCATCCGGGGTCAGCCTCTCTATGGGGACGCCGTTCTTTTGCCAGGTGAGTGACGTGATGTTGGGAAACCCGTTTCTGACGGCGCACGTCAGGGTCACGCTCTTGCCTTTTGTGACGACATGAGGGTTCGATGGGCCGACTCGCACTGTCGGTGGCACTGAGGTGAGATAAAGGAAGTCATACTGTAAATGCAGACATTTTCGGGATGATTTTATATTCGCGGTTTGCAAATTCACCGCGACCTTAAAACCACCGCGAACATTTTTCCATGGCAGTAAGAGACTACAGTGCATGATGTTACCGCAAGTTTAAAACTACCATGAACTTCATTTTTCCCGCTACCGCATATTTAAATCCTCACGACCCTAAAGGCATTTACAGTATATAAAGTTCTGTATTGGTAATGGCTGTCAGGCCTGAAGGAAGTATTGGGATATAACGGCCGTGAAATTATTGAAAAATGACCGACATCCGATCTCACTAATATCAATATTAAGTTAAAGGAATTTTGATAGATTTTGAGTGGTAGGAAATGGCAATACATATACTGTAAGATGATTATTAGACTATCCAAAATGAATGATTTTCATCGAAAATTGCATATAAAATACATATATCGACCTTTGATGGGCATAGAATCATAAGGATGCCGCAGGCCACATTGGCCTTCAAATGATTAAAAAATGACACAGGAATATCATCATTCAACCCACACTAATATTAACCAATAAACATATTTCATAAGTAAGGAAGAACAACACTTATAGCTTGGGAAGATTATTTCCAATTACTAACTTAAGTCGAATTTATATAAAGCACATGCAGCTATGGTACTCTTCTTATTTGCATTAAAATGACTGAAATATAATACATATTGACCATGCATATGGCCAGTGTTAATACCATCAATCAACCATTATCAATATTAAGGAAATAACACATAGTGATATGTAGAAAAGAGCAAAATATATGCCATAAGAGGACTTATGATATTAATTAGCTTTACCTGAAAATCTTATTTAAACTATACAAAACGGCTCATACAAGTTGAATCCGTACATAAGTCGTAAGTAACATTTATTTCTCTAGTCCGTTATATGTGTGACACCATTTTACACAAGGCTACCTCTTACAGAAAAGTCGATAAGTCTCTATTGAATTGGGCACTTCGAATAAATATTTCAATTCCATCAGATAAGTGATGACTGGAAGTCTTAAGATATTCTTGGTCCTTCTTTGGGTAACTTTTTTGTATGTAACTCACAAAACGCGTGTATTCTTGTAGATGAGATTTTAATTTAACTTGAAATCTACGGAATGTAATTTTCTGCCAAATATCAAAAACATTATGTTTGTGATATCTCAAACATTATTAAATTGATACAAAATCCTTGTAGAAGTCTTGCACATGGATCCATTTTAGTAAGTTACATGATGAAATATCAACAAAAATAGATTTTCAACCTAAAATCCATAATCATCATACGAAATCACGTCAGCTGCAATCATAACTCATATTACAAATACATATGTATTGACTATTTTTATTGACCCACAGCAAATGATATTATTTCCTGCTCAAATATTCTTCCTAACCCGTACGGTTGCTATCCCAGAGTTATATTTCATCAATTCCTCAATAATGTCATTACAACACTTCTGAATTCTCAACACGACGGTTCGGGTCACGGTAAAAGGGAAATTATTGGAAACATCATCCATTCGGTACAGAGCTGATTAGTTTTATTTCTATTGACCAGTGGTGGAGGTACAGGGGTCAGTGGTGTGGGTGAGGACCTCTTTGGATTTGAGTCGACTTCATCAATAACAAGGTGCAGTGCATGCGAGAAGTCAATTAGGTCGCGGTAGATGAGACGATAAACGTTAAATAATGCAGGCGACATTTGTAACTCCACCTCTACGCTCTCCATTAATGCCAGCCCGGGTGCCATTACTTGTGAGAATGAAAGTGTATTTATTGAGCCTTCCACGGGTTTATCTTTTGATTTAATCTGTATGGAGCGAGCTCGGATTGCAGGACCTAATTTATCCGTCGGATCGATGAAAGCTATCTACGCTGGACAGCGAGGCTAGGTCTGAATCAGAATTGCACGGTAACTGTCTGACCCGCCAACCCAATCTCCCCTTCTTTACCGACCGAGTAGAACGTAAAGTTTGCAGCCTCGCCCGTGAAATTACTTTGCACTCCAATATATATCGTCGCGAATTCGAGCTGCGGGTATGAAATTATTTCACGGGGCTTGATTTGTTTTGTAACTCTTTAGAGCAAACCAGGTGTGAACAAGCCCCTTCATGATGTATGAGAATCGTTTACACGGTAGGCTGAGTTTTCTTTCAACCTGATACAAATTATGGCTAACGGCAAGCTAGGGATGATGGCAAACGTTGTGAGGGGTGAGAGGTGAACAGGAAATCATCTTGTGTCGGTAACATCGTAGTGACGGAAATCAAATCAACACTTCGGTGATGTTATTTTTAAAGGTGTCATGTCCTTCGCCGCATTTAAACTTACTGTGTCAGAACCAATTCAGGATGCTACGTTTTATATTCCGATATTCTAACCATAAAGTCACCGCTTGTCAAGATTACACAACGACCAAAAAGTTATCTGAAGTTTGGTGAAAACTTCAGATAACTGGAAAACTTGAGATAACTTTTAAAACTTTCAACAAACTTCAGATATTTTTTTAAGACTACTTATTGTTCAAAACATAAACAACAAAAACGTTTGATAAAAAATGGTGTTGTTCTGACGACTAATTCGGAAGAATAATATCCCAGATAATATAATGATTTTCAATACAAAGAGGTATTATTTTCTATCATCATATAGCCGAATGACATTCATAAAAAGAAGGCTCCATTTTCCCGTAACCACTGGCTATTCAGTTCAGTTCAGTTCAGTTCCCCTCTCTGAGATGAGGAAACACACTGGTCAATATTTCTCCATTTACACCACATGCGAGCTATCCATATGAATCCAACATGGCGGTTAAGTGTTCAATAAGTGAGCCTGTTAGTTTCAACTTGGCCTATGACTTCACAAACGTTTGAAGGTGTATAAAATTTGACTATTTATATGTTATACAGGACTTGTCTCACTCATGTGTCAGTTTAATACATTACAGCGCTTCACTCACTCGGTGGTTTATTTGTTGGTTAGAGGAACATACATAAAGTTATGACACAATACACAATATACACCCAATCGACCCATATGATTAAACATGTCTCACCCATGTGCCAGTTTAATACATTTAAGCGTTTCACTCACTCGGTGTTTTTTCGGTGGTTGCATATAGCAAAGGACCAGGCTTTATGACACAATATAGACCCATGGGATGGTCAATAACCCTTAACTACACATCAGATAAAAAAACAAAACTATCTCAACACTCACCCATCACCACCAGCTCGACCTGTGCCTCCGTTGTTTGTAAGTCATCTGTGGTTAACTTCAGCACGTACGTCCCGGCGTCTTCCCTTCTGGTGTGATCCATTCGCAGGGATGCCTGCTCCTCCAGATGAACCCTTCTTCCATAGTTCCAGCCGGAATTAAACACTCCCGTGTTGGGGTTGAAGAGGAAGACGGGCCTCCGTTCCTTGGTGTTTGCCCTGTCTATGACGCTCCACTCGATCAGGTTGATGCGCCTGTTGGTTGAGTAAGCGGCGGGAAGGACGACACCTTTCCCGACTATTGCGTTCACGCTTCGCGGTAAGGTGAGCTCTATCCCGGGCTGGCCACGAACAACTGTACAGAAACAATCACAAGCAATCATTCAAATGATATCAAACATTCATCATCATCACTGTGGGCTGCTTGCCCGGACCAGGTCCACCCTCTCTTTCCAGACGTCTCTGTCGACGTCCCCCATAACGTTCTTTAAGTCCTCGACCCGGCCCGCAAACCCACATCACTAGCAAGCTGGTCTATGTAGGTTAGTCAAGGCTTGTGTAAACCCAAGAGCTGGCTTCCATAGTATTCACTAGTTCGAATTCACTAGCAAGCTCTGCTTTGTTCCTAAAACAATGGCCGGCAAATCTGGTCATACGCTCCCTGATGATGGTTGATATGGCAGGAACATTGGAATATATCAAACATTAGACAATGATGCAGTATATTTTTCTCAGGTACGAACCCATATCATTCTATTTTACATATGTTATGACAACCTTACTGCTGTCTTCTTCATTCATTTGTAAAATGAATTATCCTATTAATGAAAACTTGACCTACGCTACATAGCAATTACCCAAGCAACTGGATCTTGAGTAATTGGTAGCTGGCATATCTTATTACATGGGTGTCTAACCTTTGAAACATCGACATAAATCTGTCCTAGTGTGACAGTAAGACAAGTTTACTTTATGCTGAGAAAGACAGGTTGTCGTAACTTGTGTAAAGAAAAAGTATAAAAGAATATAAAGAATGATAATAAGGTTGCACACTGAGGAAAAGTATACATATGTGAATTGGTTTACCAAACCGACGAAACTATTTTTATTACGGATAAGACCGTAACAAGAGTACTAGTTCTGTAAAATCACACGCTATAAATCTGTACAAGGACATATTCATACTTAATATAGTTCGCTTTGGCAAACTATCTTGAAAGATGAACATAATTCCAATAATACGGTTTTATCACAAAGTTCAGGAAATCTTGATCTTAACGTATGGGTGCATGCCTGCATGCTGTTTTCTTCTTACAAGCAGATTGGGCAAAATAAGAATCAAAGCAACAGACCTGACACGAGCCAATCAAAGGAACTCATAAAGCTGCAATGATTTGTATCTAGAAAATTAGCACCCCATATCCTTTATATAAAATCCCTTCCTACATCATCTATCAGACATTAACACCTATCGCAAAGCAAATACAGGCACTAAAACTTTATCAGGGAACACGCACTACTTCAAGCAGAAAATTTCAATTAAATCATGCCGTTTTATATGGGCAAATATATGTTTATGAACATATTGTGCAGCCATAAAGAGAGCATTGAGTTGTCTCATGGGGTTTAGTATTAACGTGTGGACGCGTTTCTATTGTGTAAATGTAGCAACCGGGCAGACATAGTTGCTGGTCGAACACAAAGGAGTATTTGATCAAACCATAAATTGTTTCGTCAGCCGTAATGTGCCACATGGGTCAGTCAGAGGTCGACTAGAGGCCGTTCATCGGATGAAGTCATTTGCAATCACGTCCATATCTCTAGACAACCGGGCTAGGTGCGCATCCTCAGATGCATATCTCTCATGCACCCTTCTGATTGAGTAAAACACATTCTCTCAATCGATTCCTACCCACCCACACCATTTTCTAAACTCTTTCTAACCTTTTCTACATTACTAGCAATCACTGAGGTTTGTTTAATTGGGACAGAGTGCCCTCTTGAAGCGGTTTCCGCATGGGTACCACACTGGGTAGAGAAAGTAATGTAACTGACAGTGAGGAATGGATAAGCTGCTGATGCATTATATCCATGCATTACTGCCATGTAGAGTAATGTCGGAGAAGGTCAGCAAGTAATGGGAAATGCGTGTCTCTTGATATTTCCCCGGATCGAAGGTTCCCCAGTTTCTGAGTCATAATGTCTAACTGATGACGAACTGTACCCTGGAAACATTGCCGTGCTATATTTTCCCACTTTAACTTTACGATAATGGAGAATAAGGATGCATATGGTACAATTTTATACATATACATGAAATAAGTTAAATATAAAGTTTTAAATCAAATAACATGTCAATAATTGTATCTCAAATGCAACAGATAAAGTGCAGTTCGTCGTACATGGTACCATGTGTGTTGATAATAAAGTCCTTTTTCCCGCTACCGCGAAATTGAATCCCCGCGAACTTAAATGCATTTACAGTACTACATGTAGTAGTAATAATATGCAGCGCTATGTGATGGGGGTTTACAATAGTCACTGATAGTGTTTGTGTCTAATACAACTCAACTTGGAAAATGATTGTGATCCTTTAAATGACCTCTGAACATAGAGGATGTAAAAAGTTATTATCTGTAAAATAATGTTTACCAAGAATTTTCCATGATGTATTAATCCCTCATGCATTCACACACACATGCTATGTTATATCCAGATCTTTGTGTACATAAAATGCTACATTGGATAATTTTGGAAGAGGGAAAATTTCTCTCCTTGGGTTTATGAAAAGCAATGATTATTATCATTCTCAATGCATTTTAATGTAACGACTATAGCTAAACCCATAATATCCCACATTTTCTTGTTGTCAAAATTGACAAGAAGAAGTCAAAACCACAAACGAGATTATGGTAATTTTACCAACATGTTTTTGTAAACATGTATTTGTGTTGACCTTCGCTTAGCTGGGTAAAAATGTACAGTAAAGCTCTTCACTTATCTAAAAAGTAATGGTGGTTACAGTACTAGAATCTATGCAGGAGTAAGCATTTCACTTAGTCCCTTGATCACCCAGATCTTACCGCCGTGTAAAATCATTTTCTTGGAATCCGCGGGCGCGTCTTACAATCTCACCATCAGCAGATCAACAGGTTCGGGTAAATCTGAAGCTTTTTCGGATCGTGAATGACCAGGGCAGCGGTAATTGATGACGAGGCAGCTCGGAACAGACGTGCTGTGGGTCGGACCATCCATTTGGATGGAGAGCTTTCTCTGCTTCGATTTTTGAGATTACCTGGATGGAGAGTCTCAGCTTAGAAAATGGCATCGCTTCTTCAATCTCGACGCGTGGAGGTTAATGGAAGAAAAAAATCATTCCTGTCTGTACCATGAACGTATTAACTGAGTTTGTCGATTCTGTAAGGTGTTTTTAATGATGGTTTATAATTAAATCTAAATCCCAGAGTCTGTCAATGTTAGTCTGCGGTTCACTGTAAGTCACGATTGCCCGAACACACAAACGTTAAACAGATGGTTCTGAAAATGCAATCATAGCAAGCGTGGCTCATCTACGCAACAAGCGCCATTACTGACTATCACTAGTCGCAGCCGGCTGGGGCATTTCGGATTCTACTTTCCACGGGGCGTACATCGACTTGTTTCCTGTGGGTAAGAGATAAGAAGAAAAACATCCTTGTATCTACGTCGTTAAGAACTCCTCCTGACATAACATATCGTAAATTCGGACACCTCATCGAGATCAAAGCATCGACCTCTACCTAATAAATCTACTAGAATTAACTACTATCGTTACGTTAATCCTTTCATCGCTATCTAGATCAACTCTAAGACAAGTTACGTGGCATCACTTTGATGTCTGTGACATTTTGTTCAAGTTTTATGCTTCGCAAGTAACCATAGATATTTCTGCCTACAAGAAATGTCGTCGTAAAATGTATTACAGAGCAGATGAATACCATAACCTTTGCCGCGGGTATATTCCTTGGCGAGGACGTAAAATTCACGAGGAGTATATTAGATACTTCGACTCTTCCTCGTAACGTTGAACTAGTAACCTTACAGTCTGCATAAGCACCATCTTACCCCATATATACCCCATAGATAAAGTTCCCCAGTACGACAGGTATACTCATTGTGGGGTCCTTTTTAACTTGCAGTTCATCGTGGTGGCAATGTGAAATGTGTTGACGAAAAGTTCCGACTCTCGTCAACACTTTTCCACTGAAATGATGAAAAGCATGTTTCCGTCTTCCTATGCGAAATTCAATCCCCAAGCAAGCCTCAAAGATACTGCAATGTAAAGTTGAAATTAAACTTTTCGTGTGCTAAACGAATACTTTACGCATGCTGAAAGATCAGATTTCGTCTGGTGCCATTCCATTGACAGTCAGGTAAAATCCATAAATTCAATTGGGGCCAGGAAATACCGTCGGAGTTGTTGCATTTTACATAAGAAACATATACTTCATGTTATATGTATGATAAGCGTTTACATGTCCTCAGATTTGGGATATCGTCTGATCAGGTCGATGTTTAATATTTCCGAAAGATTTTCTGCTACAAACTACTAGGCCCTGAGGCATCCTCACGCTGTTGACAGCCTACATGTGCCAGATAACGCAAAGTGATTGATTTTTTCGAAACAGTTCAAGCTTCCCTCAGTAGAAGGTCACCTTAGCATGCTGACCGGCGCCGACTTTTACCGTTTGTGGCCAGTGAGACGTGATATGAAACAAAATTAAAGAGGTTGGTCAATATTTAGGAACCACATCAAATCTCTGGCACCAGAGTTTATAGTTTTTAGTAGGTCTATATATTGACCAGGGGTAGAAAACATGTAGCAATGATCCTTCTGGCTATTGATCAGTAGCGAAGTAGTTTATACACAGCTTAAATACGATTTGCCGGACATATACCCTAACTAAAACGCATGGACTTGATTTGAAAATCTGATGTTACTCACAGCTATGTCCACATTTTGTCTTTATCATCTGAGTTACTCATAGTAATTCATGGCATGACCGTTTTCAATTTTATTCTATGGGCTATAGCTTCTCCCACTGTCTTGAGTTGTGACCACCCGACCACTTTAAAAGCTCCAAATTCTGTATCACTCGCACGAAGGTGCAGTATCAGCGATCTACTCAGTTATGAGTACCTTAACTTTTGTATCGCTGCAATAAAAAAACAACAGCAAAATAGAGTGAGAGTAGTAACTCATCACGGAATGTCAGAACCGGCTACTGCTACAACATAGTTACCACTCTAAAGTGTATTCATATTGACGCCAATGATTAACGGTTTAATGTACGCCGGAGACTGTCGAAGATGCCGTATCTGGTAAGCTGACGTGATACCCATATCAATGAAAGAAGAGCGTTACCAGTAATTGTATTTTTCAGTTAGTTGTTCATCCAATTTTCACAGTTACCCCTTTAATGTCGACGTAGGCTAGAAGATAGCTCTGTTTGGGAAGATAACGGCACTAGCGTCCTGATAACATCTACCACGGAACCAGAAGCCAGAGACTGAAGTCAAACTGCTAATGGTACTTTTTGATTGAGTGATGTTTAAAGCTTGAGCCACACCTGGGGGAAACCATTACATGAATTTTGAGTAACCCCGTCACAAATCCTGGTCTTAGCTTAAAATGAATCACCAGCGTTTATTATCGTACTCGTCACAAAGCAAGACATATCTTAATCCATGAGCACAAGTGCCCATCTCTCCAGCCTGATCTAGGGGACTCAATGGTAAATAACGCATGATGACTTTGTTGTTTTAATGTGGTTAGGATAGCGCACCGAGATATTGCAGAATTCATTGCCTCGGTTTATTACATTTTATTGGCTACAGTTCATTATAGGTTTACGCATAGGATTAATGTTTTAACTATCTAGATATATAAAGCATACACGGCGTCTAGCAAATATCAGCGTCAAGTTTTAATTCTTGAATTATTCACTGGAACTAACTGTCAGAGACCAGACGTTTCTAGCGGTGTTTCTCTCGGGTATTTTATGACAGGGTTTTAGATCATGTAATCCAGGCGCATCTACAGTCTGAAGTATTAACCTTTCCCCGCTGTCAGAGCACATCTCAGTGTTTTGTCAAAATGTCGCATCCTGTTGTACAGACACACGACAACGTGCTCCGGGGGTTAAGGAAACATTAGGAACATGGATTACCGGAGGACTCGCAGTCTCACAGCTTAGAAAATTACACCATGCATCATATTTTTCCCTTCGATATCGCTAAACTCCAGCTTCGCCAAAATATTCCACCAACGTCGAGACGTCAGCTTAATTGTGCAGTCAATCGCACCTGTGGGGAAACACACCGCGATAGTTTTAATTTCTCTGCGTTTACGCAAATGGAGTAAATGTCACAAAGCGGGGCTCATCTGCTGCGAGCACGCGTCACTTTAAGCTGAGTTGTCGTATGAATTTGTCATGGCAACCCGGAGCCGAAAATGAAAATGGCATTCAATTTTGCTGAAATGACAAATGCACCCCCGGTATTCATCCTCTAATATATCCCAACCTATCTTGTTTAATGTGTGGAAGTAGTACATCACTTAGGTTCCCCGATCGGCTGTATCATAAATATACCAAGCATAATTTGATAAGTATGAAATACATAAGCTTCGAATCAGACTCCTATTTTCCTTCGCCATATTTACTCATCTAGGCTGCCATTTAGAATTGGTTATGAATTAATAAAGATGGACTGTATTTTGTTGCCGCACCCAATGCGTTCCCCGGATATCTAATGCGGTATTAATACGGGTAGGCCGACAAAGCGTGGCAAATCAATGGCCTCCCCCCATGTATCATGTCCGTGACAGAAGCAATTACACGGACACAAATCACGTAATCAATCACACCACCTTCTCTTCGATCTCTGGCTTTCATTCTTTTTTTACCACATCTTTTTTTACCACATCTTTGCGCTAATACAGGTTTAGTATTGATCAAATGTACCCGGTCACTACTTCATTTGTTCCACAACCCAGAATCGCGTTCGTAACTTAGTTTGCTACCTTTCTCTTACTCACAAGCGTCACAAACTATTCCAAAGCACATCCTCCTTGTTGGTACATAATCCCATGGATATTGCTTTCTGAACGATATAAGACGACTTAATGCTAGGAGAGTGATCTGTTTTAATTGTAAACGTGACAGCTATTTTTTGTCAAAACTTCGACTCCCACAATTCTGTATGAATGCAAATTCATTTTCTCAAACAGAGGTATACAATACAGTCAAAAGGAATAAGAACATGGGTATTCTATCAATGCGCTGTCCAACTAACATCATGTCAAATACACTCCACATGTCGCAAATATTTCCCGTTTATTAGACATAGTAGTGATTTTGACAGCGCCCCTGGAATGATATTTTACGATACGACATGCAATCAAATGGATAATGAACTTGCCATAGCGGCAGAACCTGCATCCTGACAAGTCGGGCTCTCTTCGCTTAAATCATGATAAAGAACTCCATCAAAACAATTTGGCGCCGCCTGGGCCCTTTCTATAAGTTTTGACAGCCAGGTCTGCGGATAAATTATGTATGAATTGTTTTGCAGCGTTTAAGAGATAAACCCTTATCAATGGAGTCACCAACCAGCCTGACCTGCATGCTTATTGTTACGGCTTAAACAAAAGACGCTGCTGCGTCGAATATGACTCTTCGCTCTTCTTTTTCAGTGACCATTAGTTCAAATGGCAATTAACGCTACGACTTATTAGCATATCACAAGACCCACATTTCGTACTCTAAATGGTTCAGAAATGTACCTAAATTTTGACGGGAAAGTAATTTTCATAGCATGACTGATAGCGTGAACCTTGGATTTGCTCATGATATAGCACAATGGTAAAGGGTTTACAGTGAGAATGGATGGATTAGATACTTTTGAAAAGAAAGCAGTATTATGGGAGGTAATAACCTTTACTACCAGTGGACAAGCCGGGGAAAGAAGCACGCAATAACTCTTGTAACGTATTGTCCACCAGCTCCGCAAACAGGCAAACTGACATCAATCTTTCACGCCCAGTGGGTACCCTCAGCCTACCCATGACATGACCGCGGACCAACGCCATGCATCATTCTTATGGCACGAATAATTACAAGAACGAAAAACCCTGGAAGATCGCCATCACGGCAACACAACTAACTGCAAACCGCGCGAGGAATTAGCCCTGAGATATTTCCTTTCAGTATCTCGGCGCCCATCTCAACTGCCAGTCATTTTCGGGCCGCCTTTTCAAGTAAAGGCCATTCATAGTTTGCGGTACAAAGGCTCGTCGGCCGTACTTGTTTCGCCGCGGGTAGCTAGTTATCGCAGATAAATGGGGTGACCGACAACGAAGTACATACATCCGCCCTGTCTGCCTTATCGCTTTGCCATGAGACAAACGCATTCGTTTTCTCTCTTACAACATCATAAGGATACATCTCAATAGGAGAATCATAATTCAACATTCACAATTTGACAAATTTTCATGTCACATAAACGCTAAGGTATCGTCCTGTACTGTATTCAATATGGACACTATTGAGACGAATGGTAACACACTAGTCACGACACTAATCTGGTATGGGAATAACCCGCATCGTGTCCTTTCTTCTTCACCAATCTATATCATCATTGTACAACTGTATCAACCTGTTAAAGTATCTAGCACGTTAATAGAAACCAGATGGTTTCCCATCGATTGCTGTAAGTAATGGACAGTGAAAATGGGTGTTACGCCTTTTGTGTTACATTAGGGAAGTGCATAGAATACATTGTTTACTTTTTTCACTTCTATGTCCCAGCGTGTGGTTTGGATAATACGTATAGAAGAGAAATCTAAGGTAAACTCACCATTTGTGTAGAAGAGAAGCAGCCAGGCTAGCAACACACCGGCTTTCGTAGCCTCCATGCTGCGGGGGACGGTCACTTCTTAACCGTCTCTGTAATTGCCTCTTGTGTCCTTCCAACTTAAGTGCCTATGTATATGAATGGCTCTCTCCGCTAGCAAGTCTTACACGGCACGAAATGCCTCTCCAGCCTTCCCCGCTCCCCACAGCCACGGCAAGTCGAAGTTACCAGCTCGAGCACCTCGCTACTGCCCTGATAGATGTGCTTCTAATTTGACTCGCTGCTGAAGAAACGCCGTTTCCTTGTCCGACGGGACATCAGTCTTGAGGAAAGTGTCGGCACACGCGGGGTCCAGCGGCTATTTCAGACGCGGCTCTGCCGACCCGAGGCTCCTGTGGGAGTGCTGGCAATATTGTAACGCCGCTCGGCTAATGCCGTACAAATCTGTTGCGTGCACTTTGTACCTCCAGCCACAAATCACATTACAAATCTAAGGCTCGGCGCCCGAAATTATTCCTGATGGGAACGCCTAGCGGCCATCAAGCCCAACAACTGATTCGATGTATACTAACACTGGAGTGATCTCGCCCACTCGGACGCTCGTATATCTACGTATAAACTGGCATGCTGGGAACGCGAACTTGTTGTGTATTGATCGTGACCTGCGTTATTAAGAGCCTCTCTGTTATTCTGTCGTGACAAGCACGAATCTAAGAGCGAATCCAATCCCAGGCAATCTGTTTGTGTTAACTAGCTTAATGCACTGTGGCTTTTAAAAACACTCTCACTGTAGGAAAACTTTCTACATAAACGTAGCAAGAATCTACAATGACTCTTGTAGATAATGCTCACTGCTCCGTATAATAGCAAGCTGTAGATGTCACGCAAAATGGCAGCGAAAGGATCTTCGTGATACAAGCAAGTTCAACCCTCAATTATGGAAGCCGGGGTGTCTATGGATGGTAAATGAGAATGATCGTTCTTGTATACGAGCTTGCTCCAGCAAACACGCGATTGTAACATATCCTGTGTACCTGGATAGACACATGATCTCTTGGTACAGGCATCAGACTCAAACTCCGAGCAGATTCCTGACGGGGCAGTCAACTGTAATCCTTAGATTAATGGTTGTCAAACAAGACACTCCCGTCGTTTGGTTCCGTCACTGACGCTCATTAATATCATGATTGATGTCCAGATAACCGATCCACATGCCAGCGGAAAGCCAAGGGTGGTTTCATTGATATAATATGTGGTATCATATCTCAATTATTCAATAGTTTAATCAAATACATGGCTGTAATGCAAACAATATGATGATCATACCAAACCATATTTTCCTAACATTAGACAAAATTAGCATATAGTAAACTTCTTGCTGTTAACACTATGCGTCGCCTCTCGGATATAAGTTTACGATGTACTATATCCTACTACCTAGGGCTTAAGCTTAATTAAATACTGATTGTAATGCGAAACAACGTGTGGACGATAATAACAAACAACACCATATTTTGTAAGAAAGACATCCAATGCTACAGTTTTTTTTTAATTTCTTGTTGTCGCCTCTTGGATATAAGTGACGATGTACACTATATACTAATACTGACAGTAGTTAAATTAAATACTAATCAACGCTGTTGATTATAACAGCCCATACCATATTCAAAAATAGACAAGTGATGCTATAGTAAAAGAGTTGCTTTTCTAGGTGTCGTCCCTTGGAGTTAAGTGGTATCTCACTGCATTTGGGGCACCGGTGTGGCATTGCAGTGTTCGAAAGATTACAAATTTCAGAGATAAAGAACTAATTTCCTTACGTTTTGTGTATTTTGTTGTCTTACTTTTTAGTAATTACGCAATATCTAAATTTAAAGTCAGCGAAAATAACACAATGGTGCCGCAGTGAGCGCACCCCGCACTGCCACATCGGTGCCGCAAGTCCAGTGAGATACCAACGACGTACTACTATCCCACTCACTAATACCTGTCATGAGAAACGCCGCAGATAATCCGATACAACATGTAGACGATCCGGCCCATTGATTCCGGTGAATCGCGCCATCTGGACACCCCATACACGGGATAGCGTGTTAGTGCCAGGACCAATACTTCTCATCGGGTCCTCACTTCAAGACAATACACAGCAATTCACTCACCCCTCTGCTCAACATTAAACAGGATCTCCAAATGTTTTTAAGATACATTTGGTAGAAATGAATTGCCTGAAATTTTGAATTATTTGTACATAGCAGAATAGTATTATCTACTGTAACTTCTCTTGGTGGTAAGATCAAAAGATGGGACGATATGATCGCATTCAAATATTGATTTTGATATGGTTGTACTCGACCACGCCCTGTATGATGTCACTTATGATTGATTATTCCGTTAAGTTATACTTACAGCTTCACTTGACGGCTATGACAAATATCTCACCACTTACATGTATCGCCGTCTTGTTGGCCGTCTTGTAATCAAAGTACAAACAGCATTTTACCATGACAACGAACATCTTTCTTACATTTTAAAGTCATTTAGAACAAAAACATTGTAAAGAAAGGCATTGAAACGTAAAAAAAAAGACTTAGCGGTAAGATATTTTACTAGACGTAAAATTAGGGTAAATATTAAAAAAGAATAAGCACTAACATGTGATTCAGAATTCCTACCATTATTACTGATTGTATCGTCAAGAGTACCACAGAGGGAACCGCAAACTGCAGTGTTTTCTGAGATAAGGTATTAATGAGAAGGTAACGTACGGCTAGCTTTGTACAGCCTCTTGTTGTTTCTCACTCCAGGCGAGGAGGGAGGCAAGACGGCAATTATGGTATACAGCAGAAGTCAAAATGATTTCACATATTGTGTTTGTCACGTTAGTATTCCCTAATCGGACTAGTGTGTTATTTTCCTATGAGAACTAAAATTCCCCAAAGTTATCATCCGCAAAAGCAATATACTGAAGATAAGAATATCTGATTAATTACCTTTGCCCAAAAGGCTATGTTTTAGGTGCCATTTGCGTGTGTATGTTTGTATGTATTTGTAGATTTGTTTGTTTGGACCTTTATTTATTCATGAGAATCTCAAATCGGCCTGTAGGTCACTTTTCATTAAGGTCATGAGGGAGGTAAGGGTCAGAAAAATATACATAAGTGTGTGTGTGTGTGTGTGTGTGTGTGTCTGTGTGTGTGTGTAATGTCTGTTTGTGGACTTCGATATTTGGTACGTACATGTAAGTATGGTTCGGTAGAACAAAGGTCTAGTTCCATAATTGGCATACTAGCGGCGTTCTAACATATTGCAGCGGATCTTACGATTTTTGGTATCTCGCGATGATTTTTCCCTACAAAAGGAGCATTTTTTTTTATACGGTAAAACTCCATCAAGTTCCGGATGATAATGTGTGTCGAGTTAGCCAAATCAAGATCCAATGTGTACTTTTGATGTCTTGCCAACCTACCCACAAATTTGGAGGAAGCATACGCAATGTGCTCCAAAACGTAAAAGAAATTCAATGTATTTTTCATTACACATGGGCTTTCACTTCGACGACGACATATTTTAGAAACGGTCTTTGGAGACTGAAGTTATTAGCAGTAAAAACGAATTACGAACTAGTAGACAGCTTTCCTAAAACCGACACGACGGATAGGTCAATGGAATATTAATACATCACGCAATTATCTCGGCTCAAATATTGCTTGTAACACGGGTTACAAGCATGTGACATATTTTGAAGACTGCGCATTTACTTAATGAAATAAAAGATTGTATGATGGATGGTTGCACAGACGGGGTTATAGTCAACACCAGTCAAGCTTAGTACATCAACATGCCAGTCCACGTTTACACGACAGGAGTGAGGAAAAAGGTCAAGAACTATAGGCAGATGCAATACTGCGGCGCAGTAATCATGATTTGACAAAAAGGGCTTGCGAATGATTGATTGAAGAAGAGCTTGCGGCAGTAAGGGTTTTCTTATATATCTTCTTAATGACATTTTCTTGCAGACGGCTGAGAACTGTACATGGCCTAAGGTGTTGCGGTTGTGAAGTTGCCGTTACTCGGAAGTAGGGAGATTTTAAGGCTAAAATCTGGCTGTCGTGCTTAGAAAGGGTCTGACAGCTAGTGCTATGGCCCTGTATGAAAGGGCTGAAAGTCAGATGTGAGCGAAGAAGGCTCAATGCACGAAGTCCCATCTTCAAACGGGTATATTACTCAACTGCGGCACTTTGGCGGCTTCGCTGCGTCTTAAACTGGACTAGCGTTATCCTTTACTTTTTAATGGGAAGATAATGCGTATACCTTGATTGAATAAAAGACAACAAAACACACAAAGCGTGAAAACATAACGATATTTTTTTATCGATAAAATTTGATGTACGCTCAATGTCAAACCACACGGTCGAAGCGATGTCACAGTATCTAACTGTATCTTTTTTTTCCGTGAGGTGCTTAAAGTACTCCTTTAAGTATGTTTAAAGGTTCGGTTTTTCATATCTTGCTAATGCTTCATTTTCCTTAAAGATCTGGCTTCGTATAGAGAGCACTGTTGGCAATAATGAGGCGGCTTGCCACTGCTGTATTCCTTCCGGTAATATCTCCGCATGTGGATAAAATTGGACAGCAAAACGTGCATATGGAGAATGCATGGGATGAACAGTTTTACGGAGTGTGCATCATTCAAAACAGCCGTTACACTTTAGATTGATACGTTGGGCTGTCAAACCGGATGCCTTAGAAGATGTATATGTTTTTAGACGGAATCTGTACTCGTGTACGGCACTAGTAATTCTGCGAGTTTCTTTCAGTGATACATGATACATGCAGTACCTTGTGTCTCATTATGTATTCACATTCTTCGTTGTAGTTAATTTTGCAGTCTAGCTGTGCGGTTTCTCCTGTCGATTGGACAGATGAGGAGGCAGACAGGCTATTTGCCTATTTGCCTGACCTGCACATGACTTTTTTTTAATGGTGAAGGAGGGGTGTGCAATTCCTTCTCCACCCTCTCGTCTACCGGAGCACTAAGTCTCATAGGGGAAACTGTATGCAACGTGTGAGGCGGCTCCAGCAGATGCAGCTTTGTCATTCGGAGTATCCGTCTCCTAGGAGGACTTCCAACCAAGGATGTAGGGGGCTCCTCCTACCCCAGCAGTCTATACTTAGGTATAAACTGGTCAAAAGTGCCATCTTTCAATAAAGAACTAGATACATCTTTTTTTTCTCTGGAATGTTTACTCAGGCTCAATAGAGAGCTAGTGCATGCTTGTTTCTTAGCATTATTCATCTGAAAAGAAATGAAACACAACGGCAAAACTCAAACTGTAATAGAAGTGTTTTAAAAATATTAAGTTGTATGGCGATCTCTACATGTGTGCAAATGAGCGCGCCTTGAAACGCCTTCCACGTGAAAGACGTTTGTATAGCTCATTATGCCATGTTTGTCTGGTTGTGTGGTTCGATGTACCCAGGTTCTCCTGAAAAACAGGGCTTTTGTCCTGCGAGTGCATACATTCTTTCATTAGAATCATCAGACATGCAGGTTCAGTTGATGGGGTCTATTGTGAGTCTCTGAATCTGATTACATGGCAACCAATAAGAAAACTGGATAACATGAAGCCATTTACTTCATGGGTTGATCGATTGTACAGGGTTTAGCGGATACCTAACTAGACTGTGTCATGTTGCACCATCCGCAAAGTGGCGACAATCAACCTAAAATAGGATTTTTTTTACAAAAATTACATCAAAATTAGCGATTTGCAAAATAACGCAAAGCCGCGCGAAACATTGATCATAGTTCCATCCTTTATATCTTTTTGATAATTTTTTTTATCATTTTACACTAGTTTCTAATTCAGTGGCAATACTGCTATTTTCAAAGTTGCCTTGTAGCGTGGCATTTTGTTTGAAACACGTCAGCGAATGATAACCTCAAGGGAAAATTGGCACAGATTGGCAACGTTGGCGCATTTTCTTCATGTGCAATGTGGCGTAGTCCAATGAAATACCCGATTTTGTTTTCCACAGCTTATACACCCTTTCCACTAGGACGGCGCTCTCACCGCGACCTAGAATTTGACAGATCGGTCAACGAACTGTATAGAAAAGAAACGGATTTTTTTTTTACACTTTGTGTGTTTTGTTGTCCTCTCAGTCACACTTTCACATGCGGTATGATATACCAATATGAAATCAAAGGTTACACATATCCTTATTAGGTCGCATCGAAAGCGCATCGTGATCGCTGTCTAGTGGAAAGAGGGCTTTACTATAGCCGATTGTAGTCGTTCAGGGTGTTGCCATAACCTATGTAATTACTCACTCAATTATCTGTGCCCTAAATCGTACTCGGCGAAGCCTGCGTAACTTCAACATGACAACATAAATGGGATGTGTAATGGAACCGTCTGTTAGCGTAAGAGAAATGGAGTGGTTGACTGGGAAAATTTGGCACTCAGTTAATCTCATTACGAAATCCATTTTCTTATGTCAATCAAAATATACATTACCAAATGCTCACGTGACTATTGACTGATTGTTGAAAAATGGGGTCAATGTCATGATATTACCAGAAAGAGTGTGGAGGATCGAAAATGTTCCTAGATTTTCAATGCTACATTGAAAGGCCACAGAAAATCAATTTTCGCCTGATATTAAAAAAAGATAATAGTTTTTCCCTCCGGAGATAGTCAAATGACGATAAGGTAGCAAAATGGAAAATGTGTCCAGTGGTAGCCTTAATTGTACCTAAAGAAGTGATCATATGTACTTGTAGAAGTGACAGAAGTGAAGTATAATGTAGCCATAGCTATTATAGCTGTTTAGATGTGAATATAATAACAATGGTATATGTTCGTAATAACCCCCTCACATTAGGCGAAAATCGATCGGACGACGAGTCTGCGAGCTCAAAATTACGAGGAGGCATGACCCTGCTGCCGACGAAGAAATGGCAGAGTTCCCCCCTTCCCATCAGGGTCATGCCTCTTCGTAATTTAGAGCTCGCAGACTCGTCGTCCGATCGATTTTCGCCTTATGTGAGGGGGGTATAAGTACCAGTCTACCAAACTAGCGCCTACTGGTGCAGTGTAGCCATCTTTTTTATCCATCTTGCTTAATTTGCCCTTAGCACTAAATTTTGAGCCTTCACAGGATATCTAATGTCCTGTGGCCTGAGTACAAACAAATCAACATTTCTGACATTGATTGGTTGAGGGTATCAGAATTGTGAAACATGATAGTCCAACATATATATCACTATCATGAAGTGGAAACGTTGACTAGAGATACGGTATGGATTCCCATATCTTTGATAACATTTGAAGACTGAAAACTATTTCCTTTCAACATGTCTGACTCAATGCATCTATACAACACATGAGATACATGAAAGCCATAGTGACTTCAAATGTAGACTCGGTTGAGGTGTAGGACATATAGTCATATAAAAGTACGTGTAATTCAACATCAAGTTATGTGTTTGAGCAGAGCACGTTAAAATTCAAAGCCCTACCCCCTAAAAAAAATCCTCATACATAAAATATCAAATTAAATAGTCATTCTTGAAACTCATCAAACGATGATAAATGTGTTGATATATTCCTCTCCTATGACGTTACTTATTTGCATAGTCGTGTCCCCATATAAAATTGTCCCCGATTACAATCAAGCAAATATTTTGATAAAATCCAAGTTGATACAATGATAGTGGAAGTATATATCATATTGAAACGATGTTTTCAACGTTCTAATTGCCATATATAAATGTAACTGTAAATATTTACTCTTCCAACGCTCTGTCATTTATAACAGATGCATGCGTAATGAAGAATACGTATCATTTGCCGTCGCCCGTATTGGTTTCTTATAAAGAATACTTCTTTATCCCTAATTCACAAACCAATACAGGTATGAAAGTGTTTTGATACTGCTGTATCGATCTAGTATATTGTATACTAATATGTGGCAACCTTTTCCTTTATATCCGGATATTGAATCTTGGTATTCATTAGCTAATGCAACTATATAACACGCTGGGTGCGTAACAAAGTATGCATGTTTTACTACGTTGCTGCGACTCATTTACAAAACAGTCTGGCATGCAAGCGTCGGCGACATGCTTTTGTCGTTACTTCCGCAAGATGTCGCTGCTGTTCTAGCAGAAATTAAGCTGTTCTGTTACAGATTTGATGTAAAAATGGACGTTATCTTTCAGGCACCTTAAATCTGATGCGAACGTGCGATACAAAATGTTGGGCAAAACAAAAGTTGCCTGCATGTAATATTTAAGTGATCAGGAAGGTTTGGCATGCTGTACAAAAAATTTGATGAGTTTTGTTATTTCACATCCTCTTCAAATACATATCCAGCTTACTTGCACTAAAACATATGGCAAATCAGGACAAACATTTTCGTGTGCACGATACACAAAGGACCAACCTGAATTGCGCGTTTCAAATGCAAGATCCAAAAACGCGCAATTGGTTTCAAAATCTACAATCGTTGACGCAGCAAAATGCAGGGCCCACCCACGCATCTTTACAAATGATACAGCCACACTTTGTCACACAATTCATCCAAATAACCTGAGTGATCGGTTGCTTGACTTGCTTCCAACCTTCCCGTTCACATTCAGCCAGATTATAGTGCCATCGGTAGCATTGCAGTACCATCTTCTGTCATCAGGGGGCACACCTGTCTGTAAACGAGCGTATGGATGTAGCTATATGTATGTTATATGAGAGGAAGGTAAGAGACTATCAGATGAGAGAGATATACAGAAGATGTAAAAGAACCTAATTAAGGATGTCTGCAATTCTTATATTTACATATCAAAATGTGCATAAATAAAAGCATAAATAACAGAAAAAGGTGTAATAGTGGCACATGAAAAGCATGCAAACCACATGAAAATATACAGATGTTATCAATTAAATACTGGCATTAATGCAAAATGTAAATGGCTTCATAAAGAGAAACCAAGAAAAGACGTTAATATATCATCTTAATTTCTCCTAATTCTGAAAATGTGTGTAATATCCGTAATACAGATAGCTTACCTGATAGATAAAGTCCCATAGTCTTCTATCAGTCTGTTCTGTAGTTTGCTAAAGTTCAACCAGTCGGCGCTTTTGAGCTGCAAGCGTGAAAAAACAACATCAGGTGTCATGATTTTAAAACCAGGTGAGATAAAGTTCAATCTGGAAAGATTATAAGTCTTGAAAATAACTTATTACAAAAATTAACTGGGTCATTGTTATTGATATAAACAAAGGAAGTCCACATATAAGCCCGAAATGAGCCGGTCAATGAATTAACTACCACCACCATCCCTCCCACCGAGAAAGCTGCTTGGGGCAGACGATGGAAAGAACATGTTACCTAAATGCACTATTGTCTATGTCTATCGTTACGGTACAGGACCACGTCCGTTGGCGCTACGCTTATATCCAAGGAGTAGCCATGAATATGTAGAATTACAGACTTTAAAGGCCGTAGCGTAGACGGTATATGGATACAAAATGGCGATAAAACATTCAAAAGTGAAAAGATGAAGGCCCGTAATATGTGTCCGCCCCCACCGAGGATGGTGCGAAAGTTGGGCGGTGAAGCTACAGATTTCACCCAAAACACCAGACTCATCGCTACGGGTACGAAGTCCGTCAGTGCGTAACAATTACTTCTTTCGAATTGATTGGGACAACCTACACGAGTAAAACATCAATAAAATCGACTATTCTATATAAAGACTGTGGTAAAAATACATGGATGGAGAAATTTCAAGGAGGTTTCAAACTCATATTTACGGCCTCAATGTCGAGGAAAGAAGTCTCTACAGACGGCCTTCCGCTGACAGGCTGTACCGGCTCGTCACGGCACACAGCTAGGCAAAAAAAGCAATATTCCTTGAAAGCATGCAGTTTCATAACAAACTTGAACGACTGTATAAACAAATTTCGGCCAAAGCTTTTGTATGCTAACGTTACGTTCCAGGTGGGAAATGCGGCCAACTTTCGGGGATGGTGCATTCATTACCACGGGGCGAGGGACGGACACGGTAAAACGCATTTTTATCAAGTTTAAAGGAAAAATATTTTTAAAGAGTGGCACTACTAGATTCCGGAATACGTATCACGACGATACTGATGCAAATTCCAGAGAGAATTTTTTGACAAGTTATGACTAAACATTTAAGTTATGCACTTTGGGCGGGAAATATAAGTCGCAGCTGTACACAGCGCATGCATTGTCACGGAGAGAGAACGGAACACAGTTAATTAAAGTTTTCTCAACTTTTAAGAGAAAATACTAAACAAAGAGGGACACTACTATATTCCGGAGCACTTGTCACAGCGATTCTGAGGTAAACATCTGAGAAAAATTCACTTCTTGGGCAAATTATGACGAAACAGGGGACAAGTGATTGACAGGTACACCTGACGAGAGCATTACAACACCATTTTTCTCTTTTCCTTCGTTACAAAAAAGCTCAAGGTACTACCAGACGCTGAAGCATTTAATCCGATAATTCTGAGTAAATTTTGTGGGAATTTTCGTTGTTATGGCACGTATACTATTTCACTCGACATGGCGACTCGGGCCATCGTACGAACCCGTGTTTTTTTTCTCAAAGATCATTCTTGACGGAAAATTAAAAAGAAAATAGGATTGAAGCTCCAATTGCACGCATCTTGGTGACCATCTGTTCCATATCCATTAAGAAAACGCGACCGTTTAGAGACTTTAACGAAATTACTGACAAGAAAATGTAAAATTCCAGACATATACAAACCTACGCAATGCACACGCTGTGTGTAACGTTACGTGTAACGTTATCACAGAGAATTTTCAACGAAATCTTGCCAGAAGCTTCTCAGATTTGATATTTAGACATGACCATCTCTCTGTAAAGGTTGTACAAGTTAATAATATGTGGATAGACAGTGGTATTCTTCGGCTAGAAAATGAGAATAAGCTCACCTAAAAATCCGCCGCTCCACGCCTTGCAACGTCGGGGCGTCCGCCGACAGCTGTAGGTTGTTTTTCAGTCAAGAAGCTCACGAATGGCGCAAAAAATTCAAATAATGCAATCCAGGCCTCTCATTGGTTCGCGAAAAAGAGACAGAGCTTCTGGACTGTAACATTTTGTAAGTTGGTAAGAAAGTAACAGTAGAATATTAGTTTACCTTTATTTGCCAATTCTACGAAATAAAATGAGCAACTTAGATACACATATAACGTTAGACTTATAGAAACGATACATTGTCTCGTAAATCCTGCTTTTTTTGTATATTTGTGAACATTATGATTAAAGAACATGATTTCATGAACACCCCCACAATTATTGGTTAATGCGTCGACTGTTACATTTTCTATATGGGGGTGTATAAGACAACGAAACCAGTTTAAGAATTTACGTCAACATTTGATGCCGTGGGCCAATGGTTGTTGGTTTATCAGAGGACTGTAACAGTTTTGTTGTTGATAAATAATTAACACAATGCCACATACCACTGAAAACAACACAACTGACAGACAGACTGTAATTACGTGTGTTACCTACGGTCACTTGTTTATTTTATGATTAATATGTCGAGACAGTTAACCATTCATTCTGCTTTAGTAATACAATGAATCTATATTCGAACTAAAGCCCAAAATTGACCGAGGCGTGTAATCATAGGATTGACGTCTCATCAATATTCTGTAACATCAATGTTTACACAGGGCTTCAAATCTACAGGTGGTGGCTCCCGTGTTTTGAGACATTTTGTTATCAACGGTTACTGCACTAACAGCTGAGTGAATACTGCAATGATATTTTGAAACGCTAGTCGGTGCCTCTATACCGCTGAGATTCGGAGCACCGACTACCCACTATTGCTGGCACTAAAGAAATAGCATTGGAAATCACTTCCCTATTCCAATTCACTGTGCGTGTTACACTAAGTGTCTAAATCGCTAGGTGTCGTTTTTGCACAAGCAGCAAAATTGTTCTCATCGCGCACGGAATGTACATGAAGAGAGTGTGCAGGATACGCTGTTTCATGGGAACTATAAATGTAAACTTACTTTTTTTAACAACGATACTTACTTTTAACAACGATAGAAAATAATCTTCGTTGCTGAGATTGAGAAACGGTTTGCGGCTCTGACTGAGATTGTAGCTATATCTTTTTACCGACTGCTTAGACACACCATGTAACGTCCTTGGACACACGATCACACTTCGTGACGTATCTGGAAATGTCGATTTTACTAAGTACGATTCCGGGTTCCTCTCAATGTTCGTGACAAGACAAAGCTTGTCACTGTCATTGTCTGACCGAACATAAAATGATCTATTTCTTGTCACAAGCACATATCACATTCAGAATTTGCGTATAGGTTACATTTGAGAAGCATTGTCTATCATGTGAAAACATGACACTGCATTGATACCCCTACATGACCCTTATGCATAATACATACAAACATGCATTAGTTATCATGACACCTGCACACGTACCCTACAACCCAGTATGGTAACGACAGTAACCTATAGACGTAGCTCTGTAACCTAAAAATGTCCCATGTTATCTTGTACCCTTTCTGACGCACTAACAAGCTACAATGTCCCAGTTTTTTCTTCTCCCAGTGAACTACGTAGACATGATATATTGGCTCTCGTCTTATCTGAGTGTGTGCCATATGCTTCTCGCCAATGGCTGGGCGTCTCTGGGGTTTACAAAGGTCAGAGTCATTTCGTGCGAGAACATGTTGCCACGTGCACTCTCTGCCTCTTGTGTATTCAGAACACCTCAATAAGTGTCTGTTTGACTCGGCATCTGCCTCCCAAAGCCTTTCAAGTCTCTCGGTGTTGCCATGAGGCGGTTTGACATTTGAGTACTTTGGGATTCAGGGCGTCGCTCTCTTCAAAACAGCACTACATTTCTGCACCCATAGGTCTATTCAGAAAGCGTAGAATATTAGATTTGAAAATCCATAGCAATTTGTCAGCCCCGAAGGTCATTTCATCAACGATTGGGACTTTCGTCAGCTAAAGAGAGGCAAATTGGACTACACAGGCCCGTCTGCTGAATTGTTAAGTATTCTACACAGTTATGAGAAGAAAATGAAGTTAGAAAAGAAGTTTTATTGTTCACACGTATACAACAACGCAGATTGGTTACAACACATAATCTGTACAATAAGTTTGTTATAAATTGAGATGCCATGGCTCACGGTTTACAAAAAGTTTGCTACATCTCCTTTCCACAATAACAGCGTTTTTTTTTACACTCAAATCATTTCTAAAACCAACATATTTTGCAGAGTTGTCTGGAAGAGCTTTATAGTGTCACCTGACAAGGACGACTGAACTAATTTTACAGAACGTGGGACAGTTCATTAACCACTGTCTTAAAAAAGTATTCGAACCCCACATTAGTAAATGTAATAAATTTGATTGGTAACTAGTGTTATAATACTTAAATTACTAAGAGACTGTACGTGCAATTAGCCCTCGGGCATGATTTTGCTAATAAACAATTGATTTCCAATACTTCTTGTCTTTTCAAAAAGTTATCATCACAAGTTTGCTCGGCAAGTTGAGTTAAACTGGAAATAGCGTAGGCAACATATTTACAACTGCAGGTCCACAGCGATATACGATGCTACTGAAGAACAAAACGGCTTTTTCTCATGTACTCCCACGGCGATGTTCCGTATATGTACTCGCATATGTACAAGACTAACGTATCCTTTGCTAGTCGTATTTCATCGTAAGTATATAATAAAATCCTCGAGACATTATCACACCGTTTCATATTGCTATGTTAGTTTGAGATTTATGCCTTGACTTTCTTTTATGGCATGAGAAAAGATAAAATCCGTCCATATGGACGTGGCACTGCGTTATGGGTATCTTAGTTGATACACATGATGTGGGAACTGCCGATATCACTGCCGGCGGAGAATACACACAGCCCCATTCTACTGAATATGTTCCTGGAATGGTCGCTTCTTAATGTGACGGATTATTACACGTTAGTACCACAAACAATAGAACAGGCTCACTTTATTACATATTTACAACGGGCGTTTTCAGAACGACTCCCGTTCTATCTCATGTAATGTCGGTTGGGTGACCATTGTACATCTTTGCTGTAGGAATGAAGACGTGGGGTGATGTCCTCGCAAGGTAGTCTTCTTCGCAGACCATGTAGATGTAAACAATCGTTATTTTTCTTGGGGTGGGGGTGGGGGTGGGGTGATAATTCGCGAAACTAGCATTCAAAATCGGCCAAGTTCTCCCAGGGGATCTCGGAGTCGGATCCCATTGAACTTCACAAAATAACGGTCCAAAAAAAAAAAAAAAGCTCACCCCACTTACAAGGTCTGCGAACAAGACTAAAAGTGCACTCCCAATGCACTTGCGCCACGCTTGCGTCACTTCGGGGTTCGAAAAGTACTCAACGGATTTCAGCGATAAAGAACGAATTTTCTTGCTTTTTGTGTATTTTGTCGTCTTCTATGTCATACTTGTACGTATTACGCAATATCTAAATTATACAAAATTGGAGAAAATAACAAAACTGTGACGCAGTGAACGAACCCCGCAATGACGCAAGCTTGACGCAAGTGCAGTTAGAGTGCACCTTACACGCGAGGATGCTTCCGCCCCTGTTTCTACCACCTCACGTTAGATACTCAGCTTCCCCTTCCCTTCAATGTTTGTAAGTTGTGCCGCCACCGCCTTTTTGGCTGCAGAAAAACATAAGATATCATTAGTATGAAGAAAGAAGGAGCCGGTATTAAGAAGGAGCCTATGAGTCTGTAGAAGGCGAAATATGGCGCGACAAGGTTACCGGGGGACAGCCTTGGTGGAAGTCGATGGGACTGAATGAAAATAGCATCAATATTGATACATAGCACTCGGAGTAATATTCATGTATTTATGAGATTGTTTTTATTACTAGTCTTACTCTGATATGATATGATATGATATGATATGATATCATGGAAGAAGAATGGTTTGGAATGTGTAATTCATGCCTACTTTATACATAGCTTCTGTCTGTTTCGTTCATTAACTTCATACTAACTACGTAGAGTCAAACGCTCAACGTGTAGTAATGTTAAGGCAGTATCTCACTGCAGTTGGGGCTTCGGTGCGGCACTGCCACGTTCGAAATATTGCTCAACGGATTTCAGAGATAAAGAACGAATTTCTTACGTTTTGTGTACTTTGTTGTCTTCTTAGTCATACTTTCTATTCGTAATACCCAATATCTTTATCGTAAAAAAATCGGCAAAAATGACACAACTGAGCTGTATGTTGAGCCGAAGTGAACGAATCCCACAGTGCCACATCGTTGGCCCAAGTGCAGTGAGAGACCAATTTTAAGTGATAAGGTAGCCCTACCCTCTGTAGTGGGCAGGAACACTGCGTAATTCGAAGGGAACAGGCCTATCCTTCCCTTCAGGTAGCCCAGGCACCAGCCGCCATTTTCTCCCTCCAGCACCTCGATGACGTCATCGATGTCCAGCTGCAGCTCGTTCTCGTCTGTTGGTGAGTACGGGTACAGCACTCTGGCAAACCGTCTGTCTGTGAAACGGTGTTACAAATAGAGTTTATTGCATAGCAATTGTACAATGTACAAAGCATGTTATCTTATATGTTTTGTTGCAACCACTCTATGACACTAATGTACTTTAGAAAAAAAGTAATTCTCTTCCAGTGGAATACTACATCCTTTGTACTTCTAGAGCTATCGGTAAGATTTCTAACGTTTATATATCTTTTACAAATCCTATATGCATATTGTACAATGCAGGAGTTGCAACATGTTGATATACATATCGACATGTGACAACCCCTGCATTGTTGAAAATTGGCATGGCGTAAATATGACACAGCATACATGGGGACAGTCAGAATGTGATATTTGTCCTTTTACCATGTGCTTGCAGTTCAAAGTAAAAGAAAAGTTCACTCATGTTTTTAAAATGAACCTACCTTGCCCTTTCTTGTTTTTTCGAAGGGTGCCTATCCCTGTATTTAATGGAGACATCTTCGGTTTGTCTGTGATGAAAAAGGGAGGAGATAATTAAAGTTAAAATCACCTTCTACACATACTAATTTGAGGTCGCAGAGAGAGCGCCGTGAGAGGGCCGTCCTAGTGGAAAGGGGGTATATAGAAACGAACATGGCGAAGAAGCTATTCAGAATTTAAAAAGAATGTACTAGATTTTCTACTTCGATGTACGTATATGAATCATTGCTAGTAAAATCTAAAGGTCTTTAGTCCCATGATACGAGTGCATATCAAAACATTGTATTCATTTGATAGTACATTTTAGATTAAAGAATAAATAGCATGCAGTACTGTTCCGTACCTGGTGGTTTGGGACCGTCTGTTGTGGATGCTGTTGCGGCCGTCTTGTCTTCAATGGCGCCCTCCCCCCTGCCGATGAGATTGTAGTAGAAGGCGAACTTGTTTCTCTCCTTCTCGTGTTGTCTCTTCCTGATGTAGCAGCCCAGAAGAACCAGACACAGACCCAGCCACAGACAACCCACCAGAACCCCAGTAGCGATAGCGATCGTGAACATGTCCAAACCTTTCGTAGGTGCTGAAGGAAAATTGAATATTCAAACCAGACTTTATTTTTACAACAAATGCGAAGAAGAAGAAGGCGATATGGTATAGCGATTTGATGTTGACAGTACTGTTACGAGGACTCCGATATACTACAGAAGGAGTGTGAAACGTGAGCTATTATTCATTTTTACACCGTGCGAATGACATTTAATTCCCATAATGATCATAAATATACGACCAATCCAATTTGTTAGCCAAGACTGTGCGTTACTCGCCAATCTTCATCTACGCTGTCACTAATGCTACATACTTATTGATTACTTACAACCTAGCTTTTATCATCTGATGAAATATTTGACCAAGATGTAAGATGTAAAAATTTGACCATAAACTTACGTCTGACTGTCACAAACAATGCCTTAGTGTCCCCATCACCGATACCATTTGTGGCGGAGCATTTATAAGATCCCGTGTCGTTCATCCTCAGCATGTCGAAGACCTGAGAGCACGCCCGTAGGTTGTGTGGTAGGTTCTGAGGCTTGCAGGGGAGTCGGACCCCGTCTCGGGTCCATGTGACGTTAGGTAGGGGGTAGCCGTCAGCGATGCACTCCAGGGTGAGCACGTCGTCCGCGGTGGCAATTAGAGACTCGGAGATTCGCGTTACACTGGGAGGATCTGGTAAGATTCAAGATTCGATCAAAACATGTTATTAAAAGTGTTATCTCACTGCACTTGCGTCAGGCTTGTGCCACTGGGGGGTTCGTTCGCTACGTCACTGTTTTGTCATTTTCTCCGATTTTTTTACAATGTAGATATGGCGTAATAAAAGTATGACTTAGAAGACGACAAGTTTGAAAGTCGTTAGGCATTTTTCCAACCACGCAAGCGTGACGCAAATGAGATACCACCTCAACCCTGTAGGACAATGCATCATCACAACAGGGAATCAATGAAAAAAATGTCATATTGGTTATCTTTACAAGGTACATGCTGATTATTTGATAAAGTCATTACCATTATTGAACATATAATAAGGTCAGGAAAGCACAGGAGTGCACTCGTAGTTATATTCTGAACAGCAAAAAAAGTGAAATATTTCCATATTGCAAATTTAGCAAACGGCCTTCCTTTTTTTCTAAGGAGAATATTTGTTTATTCCCATTGAGCAGACTGTGGTCATCTCACACCCTTAAGGCCCCCTCTCACTTGACGTGCGGCACGCTTGCGGCATTGCTGCGTTCGGAAGATGCTCAACGAATTTCAGAGATAAAGAACGAATTTTCTTAATTGTTGTGTATTTTGTGGTCTTCTATGTCACACTTTTACGTATTGCGCAATATCTGAATTATAACAAATCGGAGAAAATAACAAAACAGTACCGCAGTGAACGAACGCAGCAATGCCGCAAGCGTGCCGCACGTCAAGTGAGAGGGGGCCTTTACACACAAAAAGCGAGCATGCAAAAAACTCCATTAATATGTCAATGTGATTCTGATGCGCTCAGTTGGTTAAATTCACACGTTGTCATCTTCACAACATCCATCAATGCAGCATGCACTTTGTAAATGCGGTTGATGTGTAACGAATGGAAACATGTGTAAACTGATGGGTGAATATAGATACTTAATGAAACTTTTACTGGCATACATGTGTAAGGATAACGTCACATTTCTAAGCCGGAGCGCTGCCCGACCAGGCTGTTTGTAGAAATGAAAAATAAAAATGAATTTGCAAAAATATACACAAGTAATGCCCATGTCTTTAGTCTTTTACATCATATGCCCGGCAGGGCCCCATTTTGAAAATGTGACGGAGGTGTAACGTGAGGTGTAAATATGCAAACACCTACATTGAACTTTCAGGGTCAAGCTTGCTTTGATAGGCCGTGACGAGGCCGGATGCCGTACGGCACACGTGTACCTCCCCGCGTCCATCCTGTCCACAAACCGCACCACCAGAGACGGCACCTTCATCGTTCCGCCCGTGTACTTCATCCCGTCCAGTCTCAGATGTTCTATCGGCATGTTGTCCTTCTCCCACCACAGGGACGTGATGTTGTTGGGCCTTCCGTTGAAGACGGTACACTTTAGGGTGACGCTTTTACCGGATGTGACGACGAGTGGACCTGGGGGACCAACCTTTACTTCCGGTGGCACTGATGGGCAAGATGACATTCAATTGTTATATTTTGCAAATTATTGCCCATGGGCTAATTGCAAGTGACAAAAATGAAAACAAACATTTACAACGGTAAAGACAAAGTGGAACGAGTGGAAGAAAGACTGACTGTATTGTCTACGCCTCTGCATCAACAGAACACAGAAATGAGCAGCAAACAATGGTAAACATCACAGTAAGCGACTACTCTAGTCTAAAGGCTAACTCTAAAATGTGACTTAATGGGTTTGACTTCTTTTTCTAAAGAAGACGAAGGATCCCACTTTTTTTCTGTAATGTTTGGTTTTTGTGATGTTAAGACAGGAGTTGTCTTCTTTTTGTCTGTAAATGCGGAGTGATTGGGATGGAATTTGGTGACCTCTTTTATCTTTAGACCTTTCTTTTCTTTTCTCAATGTTAAATAGATGTTTAGAGAGCGAACAGACCTACCACTAGATAACTATGAACTCATAACACTTATGATTAATTCGTGATAAAGACAACTTTAAAAAGTCAAGACTAATCGAACTTTGAGACTGATAAAGTCGAAATGTTTTTCCCAACTCTACGTATGATTATAAATCGTACACAATTCAGCCTCTAGAGGAAATGATAGTATTTGCCTAGCTTTATGATAAACCAGTCACCTGGGTAACGCTAATTCGCAAAAAGAACATCGGAAAACGAGCATCAACAGAGCTTTCATGCATAACCGTGAAATGACGATTCGATTTTTATGCCATGCTCTCACTGCATCTTATGTTTAAGGATGGGATTTTCCACTGAGTAGCGAAGAGTGTATTGGATGGTAACACGTGATCCCGGGAGAACCATCATGCCTGAAGGCGCTAGAGAAACCCGGCTGTGATTTATCTCCTTGCCGCACCGTGTTCAATTTTCCGTAAAGGTCACGTCTTTCAAGAGATAAACGCGTCTTAGTCTAAAATCCATATCCCGACTCAACAAGAACAGTTAATAAAAACCTGCCCACCCTCGGGTGTACATGGCGCAAAATTAGGCTTTCAGGCAACAGTGGATTTAACATCATCTCGCTTTCTCAGATGATGAAACTGACTGGAGGATAACTTTGTGGCAGTCAGTGACAAAATGGGAGGAATATTTATGTGTAAAATTGCGACTGTTACATCGTAGTAAGCCTGCAGCAATATCTGTTATTGCTAGGATATTTGAAGAATAGGATAACGTCAAAGAATCGAAAATATGTGACTACCCCGTTGATTAGTTCTAAGTACCGTAGCCCGCAGGACATGCATTCGCACAAGGCAATATGACAGCTGTAATGAAGAATAGGATCATGTTATGTAAAGCCCGAGGCCACCATAAGATAAGCATCTTAACGTCTGGAAAACGGATGTTGCTGCCATTTTGTAGAAACATGGTGAAGTAAACAGGCGGATGCTGATGACAGTCAAATTATACAGAAGAGTTGATGCCGGGTATTCCAACTCATGTCTACTGATCTGTATTCTGACGGTTGAACGAGGTAATTTATTGACTGTGCCATAATTAAAACGAAAAGGTCACCAGTAGTTTGCCATTGACCTTCATACGTCCTGTTATAATGGTCTGCATTTGAAATATTGTCACAGACGTTACTATAACGTACAAATATAATGTCAGCAGTTGTTAGACGAATGTGAGAATGGCAGATAGCTATCTAGTCTGCTTTATACTCTCTCTCTCTGCATGCTTGCCTGAGTGGTAGGACTCCAATATGGATATATAGTTAATGGCCTAGTGCGTCATGTTTTGCTTGCCTGTATTTGGCACTGTATGTATAATTTGCTACATGCCATGTATTCATGCAAATTATTATGTATGTTTTCTAGGATTCAACTGCAAAGATGCGCTGGCTACTGAAACAAGACCATGCTAAATAAAACAGAAATAGATAATAATTTGATAAATTTCCCTTCCCCATAGAGGCTTAGACATGCTTAGATGCATATATCATACAACAAGTGTCTATGACTGTTATTGCCTACAAGAATACAAATTACTAGTACTCCTCTTGCGTTTGCGTATGTTGTGTACACAATCTCAATCAAACCAGCCTAACGTAAAGGCAAGCATACTGAAATGTCACACATCGCCACTTTCGCGTACTTTTCGAGTTTTTTCCGCTGACAAGACATAATCCAATAAACCCATGAATAAGTGGAATCATCCCACTATGGACAAAGATAAACCTGTTTAAGCTACTCTCTAGGTTTCAAAGCTACAGTCGAGGGCCTTATAAGTACGGACTCACCTAACACCACCAGCTCAGTGATGGCTTCTTCAGTCACCAGATCATCCGTCATGATCTTCAGGAAGTACCTGCCGGCATCACCTGAAGCCGCCCGCATGATCCTCAGAGACGCCTGGTCCTCGATACGGGCTCTGCCAGCAAACTGGCCGTAAGATTTGGAGTTTCCTAACAGGGGGTTATAGGTGTAAACTTGGGTAGCCTTCTGGTCGACGCTGTCTCGTTTGATCCACTCGATCAGGTTCAGCTGCCTGCTGGTTGTGTAAGTGGCCGGGATAACGACATCTTCTCCGGCTATGGCGTTGACTTTTGCCGGTAGGGTCAGCTGAAGTCCTGTTTGTGCTTGAGCCGCTAGAGAATGAAAAGTAAACAATGTACGTAAAGCACGTTTAAATAAAATGCCGAACATTTACATTTGTTGCAATACAAAAGTTACTGGATACGTTTTGTAAGTGGCCAAACGTTTTAGATACCATCCGAAAATAACTCGTATAGAAATTTGTCAGTTATGGGGTTTTATTTCTTCCACACATAACAAACCCAGGATAAGATGATGGTTACGTGATACAGTTTTGTTTACTTTGCGATCTTATGTCGCAATAATGTCATAAAAGTTTTCCTCCTTTCTGCCTGGTCACTCGCCCCTTACCTACAGCAGCTACCCCCTCGCTGAATATGCACATAGAGGGCAACCCTAATATATCATCGTAGTCTATAGACGGTATTGATTATTCCAAAGGTCAAGACAGCATTAAAGCCTTCAATCTAAGCGATAGTAAAAAGTAATTTTCATCCTCTTCAATATTAACTGGAGGCGGACACTCTGTGTTATGTTGGAATATTGCGTTTGACAATCCATCTCGTCGTGCTGACCCTTCCGACCGCACCGGGGAGATACCCAGAATGAGATGGATGTTACTTCATCGTGTAGGTAACCCCATCATCGCCATAGATTAGCCCCAAATCGATTTCTCTCTCTTCTCCCAAGCAATAGCGATCCGTCATCTTTCTGGTCTGTATATCACAGCGACGACAGCCCCTAAAAGGAAAGCCAATTCTCATAGCTTTAAGAGTAGTCGGAAGCTGTACCGGTGGCTTGGCGCCAGCTATGATTACCCGGTCTTCCTAGAAGGGCACATAAATTTGGAGAAAGTGCGAAGTTCTCCCCATAGCTGTCTATTATCTTGATTGGATATATTCTGTACGTGAGCGAGTGCCGTATGTGGAATCATATCTAGGTCAGAGATGGAACATCAAACCCATTTCTCCGGGAACCCATGGAATACTAACTAGCGTCAAGCGATCCATCTTGCCTTCTGCAGATTGGATGTTATTCATGCAGCAAAATACTGATTTGTTTTCGAGGCTGTGTAATTAATGGGCTATTCCTAAGAGACATTGCATCTTAAAACAAAGTAGACAGGGAAAATATCAGAACAGCGATTCCTATTACCGTTATTCATGTATTCTCAATACCAATTCAAGTTATATTTGAAGATAGTGCTGGTGAATCCCTAGCGTTTAACGAAAGCTGATACAAATTTGCAACACGGCACGTGCGTATATTCCCAAGCGGAAATTATGAAAATTAACGAGGCTGGCTTTATAACAGACCTGAAAACAATGGGGATAATCAACCACATCTAATACCAAAGACGATTCGCAACGCTAAGCAATTATCATTCCCGCACTAGCTGGAAACGAATGGAAATAGCTTTATGGGCACAATTATCTCGTTCTTTGATTCAGGGACCAAGAAAATTACATGCCTTTGGTAATTAACCTGGCTATTGCTGTATAATGGGGCCTTTATCAGCTATACCATCTGGTGAGGGGATTTTCGATTTTCCTCGCTACTCTGCTACATTTATACAAAATCGAAGGCCACAATCTTTCCTCTTTGTCATTCTAATTCCATCCAAATACTTTGAAACCATGATGAGCTATAATGGAGATCGTTGGAGTTTTAATGTAAAGTGTGGATGTATTTAATCAATTATTGCGGAGTATTAGTTTTCCACGCACGTGCCTCATTACGATCAGCCGTTGCTGTTGCATACCATTATAAATTAATGCGATTTACCGCCGAAATTGCTCGAGGAGTATCGTCATTGATCATCGTGTTGAGGTGACAAGATGATTCTCTGGAAAAACAAAGCCCCAAACAACGTTTCTCCCCCCTCTCTTTCTCTCTCTCTCTCTCTCTCTCTTTCACTCTAGAAGAATATTGCTTCGTAGTTGAGCTGATGTACACTATGAAATTTGCTGTATATTTTGATGGGTTATCTTTATCGTATGCGTTGGCATAACGAGGTGGTGAATGAAACCATGAAAAATACAATTTTGAAATGATTGGTTTTTAATTGCCGAGTCGCCAACCTTAATATTTCATGTGGTCTTAAGGGAGACAGGGGCGTGAATACTTAATTGCACATATTCAGTTATTCTGCTTGCCTTTAACCAAGGTCCCGACACAAAATACTTACCAAGGGAGAAAAAAGAATGTACGGCAAGCGAATTAAAACAAGCTACAATATAAACATAAAAAGAAATGTATTCATGACAGCATACCCGGTGTAGATCTCCGGCACAATCAGGTAGAATTTCTTTCCACTTAACGGCGAACGCTAAGTGACTGTGAAGCGACCAAGACTGGATTCGTGAGACCCTAAATTCTATAATTTGAATAGGATGCAAGATCTTAAACAAAACTCACGAAACAAAACCTATAAAAGTATTCTTTATCAATAAAATTCTTTGTGTTATCGGTGAAATGTTTGATTGCTCGGCGCTCGCTCAACAGTCGAAGCCTCTAGTTGAAAAGGGGCTCTAATCCTGATTGTCAGTTTTGGTTTCTCAAACCCATTAGTTGTTTGTTGCGCTTAATGGATGTTTTAATTTCAGAAGCATTAGATCTATTCCCACCAGGGGGTCCCAGACAGGTTACGTTGCGTCGCGACGGGACGGCAGGAGATGTCATGTCTTAAAACTTCTTTTGTCGTTGATGTATAGTCTACCATCTGTTCCGACAGGATGCTAACTCCAGAGTCTATAACATCTTCCGGGAATGCACAATCATGGAATGTAACTCAATACCAAGAAACATTGCTTTAAAACATTGCGACGGGACGGCAGGAGATGTCATGTCTTAAAACTTTGTTTTTGCTGTTGATGTATAGTCTACCATCTGTTCCGCTAATATGCTAACTCCAGAGTCTATAACATCTTCCGGGAATGCACAATCCTGGAATTTAACTCAATACCAGGAAACATTGCTTCAAAAGTGCGCTTCCCCTTATCACCAGTTCTACCTCTCGTTACCATTCCTTAACAGTAGTTACTGATCCATTTTGGGCCAGTCTTGAGTACCCGATTGCCCAATGATTGCACGGGATGAAAATTTGCAGGAAAAACCCATCCGCCCGTATCCTCGTAAAGCATCCTTTCAGAACGAAATAGGCTAATCGATTTGTAAGGGGAGGGGTAAGTCCGTAACAACCGCTGTTTCATCTAGGATAGATTTCCTCGGATAAAACCCTTTAAATAGACTGGCCAAGCCGAATCAATATATAGGCAGGCCCGATGAATTGCCTTGCATATTTCATGATGACAGGACATAGTTTTTAGGATAATGTGGTGTAAACTAGGTTAACAGTACAGTAATAAAGCGGTTGCCCCATCTAACATCCACCCTAATTACTTCCAGTAGCTTCCTTTAGTTTAACATGCTGGGGCTTTTTATTTTACCATTCGGTGTTCAAAGGCTCGTGTAGAATCCTAACTATTACACGCTCAGAGATATCAATGTGGATAGAAAGTCACAAAAACACTCCAACATGTTGGAAAATAGAAGCCTAATACTTTTAACTGCATCAAGGAAGGGATTCTATACTTGCGTATTGATTCTACAGTTGCATTTTCTATATTTCAAACAACCTTTCCTTATCTGCTCTCCCGGTTACCATTTTATTGATGCGCCCTTCTACTCTGTATGTTTTCTTGCCCTAAGGATCTTAACTCCGATTGGACACAAAAACATTAATCTTTAGCGATCTGCCTTTACAAGTAGCCGACGAACCACATCTTTGTCCATCATTCTGCCCCCTCGGGTAACTTCGGAGTCCGGTATGGATATCCGAAGATGATAACCAACCGTCGTTAAGCTTCGCTACAGGCACCGATTTGTGCATTTTCGATTATATCCCGGGCTCTCGAAGCCAGATAATGTTGTCTTTCTTTTATCACTTCTAACAAGAAAAGCAGTTGCAGTCCATGGCGTTAATAACGGTTATTTCAAAGCTCTCTTTCTTATCGCTTGTCTGTTCGCTGCGGACTGCGGGCGGTGGACTGGCTGTCCTACCAGAGATAAAGCAACTTGAAAAGGGACAACCGTTCAAAGGTTGTCAACAAATCCCACGTGCTCTTTACGGGGGTTTAATAGATGAATTTCCTTTCTTCATAGCGTGTGTACCACTGCGATGTGTCAACAGGAGGTCTCACTCTTGCTGTTCTTTCATGAATTATTCATGGGAAAGAGACACAGAAAATCATTCTCTTCCTGCTACCTTGGACCTGTAAATTTCCTCTATCCGTTGGAAAATGTTCGTTTGTGAAATCGATCTCGGGTCGAATTTAGATTCCCGGACAGTGACTTCCAGGAAATACATCAATGTCCATTTAGGAGCGTTAACACCCGATGTGTCGAGGAAAGGCATCAATAATCCAAACGGAATTGCTCCTACAATAACACCGGGCGCCCACAGTAAGCCTTACGGAACGCTGGCTCAGGGAATCGTCAACACAAAATTTACAACACACAGTGTAATGTATTAAGGTATAGGGAGGTGCGATATAGAGATGTAAAGCCGTAATGTTAAGAAAATGCCGTGATAAAGGAGCTCGTATCTTGGCCCGGCAGCCTGCTCGGTTACAACATCATAATTTGTACTCTGTCGGAGATAACAGCTCTATCGTCAACGCCGCCTGGGCAGCAATCTAAAAGGATGAAGTCCATTTTCAGAAAGTACTGGTTCAGCTTTGAGATAGATGGTGAAATGGTCCACCGCTTTGTCTGTGTAATTAAGACGGTTTTCCACAGACCGTGTGTGTTGTAGAAGATTAGCCAACCGCATCGTTTGACGGGCTAACCGAAACGGACCGCAACAATGGCCATGTACGCCCGCATCTTTTGACATATTAGTCACACTCTCACCGTCCGCACGCTTCCAAATGGGGAACAATGTACTTCCAAATTGGAAAGCAGAAATGATTCTACAAATACAAATTAAACTAATGAAAGATCAAGAACTGTTTGCAAGGGATATATACCCAGGTCACTTTTGCTTTGACGGTTTTACTCCTAACTACGAGGGGATCGACAATAATTCCGGTTTGACCTAACAAAGGAACAGGAAGACACGGTAAATCCGAAGATGTTTTAGCCGTCTGTGATACAGCTGTGTGATGGAAAATAACAGGACACGAAGTGATACTTACCTTGAAATGACAACAAGAAGGAAAGCAGCGTTGCTGAAGCCCAAACGACGTGCATCGTTCCGTAGGTGGTTGTTTCCACCCAGGGATCTGCTCAGTAAGCCCCGAGAAGAGCTCAGTACCCAACAGCCCCCAACGGAAGCTTCCTCGTTATGAAGCAAACTGTAGCGCGTAAGTACCTTCTTCTGCGCTCCTTACTCAGCCACCAGTTGTATTCAATAACGCGTTACGACCTAATAGCATACGCATTTATGCGCATTTTGTATCCTGGGACACTCCATCACCTTCAACTATGCGCGCGAGAAGAGCGCTCCGTCATGTGGAGATGGCAACGCCCAGTGGCACTTCTCCGCCATGCGGCGATCCGTCATCCCCATCCGTACGTATTATCCGATTAATTAGCGCGTTAAGACCGGGAAATGACAGCAGGGCCAGGCGTACGTGTGCGTTGAACATCGATTGGAACTATTTAGCATCATCCATGGCCACACACGCTTGTCAATCAGGCACCCAAAGTCTCAGTGAAACTAAACCCGCGGTAATGCCATAAGGATGATGTGGCTGGCAAGCTTTTGTGGCACCAGCTTAAGATATGGTTGATGCATAACGAGATAAAATTATTTATATTTCCCCATCAATGGATGCCTCTTGATGCGTATTGAGCGCCTGCGGGTAAAGATAAGAATATATAATGATGTGTCATGAAAATAAATCGAACTTGAATGTGATAAATAAGTATGTATTTCTCATTTATTATCACAGCTGAATATTTATTCGTCTTATTGTAATGAATGTGTTTTGGCAGAACGTAGAAAATGTAATTAATTGTATTCCTTATCTTTATTAATTGATCTTTATGGTGGAGATAAAAGGAATTTGTATGTCGGTCGCGTACCGATAACAATTAACATCAAAGGTACCATTTGTCAGAGGCACTTTGCTAATGACTGCAAATACAAGAGTTTATGGCTAACATTAAGACGCGAAATCAATAATACAATATTCGTCTAAGCTAGATAATGTGTGTATTTATGAGAAATTAGAATACATGTATCATAACGTATTAGAAACTTTGTCGCCGTACATCATTTCTTGCCGTATAGTTATTCCTCCTTACAATTGTATTCTACTGTTATGTAAGGCTGTGCGACGTAGAAATAATGACAAACTTCGGGTTGGCAAGGTGTCGTAAAAACACCATCGATAAGCAAATAGGAACTGGAAAGGGTTTATTACCTGTCGGCAATGTGGGCCGCTTTGAATATTTAAACGGCTCGTAAAAAATGGGGGAAACAAGCCCGGTGTATACAAGATAGAGAGACGGGTGCTAAGGAGAAATATCTAATCTCTGAATGCCAATTTCCTTTTACCAGACGGCCCCGACACCCTTCTGCCTTATCTTGTAGCAGTGATGAATCACACATCTCAGGGAGGGAGTCGTTTCCTTCAAGCAGCTTGAAAGGCATTCCAAAGTGGTTTTTCTCGCACCAAAGCACTCATGATATTCAAAACGGCTTCATCGAAAAGTTTGACAAGTGAGCCATCGATGGCTTCAAGGGTGTTTGAGTAATATTCCATAAATCTTAGACTCTTCAATCAGTAAAGTTGAAGAAGCAGGTTTCTGTATTGATTGTGCCTTGCACATTTCATCCTGTTAAGATGCTCTTTTGACTCCTTACCATCTTTCCCTGTGACACGTAAATGTTATTTCAAGATGTATGAATTTTATTCGCAGAAACTGTCTTTTGAGAAGTAGGCTAGTATTTCCCTGTGGGCCAAAATGTATACAGGCATGTACCTTCCAATATCTCTTTCAATCAATCGCTTACAACTCTGCAACTCCATACCATTTTTCAAAGTTAATATATATTGAAATGTTTGTCTGATAGAAAATATTCATGGGACATTCTGTCAATACTTTGATCTTAAGATCTTAGATATACATAACTGTAGTTACTTGGAATAAAATGTATATAACGAAAACACAACTTCTGCCAGAATGAATATTTTACGCTCAATGTCCCCCTCATCCATCGTGTAACAAGAAATTCCCTCCATAGACGTCCGTGCGACCTTTCCACCCCTTTCATCTCCAGTGACGTCTAGGCCATAAAACGCGAGTCTATACATGTCCATTGCCAAAGGAAGCTACTGATACGGAAACATCACAACAGGACAGGTGTCTCTGTGAGTTATCGATGTGCGGGGGAGAACAGAATGAAGTACAAATCATCCGCGTCTTTTGAAAAGGACACACTGCAGGCGCCCCTGTATAATTATAATGTAGCGCGCGGTAACCGTGATCAAGTGATTACATAGAAAATGCTAAAGATTTTTTCCTAAGCGTTAACGTGTGTGTTGGCATACTAATGAACCTCACCGCTAACGACTGCTTGTAGCTGCTCAACCGTTACTAACTGAAAATGTACAAAAATACAAATGTACTTACTGCAGATTTCAAGTGTAGAAGGACAACATATCGTTTGTGTTCCACACAGAAGGAATGCTTCTTTGTGTTGTATAACTGGACGCTTGAAACATGTAGATATAATTGCTTGTAGTTTAAATGTCATTTGACTCATGGATTAGCCCAGATAGGAACCCATTTTCCCCGGCTCGCGGGAACCCTTTGCTTTGCGCCGAAATCACCGGCCTGTTCCACTGTGCCATAGATTTCCGAAGGCAATTTTCTGGCTATAGAAACGAACCGGTGTGGAACAACCATACGAACTGCTGGGTCAGACATATATGTATTGACTATGCATACCAAAATAGGATGTTAGAGCACTATTCATGCGGTGACATGTTTTTTTCTTGGTGCTGATACATATCACTGTTTAGTGTCTGAAGATTCCTCCGTACCACCACTGGTTTTTACGATCTCTCACACAAAAGAGTGCCTTTAAACGACTGATGACTCCGAGCTGAGTTATTCCCGGTGATATCTCATTTTCTCTTGGCAGTTTTACCTTTAGACGTAATGCACGTTATTTGTGTATATGGGATTTTATTTTGTGGACCATTCCGGTACCTAATAATTCTTTGACAATCCAAACAGATCCACACCCACATCTCTATAAAAGAATCAGTCAAGAGAGGGTAGTAGTGAAAAAAAAATAAATATATGTTTATATATCTGTCTATATTGATATAGCTGGCATTGCATACATCACCGCGATAACGTTTGTAAGTTGTTGTGGAATCATATATCTAACATGGAGGTGGTATTTGGTAAAGGTGGTATCTCACTGAACTTGGGGCACCAGTGCAGCACTGCGGGGTTTGTTCACTGCAGCACTGCTGTGTTATTTTCACCGATTCCTAATGATTTATATTTACGTTATAAGTAAAGATTAGAAGAGAATGAAATGAACAAAAAGGAATATTTTTTTTCAATTAACTTCATTGTCATTTATCTCTGAAACTCATTGAGTATCTTTCAAACCCCACAGCGCCTCACTGGTGCTACAAGTGCAGTGAGATAGGTACACTTGCCGAGTAGACTATATTTTCAGCTTTGGTGGACTGCTGAGCGTGTTTACGATTCCTTAGCTTTAGGAGGTAGGCAGGCGTTGTCGTAAAAGTGTCGTAAAATACGTCTCTGTCGATAGTTTCGCCATGAAGACCTGGCGGACGAAGACGCGAGATAAAGGCAACAAAATGACAGGGCGTGTGAAGCAAAAGTATGGCCATATACACTCGCACGGTGGCGCTATCAATATTCTATTGCTAACCTCATACAATCGTGCGCATTTTCACCCTTACCGAGAAGCGAGAAGAAGCCGAACTTATATGCTATATCACGATAGTCTTACCAACATGTGTTTGTATTATCTTTTTTGTGACCTGTGCTTACCTCGGTTTGGTAAAAATAAAGTACAAGAAAGCATTTAATTCAAAATCTGCACTCTTAGTCGGCCGGAAGTCTTAATGTAGATGGATTCAACATAATGAAGTTGCAAAGAATCAGAGAGCATTGCAAATCTATCAAAGCAGCAAATCTACAACTGATTCTTTTAACGGGCAGATGGATAACAGCACAGCGTAGAATTTTGACACATTCGGCTTACGGTGCGATCGTACAGTTGCCGTAGACCGTCGTATACGGTTATCTTTCATAGAATTTTCAGGCAGGCTGTGATAGAACAAACCACTTACAATGAACTTAGACGTACCTTTTGATTACAACGCTTTTACTGTACCAATTGCAAACATACACGACTTTCCAAATAATGTACTTTTTACAATCGTGCGACAATCTTACCACGTACGAAGACGACCAGACCCTTGGCAAAATGGCTATGAACATGAAAACTTTTATCTGCGATCACTTCATATAAAAACATAGGCTATCGATTTATTTTCAGGAAGTAATAACGTGATAATGTTGTGCTCTAAAAGTCAAAGTTCAGTTGTAGTATGAGTTTGGGTGATGAAAATCGAACTACTCACGCAGAGGTTAGGGGGTGGGGTAGTGACGGAACAAGCTCAGAATACTGAACACCCATAGGTTAACCACAATTTGGGGGGTGGGCCAAAGATCTAATTTTTCATCGCTCCCGTAAAATAAACAGAGCGTGGCGTCAGCACAGCGAGAGCAGACACCTGGTAATTAGATAATAAAATTAGAATAAATCTGGGTGATAAATTATAAAGTTTTATCTCAGATATCGTAGCAGTGTAAACATTGTGCAAAATTGAAATTATGTAGATACGAAATAGATTAATCTAAATGTAGATTAAGCTCTCTGAATGGCAAGAACAACAATCAACGAGATTTGTAAAGTTGTGTACACAGATATCATAATGATCTAACGTTAACACCGTTTTACATGTAGCCCCTGAGAACCATTGTGTATTTATGGCTTTGGCAAATAAAGTGGTCTTTTGTAATGTCATAGCTTTTATTTTACAACACCCAAAACGAAAAAGAGGTATTCTAAATATAATTTCTCCAGTATTATACAATAGGCCGTTTGCTTGCACAGTGTTTAAATGTCAGACATCAAGGTCTCACTCACAATTTTAGGGGGGGGGGGGGGGGCACACCCGCCTTTCCTGACTTTATTAGTCCAGGCGATTGGTGCAAAAATTGCTCAAATTATGATGAACTTGGCACAAGTGTTCTGTACAAGAATAGAAGCAATTCTAGGGGTGGAGCCAAAATAAACCTGCTTTTACATAGCAACTGTTGCTAGGCAACTTTATTTTGCTTGGCAACGATTACCATTGTCTGCATTTTCGCCGCATGACACCTTAATCATTTTACCAAGTTTTAGCCTTGTAACTTGATTTATTATAGCACAGAAGTGAATATTGTAACTATTTGTAAAGTAAAATGGTTTCCTCGCAACCGTTGCTAAGCAACATGCATTTTGAATTGGCTTCACCCCTGAAAATGTTTAGTACATACTCAAGATTCATCATACCAAGTTTCATGCTTTTATCACATTTTGAGCAATTCTGCCTTTATTTTACACCAATCGCCTAGACTATATTAAAGAATAGACTTGGATATCACCCCCTGGATATGGTCTGAATATAGGCATGTTAAAGACAGTTCAGCTAACATGTCAAACTGACCCCATTTGATCGTGCTACGAACAATCAACGGATTTTTTTTAGATGTTGCCTGCTAGGTTTAAGGCTGTGTATGCGAGTGAATGGATAAAAAAAGATCAGCAGCGTGTATTCTCTCAAAGCAAGTATCACCAAACTCCCATGTGGTTTATACAATAAGACATACTTCCACATAATGTCTCACACGTATAAGTAATAGTTCGTACCTTGAGTGAGCTTAGCTGCTTTTAACATAGAGTTTTTTCTCAACGTAGCGTTCAATCAAACTACTAAATGGTGCCCAAGTAATGGCTTGTGCCTGAGTTTGTCCATAACTCGATCTTCATTATCCGAGAAATATCTTCAAGGCACAATTCTCACCACAACTTTAAAATCCTTCCAGCTAAAAGCATTACCATCAGTCTAGATGGAGCATCTTAAGTCGGTTTGGTGTCTTAAAAGCTTGCTACATCAGACGTACTTACTGATCCTGATACATGTTGCGTTTGACCTCCTTCGTACCCGCGTGCTTTGGCAACAGTATTCTAAATGCACTGCAAATGGAACACGCGACACTTTTCAAGAAGCATTTTCACGTACACCATGCCTGTACTCCCTTAGGAGTAGTCAACTCTCGCCCAAATGGGGTACACTATTTACACCTAGAGTCTTAATGGCGTGACTGACAGCTATCCCGCCAGCTAGGTCATGGTGTGACCCGTAACTTGACAAAAGCCTGTGTTTAATCCTCCAGGCACCTTTCCTCCCAATGAGGTCACTGCAAGGCGCCGGCAAGTAAAGCTATTATCACGGTCTTCCTCATCATGAATGCCCCCGGAGCAATGCGTGTTTCAGTGACTACTGATACCATCTCGTGAAACTCCGTGCGTTAAGACCATCGTTACGGGCATATCGTGTTAAAGAACGGAGGCTGAATTCACCCAAGGGAAGCTTGTTCGCAGTGAATACGTTCACAACATCCAACCTTATTCAGAGCCCGTTGCTGCAATACATGATGTTATCGGAGAGCATGAACAAGTATGTTTCAGTGGACTATAGTGATCTACTTTCATGAAACACTATGCGTTAAGACCATCGTTACGGGTATATCGTGTTAAAAAACGGAGGTTGAATTCACCAAAGGGAAGCTTGTTCGCAGTAAATACGTTGACAACATCCAACCTTATTCAAAGCCCGTTGCTGCAAAACATGATGTTATCGTAGAGCATGAACAAGTATGTTTCGGTGGACTATAGCGATCTTCTTTCATGAAACACCAGCGTTACCGGTATATTGCGTTAGAAAACGGAGGTTGAATTCACCCAAGGGAAGCTGGTTCGCAGTGAATACGTTATCAACATCTAACCTTATTCAAAACCCGTTGCAAAAATACATGATGTTATCGTGGAACATGATGTACAAGTATGTTTCAACTTTCGTGAAACGATGTGCGTTAAGACCATCATTACCGGTATCGTGTTAAAGAACGGAGGTTGAATTGACCCAAGGGAAGATTGTTCGCAGTGAATACGTTCACAACATCCAACCTTATTCAGAGCCCGTTGCTGCAATACGTGGAACATGTATCAGTGGACTATAGCGATCTCCTATCTTGAAACACTATGTGTTAAGACCATGCATCGCTACCGGTATCGTGTTAAAAAACTGAGGTTGAATTGACCCAAGGGAAGCTTGTTCACAGTGAATACGTTCACAACATCCAACCTTATTCAGAGCCCGTTGCTGCAATACATGATGTTATCGCGAAGTTACATGCTGCTGGGTGCCCGCAACCACTCTCCTAGATGTAATCTCGCCTGGCACGACAGATCACGAAAGGGGGTTGTCTGTGCCCGCAGGACTAAAGAATTTATCAAAGTTGACAACCCCTAACCGACAAGGGAATTAGCCTTTGAAAGGCACTCCATCAAATAAACCATCAGAATATGAACGGCCGGCATTCATCGGTTAGGAATGTGTTCGGACGTATACCGGGATATTAGGAATCAACTGTGTTTAGATTGGGGTCTCTAGCGGAAAATACCACATGCTTGTCTCTCTCAACAATTAGGCTAGAGCCCTGGTAATGGTACATTAACAATTCAAACCCAATCCTCGGTCAGATAGGTTTTAGGGAACGAAAACTATGACACAAAAGACAGACAACCAAACACACAGAACGTAAAGGAATGAGCATGCTTTTCATTTTTGCAAATGGAAACGCGTTTGTATTGTGATTGTGCTATGAGAAGGGGGAGGGGGGTGTCAGTGTTTTCGTTGTAAAACCCTGTCTTTGGATTGGATACAATACTAGGACAGATATCACTCAAAGTTTGTGCTTGGCTCATAGATCATGTCACGGTTCCGTCCTTTTGGTATTCAAAGTCGCTGTTCAAAGCATGACCTAATTCACACCATGTGAAAGCGTCCAAAATAAAATAAGCATGATATTTTTTAATCGATGGTCATGGTCCATACATACTGCGATGGCGTTTTGCATGATGCAAAACGAAAGTTGTAAAATAATCCTGAATTTTAAATAAATATTGAAAAATAATACAGGTTGAAGAATATTTCAATAACAAAAAGCTGAGACTACAAAATGAGATCATACCCAGCTTTTATGTATCATATCTACATTCAGATTTATGGCGAAAATTTATGGATATGATGTGCAGTTATCGGTGCTATTTGAATTTTAACACCACCGTTGGGTCGTTTTGATGGAACCACGCCCGCAGGATAGTCATTTGGCTTCCAAGTGAGATAACCGCACATTACAGGCGAAAAAAAGATAAACTTTATGTGTATATTAACATGATGATAATATGATACGGAAGTTGTTGTCATAGCTGCATGATATTAATTCAAGGTAATAGAAACTGTGTGAAATGATGTTAATTTTTTTTTCTCTAATCTGCTTCAATGTATATCAACGTTCTCTTGTGGGTGTTTAAAAAAACATAAATGCTAAGAATTAAAAAAAACAAGACGGCATCATCAATATTAATTGCTAAGCTGGTAGACTTCGGTGGTGGCAGCCCATATTTTGGAAGAGACACCTGGCGGAAAGAGAAAGCACTGCATCGTTAGATGCTTTCATACACCTGCCTACGTGTGCAAATATAAAATGTATCAAAATATCAGTGATTAAGATTAAAACACAAACTAGCGTAACTTCTTTAATTTTTGCTTGCTTGATCATCCTTGCCTGCATAACGTACGTTATAATTGAACATAAACCATGTAGCTGGATCCAAAAACTATAGCATGCTGTGAGAGATTCGTTCGCCAGGCGGCGTTTGGAAGTTGTTTTTTTTTCACATGAAGCAGATGTACATAAAACAAATTTTTCAATATCTCGGGCGAAATGCTGAACATGGAAATGACTGCTTGCCCTTTTTGGGAGTAAGAATTATGAAACTTGTTATCAGGCCTCATGAACAATTGTTAAGTTTGCCACACTTACTGAACGAGTAGAGCTGTGCTAAGTACTGACGTGAGCAATACTCTAACTATTCTTCTTAGGGAGATTTCCCGGAAGCCCTACAAGATCACGGGCCTCGGGGGCAGTACATGAGGATTTTCCGGATAACTGCTGTCTTTCAGGCGGTGGCGCCAATCCTAAGCAAGGCTCCGGCAGGACGTCGGTACTCGCGTGCCCGTGAAAATGCCACTTCTTTAATGCGGTAAGATTTCGTGGACTTAAGAAGGCATTACTACCATAAACCCCACGCGCTTGTACCGCTTCCAAAGCCTCAGTAAGTGACAGGTGTAGACAGTGGTTTTCTTCGCTGTTGATGTAAAACGTTGTTGTTACCACCACCTTTATGATTTTGAAATAAAAGATGTTTTGAAATGTGAAAGGAAATAGCTATGCATACTTACAAACATTTATTCAAAAATGTGTTGAACAGTTTCAGGACAAACCATACATATAACACTGCGCAATAGCTGAGACATTATAGACAAGCACTGCTAGCTGTTACGTAGCATAGCCATACACATACAGGTAGCTATGACTTATCGTTATACTATTGTCTGGCGACAAGGCCATATTGTACATGTGAATTGTTACAGTACTACATGAAGACCATTTGCTCCTAGCGGTTTCTACGACTATACTATATGTATCCAGAAGGGCACTAGCCAAGTAGGGAAACTATTAATGTTGTCGGTTATTATATGTGGGATGAGAGGGCACTATATACAAAGCCATTTTCCAGCTCTGACTTTCTCCGACATTAAAACATAAACCACTGACTCTCCAGTTGTTCTAAGCGTTCCACAATGTTTTATAAGAGGTTAAATATCTTTGATATGCAACATAAACACTTTGTTCAAGATGTCACACACAGAACTTTCATAATTAATAACGAGCATGTGTTTGGTATAGAGCGTTACTTCTGAATTAAATAATGGCGCAAGAATATTATGTAAAAATATGGGTAGAGACGAAGTTACAGGCAGTATTATTAAAGTATCTGAACAAGAGACTATAATTAGTACGTCAGCTATATGGATCGTCAATATGCACTAGTTGTTTTTTTACATAAGGCTTCTAACGTTAGAGCTCTTAGAAAAGTTTATGACTTTCCTTCTCTTTTCCTTTTCACATTCATTGTAGTTACCAAACTACACTGGATCATGTACTAGGCACTGTATATACACGACTTGGGGGAGCGTACATGTACGTTGGATACCGATACAAAACCATTTTTTTTCCTTCTTGGACCGGTCCAAAAAATCGGACGCCAGTGGACGTCGGATACTCTACCAAACACAATCCTTTGTAGCGAAATGGACCGTTATTTTGAGTATCACCCATTCACAATTTTTTTTTACAGATAATTAGGTCCATGTTCAGGTCCTGACTTAGACCTGATTCTCTGGACCTGGAACGTACCTGTACCTGGATTTTCTTTACCGATAACTACCCCAATTGCCAGGCCAACAGGCGGACTTCATATTCATGACCAAATGACCGATAAATGCGATGGGATTCGTGGTTTCATATCTTGAAGATGATGTCAAATGCGTTTTTTTCTCAGATGCTTCTCTTGCCGGACTCTTCTACTTCAATAACTTGTCTAGCCACTGCCGGTCGTACTGTGAGTAAACAAAAAAATGCATCACATTTAGATGAATTCACAGCTCATTTTATCATTTTCTGTCCCTAAGAATTTAAAACCAATATCGTTAAAGTTTGCCACGAATAATGAAAGTATTCAAGTGGTCTTTCTGCGTATTACTAGGTTTTGTCTACTCTCCAAGCAGAGGTTAGGCTCCGGCTGTTTTTTTAGTCGTTTTTATCGGGCTTTCTATTTTATCATTTTTCTTGAAGTACGCCAGGTTTTGACACAGCAAGATATAAAAAAATAGCCCGATAAAAACGACTAAAAAAAACGCAAAAAAAACAGCCGGAGCCTAACCTCTGCTTGGAGAGTAGGTTTTGTCCAATTGCGGCTCTGTAAAGGAATCCTAACTACATACTTAAAGTGTTGAGACAGACTCCTAAAATAAAAAGGAAAATTTGTTTCAATCTGACACAGTTTTAGATGTGCCATCTGCCGTTATGTGGTTTGGAAAGGAGGGTGACTTCGGTGTCGTTACAAAGCTTTGTCATTTGTCATGGCAGTCTCAATATGAGGCAGTCGTGAAAATGATATGGTGTCGAACGTGACAAACAGCAAGGATTTCAAAAGCTAAGATTGGGAAGCCGTTAAGCTGCTACTCAACACAATCATAATGGACTGCAAAGAAAGACATACGACAGTTTGAAAATGTTTATATATGAGGATTACCGTCGTTGCCTGAGAGAAACATGACGTAGTTGGAGGGGAACAGGCCTATCCTGCCCCTCAGGTAACCCAGGCACCAGCCGCCATCTTCCCCCTCCAGCACCTCGATGACGTCACCTATCTCTAGTTGCAGCTCGTTCTCTTCAATAGCCAGATACGGGTAGAGCACGCGGGCGTATCTTCTCTCTAAATGACACAGTAATCGTGATTGGAATCAAGAAAAATCGACCATAAAACTGACCTTCATCCAAATTCCGACGGTTTATATGCAAATGTTTTGTCGTTTTCTCTCTGCAGCCAGTTATTTTGCTCATTTTTCTTTTTAATGTACATAAATCCAAGTGCAAATTAGCATAGAAAACACCGTGGAGATAGCCAATATGAAGATAAGCATTCATTGATTAACAGTTATAAACGACTATGCAATGCAAGATAAAGCAGAGGGTGTCTTAAAGCAGAAACTTTCTTATTTGGGATACAAGTGTTTGTTTGGATCAAGATATTCACATGTCATTTTAAGCAATGGAATGCTGAAGGAAGAATGTGAAAAATCGGATATTCAACGTACGTTTACCTTGTCCTTTCTTTGACTTCCGCATGGTGCGGATGCCAGTGTTCACTGGTGTGGGATTCCGTGGCTTTTCTGTGCAAAAGAAGGACAAATGTTAATCATTTCGATAGGTGGAAGCAAAAGAATAAGTTTAGATATAACCATGACAAACATCCATAGTTCAACACAGAATAGTCTATCAGAAACTAAATAAAAGGAAACTACATTGTGCAATGTCAACCGCATCTACCAACAAGCTTTACGTATACCCACCTGACATTACTGTCTATGTGTCATTCTTGCCTTAAGTGGGCAACCAGTCAAACTATTCTTCCAATACTCCAAGTATCCTACTACACACCACTTACGCCTTAAACGTTGTCACTGCAATAACCACATAACTGTATATGCAAGCAAGCCAACAAACAAAAAAATAAAGAAAATCACTAACTGATTAAAGCACTTCAGCTTATACGTTGTAATCATAATTGATATTGAATTTCATACCTGGAAGTTTTGGGACTTCCTTGGGTGGTCCATCTGTGTCTGACGGGTCCCTCCTTCCCATGTTGTAGTAGAAGGCAAATTTAGTCTTTTCTGCCTGGTGCTGGCGCCTCCTCATGTAGCAAACAACAAGGAAACAGCACAGGCCCAGCCACAGGAGTCCCACGGTCACTCCCACCACGATGGCTATGGTTCGCATGTTGAAACCCTTGTAAGGAGCTGTAAGTATATAGACATGTCCGCTGTTGTTAAATAGATTCATTAGTCACATATGAGCATATTTAATATAGAATTTTCATCTAACAGTGACGTCTTTTTAAAGGTAAACGCGCGTACCTGTTATCTCGGTATCGCATCTCTCGCGTGAACTAGGTCAAAATCAGCGAAAATATGGAGGTACGCATGTTTACCTTAAAAAGTAGTCACTGTTAGATGAAAATTCTTTTAACAATAGACGAATTCATTTTCTCTGTTGACCCTGTGTATGTGACACTTTATTTTACTTCTCAATGTTTCATCTAGGTTTGCTGTTCGCAAGGAAAGTACTTAAATGGGCTGCAATTCGATTACGTTAGAATAGAGTTTTATATGTACAAATCTGTATGTGCATATGTCTCTATCTTAAGTTTATATATGGTATATGACTCAAAAAATAATATACTAGTAGTAACTGTGATGTATGAAAGGTATGACCATCCTACAAAAGCAAAGTATAAAAACAAACTTAAATTGCATTAAACACATCTAGACAAGAATGAATACAGATACATTCACAATTAGCTACTGAGGACAAAATACAAAGACACGGAACATTTAACGAAATGATTAATGTATGATAATCCCTTTGGAGAGAAAAAAAGGAACTCTTCTTGAAGACTACGTTTTACAACCCCCAATACCAACAGCTCGGTCGGTCTCAATACTAGTATCAAATGAAATAAAATGTTTACACTTACGTTGTGTGGTAATAAAGGAAGCCTTGGTGTCAGGCGCGCCTACACTATTGACAGCCGTGCATTTGTAACTCCCGCTGTTGTTCGAACGGACGTCACCTATGGTCAACGTGCTTTGACGAAGATTTCTCGCGAGAGTTGATGAACGAGACTTCAGCTGGACGCCATCTTTGGCCCATGTGATGTTTGGGATGGGGATACCTTCCGCGATGCACTGTAAGGTCACGTGTTCACCGTAGTAAGCAGTGAAAGATTCAGTCATTCTGGTAACAGACGCTGGATCTGTAGGTAAAATCACAGAATCAAAACTTTGTCAATTAAATTTTATAGCTTTCATATTCCTTACGATGTTTGAGGAGTAATACCTCCAGTTACAAATGAAATGAGAAGTTTGTATTCATAGATGTGTATTTCTTATCTGCTCGTCGAGTGTTCAATTCCTATACCTGTATTGTATCATAATTATGAATTTAAATAAACAATGAAATGGTCAAGAGACTAGTAGGTAGATAGGTATCATAAGTCGAAAGAGCCTTGGCGCAAGACACGCAAAAAGAGTTCCATATATGACCCATGCTCTATATAGATAGTCCTGTTTCTTCCCGATAGTGATGTTTATATAACCATACGTTATGTGGTTAGGCGTACTTACACGGTACCCGCAATGTCAGGTTAGTGATGTTGATATAACCATACGTTATGTGGTTAGGCGTACTTACACAGTACCCGCAATGTCAGGTTAGTGATGTTGATACAACCATACGTTATGTGGTTAGGCGTACTTACACAGTACCCGCAATGTCAGGTTAGTGATGTTGATACAACCATACGTTATGTGGTTAGGCGTACTTACACAGTACCCGCAATGTCAGGTTAGTGATGTTGATACGACCATACGTTATGTGGTTAGGCGTACTTACACAGTACCCGCAATGTCAGGTTCGCCTTCAGCTCCTTTGTTGATGCTGGGTGTCGAACCACGCATGCGTATATCCCAGCATCCATCCGGTCGACGTAGCGTATTGTCAAAGATGGCGTCTCCAAATTTCCTCCGGAGTATTTCGGCCCGTTGAGACGTAAGGTGTCGATGGGGACGTTCCCTCTTTTCCACATGAGAGAGGTTATATTTGGATATCCGTCCATTACCGAACAGGAAAGTGTAACTGTCTTTGACCTTGTAACGACATACATCTTGGAGGGCCCCACCACTACCTTTGGAGGAACTGTAAAGGAATATACATACGAGTTACAATGTTTTACATAGTCTAACATTGTTTTATTTATCAAAATTCTATTCATTTCTTTGTTACTTTTCATCATACAGAAATATTTTCAATTAAGAAAAAGCAGAGTTCAGGGAAATAAGAAAATATAGTATAAGATAACATTGTGAAAACAATTAGGATAAAATGTGTCGTTCCTTTCTTTTGTTAAAAAAAGCATTGTCTTTCACAATAGTTAATCTGCAGTGTACTATATTCTTTCCGGTTTACACGTTAATGTTAATAACAGTACGCATTGTTTAATCGCTTCTACGGACAATAATATATTGAACGTAGTGTTAAACATATATATACGTCTATAAACATGTACATGTATATCACCATCCAACACAATCGAACTAGAGACGACTTGTACACTCTGGTACAAATAAACATCATTTAGGGAGCATCACAGTAAAAAATGTAAAGATGCACATAAAGAGGACTGAATTATAGCCCGAGTCATCCTTGAAACACGTTTCACTCAAGCTTGCAAACTGTTACCAGCTTTTCCTTCCGATCAATGAACTGTCATGTCCACGACGTCTAACGATTTCATGGAAAAGCGGTGTATCAGCTTCTAGCGGCTATTATCCTACATCCCATTTTCCATTTCGTTTTCCAACTCAATCTATTTTCCACATTGTGTGCAGGATACTGAATACCCTCAACCGCAGTTGCCTCAACCGAAACCGACAGATTGTGAATAATGCATCAGGAGTGGGGGTACTCTTATGGGAGGGCTAACGCTGTCTCACAAGAGACCACCTTTTAATTCATTGTGTTCGGTAATACGATTTCCCACTATTGTGTGCGTTGGCCGCTTGTGGGGAAAACAGGCGAAGAACATCTTTCACGATCGCTGAGCTACTCACTTTTATGGTATGGTAATATCATAGTATAAAACTTTCATTTGCAAAATATATATTGTGCCAAGGGCATATTCGTTCACCATAAGCAGATTAAATATGATAAATATGCGATGCCACCTGCGTGATATTTGGTAATCCGGATTTTTCTTTCCGTGACGTCTTTGTTTTCCTGCTAAGCCAGATGTGAGTAATGACCAATTAATTCTAATCCATAAATCCTAGTCTTTCCATTAGGCAGATTAACACGTTGATTCGATTGCCATGACGGGTCATGCTGGATCACGTCAAATGGTAAATATATATCTTAGGCAGGAAATACTGCCTTTGTATAGTATCTTAAAAGATGAAATGGATGGGTATATTGTACTTTACAAAGGTATTGTAGCAAAAACAAAATACAATGGCGAAGAAAACTTAAAAAGCAAAACGAGACATCAATGGTGTATCATATCCGCGTGAAAGAAGGGTTTTTGGAGTAAAACGATGGGCAAGCTGTTTCCATCATGTCACGTCGCGACAGTTACCATGGCTGTGGTTAATCTTCTCCGTCGTTACAGCTAGGATAGCTCACAGAGTTTGGAAACAAAAACCTATTTGCCCTGCAAATGTCTTTCTTTTTGCAATTTTCTTTATTTTTATTCATTAGGCCACACTGCTTAATTTTATGGATGTCATCCGAGCGAATTGATTTTAGCCTGTTCTTTAAAAAAATGGCCACATATGACCCAATAGCATGGCCTTAGAATTTCTCGGCGATTCTGTTTAAATCTGTATTTTCCTGCCAGTTTGTAAAACCAAATTTGAATCCGAGCCAAGCTAATAACCTTTATCTCATCCTGTCAGTATCTGGTTATCCAGTCTTCCTCATCACATCCTCTCACTCTCGACAATTATCCAAATGAATATATGATATATTCAGACAGAAAACATTGCCTCTGTTTTCATTGCAGTAAGAATATACTATCTTTGTGCATGTTTTTCATACAATATTTGTATAAACAATATATGGGCCGTTCCCTATATTATTTCTTTCATTACAAATAACATACCGTTTTCTTGAAAACTTTGTGGCTGTATGGCACCACAGCCAGACCTCTCTAGGAAAGCATGCTAACATACACTAAAACAAGGCTTCAGGAAAGTACAACCCCAATTTCAATCTGAAGAAAAAAAAATTCCGCCAGATATTCACAAGGGTAATCTTTATAACCATTGAAAGAAAACAATCCTCGCTCTATGAAAGGAACCTCGCCTTTGACCCCAATTTTCTCATGATACCACCCGTATGACACAACAACTAAAATCCTTCCGCACGCCAACTGAACTGAGCAAGTTTAGACCCTACCTGTTCTCTCTAACCATAAAAGTCTCCAAATTGGGGCAAACATTTCAAGAAAAAATAGATTTTCAAGGATTTTATCTGGCACTATAATCGTCTGCACTGTACTTACCCAGAATGACCAGCTCCACTGACCCTTCCATCGTCTGCAAGTCATCCGTCATGACTTCTAAGACGAACTTCCCGGCATCCCTTGCGCTCGTTCTCTCCAACCTGAGAGACGCCTGATCTTCCAACTCCACACGTCCCGAATAGCTGCCGATGGCTTTCCAGATGCCTTTAGCCGGGTTATAAGATAACGCCCGGTTTCTCTTTGTGGGATCTCTAGGGTCGATTTTGCTCCATTGAACCAGAGTTACCGTAGCCATTTGGTTTGTTGTGTACGTGGCGGGTAGTACCACGTCCGCACCAACGATGGCGTTGACCTTCGTTGGAAGAGTCAGCCGGATTCCATCCTGTGCAATGGTTACTGAAACATATGCGAGAGAAATATGGTTTTAGGCAGAACTTATCGTCAAAATCTAGAGCTTCGCTTTTCTTCTTCTTCCGTTAATGTCCAACTGTCGAGGAATTGGCAATAATTTTGTTCGAGCATTGTGAAAAGTTATACCCAAAATAGCGAAGCTGTTAAACGGAATCCATTAATTACCCTTCGTTACTGTTAAATTGTTGTATGTACTAAAAAGCTGTAATAAGACTGAATTTGACTTGTCTGTCACCATATAGGCTAAAGAATAACATGCTCCTGTTGTTAAGGTGCACTCTCACCAGACGTTGGGCACGCTTGCGGCATTGCTGGGATGTTTAACCAATGTCAGTCATAAAGAACGAATTTTCTTACTTGTTGTGTATTTTGTCGTCTTCTATGCCAAACTTTTACGTATTACGCAATATCTGAATTTTAAAAAGAATCGGAGAAAATAACAAAACATTGACGCAGTGAACGAAGGCAGCAATATCGCAAGCGTGCCCCACGTCCGGTGAGAGTGCATCTTTACCATACAATACGTTATCACTAAATGTGAACTCTTGTTGCACTTAGGGCACCGGTGCGGCACTGCACCGGCGCCACAAGTACATTGAGAGTAGCGAAGCAGTAACGCTGACGAAGAGTTCATTTCTTACATTTCGCCATCGTTAAAACTTGTGTTTTAATGTATAACGAGAAAGCCGTCAGTAGACAAAGGTTGACTTATATATAACCAAGAAGGTGAAAGACGATTAAGCAAGAAAGTAATAAAATTCAGAAATAAAAAAATTGTATAACATGAATTGGCATTATTCTTTATGGCCACTTTGGAGCTAGCGTTTGGAGTGTTTTTGGAACACAGTGAACAAGTAAGCTTTTTTGCAGAATCTAATAAGTTACTACGAACACAACCTGATTAAAAATGCATTCCGCATCCATTACAGATGTATTGTGCATTCAGAAAACCCTGCAGAGTACATGTAGGTTACTATTGATCTTGTTTACTCTTATTCAGCCCCATGTGAATATGTCAGACGGCGCAATGTTCACCTTTTCGGTGACATACCCCTTCTTCTGAAGCTGCCTGGAGATTTGATTTCCATAATTTTCATGTTTAACAACAGGTAGAACTTTTTGTCATGGGTTAGATGAATATTTCATGTTCGTAGTAACGGTAACTTGGGACCCTTGACTTATCGTCGCTGCCAACGTATGCTTTCTATCAATACCGCTATCCGCAGTGACATATCATGTAGAATAGGGAGGGGGTTGATGTCACAAATGTCATTTTTGTATGCCTTATCGGTAAGTCAAGCTTACCGTAACCTTGATATACGATTAAGTCTTGTCTGAACCGATTTCACGTTTTATTAGCAATACGTGGATACTATATTTAGATATGAGCACATACCCAGGAAATCTTACCAGAAGGCTTTTGTAAAAATGCACATTGGAAATATATAAGGTACTTGAAGATGGCTTGAAGACGACTGGGAAGTAGACATTGTTGAAAATTGCAGATCATATTCTATCTAATAAAGATTTGACGTAATGTTTCCATGGCAGTTACATAGCAGTAGACCAGCATGATTAGATCGGTATCACGCCCGATAAGCAATATCAATTTTCAATCCAAAATTTTGTCATATCTCAATAACGGCAATACGCACAATTAAATCTTCCGACTGGAATGATGAATCCGCGAACTTCTAATCAAGGGAGCCACCAAGAGCTTTCTTTATGACATACCTCCAATTCTTTTATTACAACAGAAGTTGTAAATTGTGTACTACATGCCAAATTGAATGAATACAGTAGAATATCATTGTGAAATCTCCTTTGACACGAATTGAGTCTTATTAGCTAAGTAAAACTGTGTAAGTACATTCACACATACAATAACGTGTATATAGAGTGGTAGATGTGAAAACTACGTGAAACGAAAGCATGATTTAAACTCGCGCCTACGTGTCTGGGTGTGTCACGCTGTCACCGACAGTAACTAATATGCTGCATTACGGTTTTCATCACCATAACATATTTGATACGAAATTAAAGTTCAGGCTCTGATTAGAAACCGATCTCCGATGCGAAAATTATTGACCCAGTCGTAACATTTTAACTTGGGTTCCGAGGTTTATAATGAGATCGTAAGATCACGTGTCTTTTTGGAGGGGTAGAAATCGATGGGAAACTCATTTCCGGGAAAGAAGGGCGCTGATATCTACACAACTACGTTAGTTGATTGCAAGGTACCCTACGCATCAAGTATTGATGGACAGTGTATGCTCACGAGAACAATATTCCATCTGACCACCTGGCATACAAATGTGAAAATATGAACGTGCGGTGCGCAAATAAATTAGGATATCAATTTTCATCTCTCACCACGTCCGTGACAAAATGTGTTTTCATGAATTACACGTCGATGCACTTTCAGACATTGTTGTTGTTTAGGGACGTTTTTATATTACAACTTTAAAAGACACTGACATCTTGTCTAAAAGATTCTTGTAATCTACTTTAAAACGTATGTTTGGCATATATAAATGGTGAATCATCCCGCAAGGGAACGTTTTTATCTAAGTACTACTAGAAAAGCATTTGTCTTAATGCAGGAGGTAGGGCAGCTACTAGATCGTCGAAGAGAGAAAGAATAAGGTTGTGAACCTAAGAATATTATTTTTTAGCAAAATAGTTGAAGTAATTCATAACCGTAAGTCATAATTTGATACATGTTTCTAGTTGGTAATTCCTTACATTCGCATTTTTTTTGTACACGTGGACTAAAAATTCACGGTGCTATCTGTTTCTCTACTTGGATGCACTCCCTTTTAGCAACGCGATCAGAATTCACTCACACAGCTCTGAGAACCCCTTCACGCTAAGCTCTTCCGTCATGCACATGCATTTTCACTCCTCAGATTTAGGTCGCAAAGCTGCCGTGATAAGAATGGATTCTACCCGAGGAAATTTCAAATCTAACGGCTTATCCTAATGTACCAGTCCCCAGGATGGCATTAATACCGGGTGGAGCTAACACATGAATCATCGCACCAAAACTTTTATTGGTTTAGAATACTAATTATCCAGGTGGTTGTCCTCCTTTAAAAGCACGTGTATTTCTAACATGGAATAACCACATTTTAACAATAAGTACATGTTAAGCGTATAACATTCGTCACATTTCTGTCAAAAGCTTTTTTGAAGTCAAGAAATATTACTTTAAATTATCCTTATTTTTTTTCCCGCTTCGATCTTTTAGAAAGATTACTTGTTGCTTACACAAAATCCATATCCATCAAGAAAACGTAATCATCGTTTAAAACTGGCTACTCCTGTACTGTTGACTGTCTTCGTGTAACATAGCAGACCAATTTTGTCAACCTTTGTCCTTGGGTAACATGTATGGCAATGATCAGTTCTTGATTGAATCCAAACACATATGCTGGAGCAATCATCAGATGCACAGTCCATTGATAAATAGATTTGGTATGAGATGTCGCGGTGTGGCTGGAGGTTCACCGTGTAAAACTGTCCCCAGGGTGCCAATGGCCTGAGCACCTCATCTAACCAGATAGAGTGAACCCGTGCTTTACTACTGCCCAGAGACCTTTTCCCCCATTGGCCTGTTTGCTTTCCTCTCTGTTGCAGATGCTAAAGCGTTTTGCCCCGGGCACAAATGGTTTATGGTCGCGACAAATCAAATTGAGTCTCCCGTCACGACCTTATACTGCTGGGGCATGTCACCCTCATCCGGAATGTGTCACATGTGATCGCCACACCCTGATATCGTATCTTATGATACGGGCGGCAGAACAGAGAAGCATATGTCGTATAGAACAACATCTCGTGCTACAGAACATACTAAAACATAAATCCAATGGTCACTTAAAGTCCACAATATTGCCATTGTGCTTGAGTACAGAATGATTTAAAAATGTGACTTTTGATTTTAGGCTTTTGTATATCTATTTGACGGTAAGGTCAGCGTGCAAATTCTAATTCGGAAAAAAAATCACCGTTACGCGATTGAAAAGAAATAAGCAAGACTGCAAGCTAAATAAATTGATTAAATGACGGATTTTGAAGAAGTATTTGGAGTTCTTCTAGTTGATATGATAATTACGAGATGTTACCTACCTTGAAAAACGACTGATATACCAACGCTGAGTGCGAGGAAAACGTGTCCAGAGGCCATCTCGGCAGAGCGCTGTCGCGAGGTGTGGGTTCCAAACTACTACTGTAAGCCTTTTAAAAGCAGCTGAAGCGCGTCGCAAGGGTCTTGGCTGTCATTAAGATACAGGAATTGACTCTCCACACGATTCAATTACTAATGGAGCCCGTGGATGATGCTGGTTCTGGTCGACGAGTGGACGGGACAATTTTTCCTTCTCCGTCGCTCGGGGAACGATGCTACCACCCGACAGCTCTTGTTAGGACATCCACGGGAATACACCAGCCTCTCTGGATCCTTAGTTCTACCCGATAGTCCAGCGCCGTAGGAGTTTCATAATAAAACCCGATAATGTATTGGTTTACTCACTTTTGCAGTTTGATGAGTATCATCCAGAACTCCCTGGCGAACCTTGACGATGCTTAAGAGATCTCTTTACCGCGTTCTTCGGTTGCACTTAGTTGATTAAGAATTCTTCGCATCGCTCGAGTATAGACTGTTGAAATCATTGGAGACGCTGTACTTGTTTAGTACTGAAAGACGCCGTAGGTAAGCACAATTACCAATCCGGGAGAGCTGCAGGCGGTATAAACATCTTTCCCCGATACCCCCCTGATCGCATCATTCCGCTGTTTTATGGCACACGGTAACGCCCTGCAGGCCTCTGCGGACCGTACCAACAAAGTTGGCAAACAGGGGGGTTGCAAACTTTTAATACCCAAACATCAAAGTGTTCATGAAGAAAACAACTCATCACCGTAATGCTTTTCTGCTGCTGGAGAAATGATATTTAAAAAAAAAATGTTGGAAAACGTTTTAAAAGAATTGACAAAGAGGTAGCGCCGATTTCGTTGGGTGGCGTCACTTTGCCGTTAGGCGAACTGATTTGCCATGTACGTCCACACGCTTTTCCAACTTAATACCCAACCGTACCACCGGCACGCGATGTATGGGAGACAACCGATCGATAACAGGCCGCATATCAAAACCGTCATATTACTTCGTTATGACTGTTTTCCAGCGATTGCAAACCACATTACCCACAACTAACTGCCTAGGTCCACACCGAAGCATTCATCTTTGCACTGCCTTATCAATGTTAACGCAATTCTACATTCAGGTCCTGGCTCGGGGACGATATGGGGACTATAAAGCTTTATTCAGTATTCCCAATACGTATGGAGTGCCATTTGAGAGAGGCTGCTTTATAGACTGCATGTTCTGCGGGTTGTGATACATTCTCCACAAGCTGGAGATAGGAACCCGACATAAATAATTCTCCTATTAATAAGTTTCCTCCCAATATGTCAGTTCCTACGCACGCGACGACGTTTGGTATTACCGGCATACCGCCAGGAGTTTGTAATTAATAGCAACATTTCAATCTTGTCAGTTCATTTACCGGTAAATACACGTGTTGTTTGATTGCAATTGAATCGGGACGTATGAAACATTTTTCACTGTCACGTCGATCGAGCGCTGACGGCCAGCACTTTGCCACATCTCTTGTCGTTTGACTCGCGCCATTTCCTCCTACGCCTGATGTTAAGCACTGAATGTCAACCCAAGAGACACGTAATGGTTTTTGGTAATGACAACTACAAAAGCCATTTTATCCTTCCAAGAAAATGGATCATTTGCGTGGTCAGTTCATTCACTGACCAGAGTGTTTATGTTTGATACTTGCAAAAATAACTTTAACTCACATACCTCCTGATCTATATGGTATTTGTACATGTTTGAAAAGTACGATATGCCGGCAGAAGGTCATAGAGGTGGTGCACTTCAAAGATGTCAATATCAATGTCATAACACATAAACTGTCTAATTTCAATATTAAACTTACTAATATCAGCTTAGATGGAACTCCTGGCAGTGCGGAAGTATTTTGACAACTAAGTTTGTCTTAAGACATTCTAAAGGTATGACTTTCTCACCACTCCTGAAGGGCTTCGGGATAAGAAATTGATCAATATTCCTATAAAACTAACTGAAGAGGCCTTCAACCTTTCCGACGTTTACCACTGCACGTTTCCTATGTTTGACCTGTGCCAGCGGTCACGGAAGCGCTCCTTAGCTAATGGAGTTTTGATGTTCGAAGACCTTAAGGTGGCTGAGAGGTATCGAGGTTCCAGACATTTCATCCAGATTTATTTCCACTAAGGATCCCTGGCTGCAAAACGTATCGATACCGAGTGACACTGAGATTCAGGTGTCCATACATCATTGTACCGAAGGGAAACGTTCTCGTCGGTAAGGCCATGTTGATTTGACTATATGGATGGCACCCTCTGGGAATCCAAAAACTGATGCGAGCGTGCGAATAAAAAAGGTTTCACAAAAAATAGAGTTGCCTTTATTAATTCATCTAAGTGGTCAGGAAATTTGAACAAATGACTGAACACACGAAGTATAGTATACCGAACAATAGATTCTTCATTTTTGTTCTTTCACATCTTCTTTGACCTTGTTCTATGACGAAAGCATGCGTTTTCCGATATCTATTTTTACAATTCACGGTATATCTTTGCTTATTTTACAGCTGCTCTAAATGGTTTACGGCATGGTTATTTTTTATTTTTTTTTTTTTCATTTTGGAAACGGCCGAAAATTGATGCGCGCGGATGGCATCCATATAATTACATCAACATAACCTACGACACATATTTTCTAGAGCAGACAACGTTATCAACACGAAATCGAAATGAAAGCTAGTATATCTGAACTGCACAAGATATTGCATTGCTTGTTTCATGACATTAGTAGATTAGACACGGTAAAAGACTGTGCGCTTGATTCCAACGATGCCATAATCTTTTTTAGCATGCAATTTCATTTTCGTTTCAACATTGACGTCGTGAAGTTGCTTTCCGTATTTATGTATAAAAGAGTAGACATATAAGTACAATGTACTTAAGGAAGAGGGCAGACACTTCATCAATCTGGCGTCTACTTAATGTCTTAGACGTCACCATAGATGACAGTAACTTTTGAGATTAGATCTTAACCTTTAACTGTAAAGAAGTACGTTAATTATTTTTTTCTATTCTTGTCAATCTGTTAAAGGCATTCTAAGCAATATTACTGCGTTAAAAGTGGAAATATTCTGGATAAGGCGATCTGTATGATATTGACGTCTGCTACACTGTATTCTTACATTTACATTATCATTTCATACTTTGAGCGGTTAAAAACGGCCCAGAGACAAGTTGCACGAGGATATTCCTCACTACCCATTGGACCCCAAAAATAAGGGTTTAGTCAGGAATCCTTGTGCGACTTGTTTCTGCGCCGTTTTTAGAGGCTCATTTTATGATATAGTGGTGTAAATGTGCTAAAATAGTGCAATAGATGTCAACTTTATACAGACTGCCTTATTCAGAATATTTCCACTTACAACGATCTAATATTGCTTAGGTTGCCTTTAATTCTCGAACGTTTCAAAATTATGTAAATGATTTTAGATGTCGTCGTTTGCAATACGCAGTTTTTCTGCCGATTGTTTTAATTTGGTGTGCAATCCAGTTGTCTTTAAACTGCCCAAAACCAAATAAAACTCTTATCTTAACTAGAGTTCGGGGACCTCATACCTCCATGAAATATTTATTGCTTTTTTGTGGATGGTATGTATGTTTATAGTCGGTTGTATTTGAGAGTAATGGTTATATAATATAAATGTTATGGGAAAGTAGTGGTGTATTTATTTAATGACACAGAAGATGTCCATCTGATTAGTAATTATCAAAATGTGACACTTAATTGTGTACTGTGCGTTTAAGAGGTCGACGGCATATGGTAGCGTGGTGTTCCTTATGCTTGATGTTTAACATTTAAAATGTCTAAGGTTGTCAGCATTATTGAGGTTCGACTATGTGCCTCAGAGCTGTGTGGTGGGAGGAAGTTGGGAAACTCAGAAAGAAGAAGGGATGTGGCCAACTTTAGTCAGATGGTGATTTGATTTTCCACCAATATGTCATAACATCAGCTGTTCACACGGTACAAAAACGAGATGCACACTTTCCTCTGACAGCCCTACACCAACTGTAAGATGAATACTTGGCGCCAACCCCTTCTGCTAAAAAACAAGTACCATTGGCTACGAAAGAGACAACTAACAACTGTCCCTTATCGTAACAAAATCAGAACATCTGTGTCGCCCATAAAATTTCTGACACCCAACCCAGATGAGAGGACCTAATGGCATTTTAATCACCATGTCACTCAAATCAGCAGCACAGTATGTGAGACATCCATACCTGTTAAGCATTATCGTTAAATGTACCTCAACTTCTTACAATTATACTTACGCTTCACATGTCCATGATATCCTAAGCAGACATAGATAAAACTAATTATCATATTAAAAAAAAAAACTCGGGGTTCCCCAAGCAGCTGTCACCTCACCATCTGCTTGGAGCGAAGCCCATTAACAAACACATAAAGCACGATGCCTGTACCAATATATCTCAAATATAGGGGTGATTTCTGATATTATTACATCGATTATAACGACAGATACGGCTCCCAAAATCTCATCGATTCGAGCTTTTATCACACTTCACCAACACAACAAGTATGAAACCAATCCATCCAGCCGTTCTTGAGTAATCATCTACACAGACAGAGACACATAACAGAAAATATAACCTCCATTCCATGACATTTCATGGAGGTAATCAATTCGTCAGAAGGTCGCACGGAGGGGTATTATAAACTGTATGTTCTTTACCTTACGTCAAGGTAAAAAAGCGCCATCATGCGACATTTGCAAATATTAATGATTGAAGTACTAGTATTTGGTGAAAAGGCACTTCTCGTTTTTGATCCTACAAATCCTGCCAAAATGACAGAAAAGTAAAGAATACGTTAAAAATTCATGGCTAGCGAGACATACCAACAGCCAAACATTTAAATCTCTTCAATCAGACCAGTGCTGCATAAATAGAAGGTCAACGGAATGGTAGGGTCCAAAATGGCTGCCACAGGATACGTCGATGTTAGACACACAGCCTCAGAGAGTTTTTCACTTGAAATCTACAACTATCACAGTTAGAGGTTTCCATCTTCTATTCCTTTCGAAACAGGTACATGTTGCATTATCTAGTTACTTGCGACTTTGAACTATTTTTGTACCTTTCCTCACAGGTCCTCTGAAAAATCGTTGTCAGGCAAGGCCTGCGCACTTTTCATTCTTCACGATTACACCATGAATACTGAGTACCAAATTCATGTCAATACTTTGAAGGAGCTATGCAATGTTAAGTCGATAGGTGGCGCTAGGTAGCTATGCAATGGTATTGATTATGGTGCAGTTTGTTCATTTCGGGTAGATGTCGCTTTTGAGCTACCTGCAAAGGCTCCATGATGCGGTGGCATCAAACCAGCTACCACAGGTGCCACCTGTGTAACAGGCATAAAATTGTCTCGTATACGTCAAAAATAATTCTATTTTCATCATTAGTACAAAAATTATCATGATCTTTTACGAAATTATTGAAGCTCTATGCAATGATATATTTTTTTATATTCAACAATAACTGATTTAAGAAACATCGAAGTATCAAAGTAAAAGCGTTATCTCTGCACTTTGAGGACCGGTGCGGCACTGCGGGTTCGTTCCCTGCATGTTGTGTTATTTTCTCAATTTTTTTTTTTAGAATTTACATATTGCGTAGTACGTAAAAGTATGCCAAAGAGGACAACAAAATACACAAAATGTAAGAAAATTCGTTCTTTTTCTCTCAACTTCGTTGAGTAACCTGTCGAACCCCGCAGTGCCGCACTGGTGCTACAATTGCAGTGAGATACCACCTTAACCCCACGTACCCTGTGTCACGTTTGTATGCTCATGTGAGATCCGCAATACATGATACGACTTGGCAAAACTGTCAAGTAGAATCAAGCACAAATATACTACCACATTACTCAAATATCTATTATTCTTATACATATTTTAAGTTCATTAATTGCATCTAAGTCCTCTTACCCTTGCAATCCCCATGACGAATCTGTTGTGTTCCGTTAAGTCCACACTGATATATCATTCTTCAGGCGGAGCGGTCATACCGTATGTGACTGGTTAATGAATATATAGAAGTTTATTTGCAAGTTCGTGCCCGAGGGCTAATTGCAAGTACATGGTATACACATAGTGACAATGGACAGTCATAAACAATATTTTAATCTAATACTAGTGTTGGCTATTTCTAAACAGGTTGGATTTGACTTCTTTTTTGGAAGCAGAGGGAGACGCACGTTTTCTAAAATTTGTGCCGAAATTGTGGGTTCTGCAGCTACGATTTCAAGAGAAAAGTGGCTTTCTGTTCGTCTGTCAATGTGGGGAAGTTGGGATAATACTTTGTGACTTCTCTAAACAGAGTGATTCTTTCGGTTTTGTTGAATGAACATTTTGAAATGAAATGTGTTTATGAATATAAATTATGGGCGCATAACAATATTTTGTAAAGCAAATAGCAATACAGATTGCGAGAACTAGAAAAGTTTGATAGGTTGTTACTTAGGGCTGTTTTGGGGGGTTAAGCAGGGTGTACATGTGGGATCCGGTAATGCTTCAGTCCACAAGATGGTGATCGCGCTGCAACCTACATTTAATTTGTCCATGCATCCGTTGACTTCAAAAATCCGATTATAATGCAAATGTATAAGTTAGTAATAATTATAACTGTTCTTAGTTATAGATAGACCGAAAAACAAACTGCCATCGGTAACCAAATCAGTGTACGTTTTCGTGTGTACAATTCCTCCCATCGTCCTCTGTTTGCTGTTGTTTCCTTTAGATATCTTAACACATGAGTCTCAAGTCTAATGTTCTGGTTGAGATGTAGCTTCCAGTCATATATCAGACTGCTGAGGAGGCGGCCTTCCGAGCCTTGTATAAGTTAAAAGCCAATAAAACATACAAAGCTTTGCTCGCTTTGTCGCAGTCTGATCGCCCTACCGGGGTCCAGCCGGCATGTTGAAAGAAACGAAAATTTGAAATTAAAACCTAGAAATAAAACCTATTATAATGGGAGTGTACGTGACTTCTTTGGTGCTCCATGCTTAAATGAGGGTCTGCTTTTTGCAGATAATCACGAATGTAAAATGTAAGATACTGAATCAAAGACCAGAACTAGAGCTTTCAAACCACAAAAACGTCGTTAACCATATGTATGCACAATGCCCACATCGTGAGGTACTGAATGCATAGAGAAAGTTGTTACATACTTTCTCTCCTTTTCATTCCGCTCACGTCCCAGAAAAGTTGTGAAATTGATGGCAATTAGACCCAATTCTGAAACATCATCCCGATAACATGTCTAATGGTGTTCCCGTGCCTGAAGCGGCGTGCCTTGCCGCGGCTGAAGGGCGTCTTGGGTCACCTCCCAGGGCTTAGACAAATTGAAAGCGCCGCTATCTCCCTCTCCATCTTCGCTGACTTTGAGAACCGCTTCTGTTTATTGAGAGATGGGATCTCACGGCTGATGTATGGAAAAGACAGGTACAAGACTCCGCTTCCGTTTCACAAGGCCCGCCGATAATAAAGCAGTAGGAGCTATGAAGGTATCTGTCACACGTAAGCCGATTCGTTATGCCACGTGTGTGAAACTCGAAGCACTCCGCCCCAAGGGGTATTACAGGGTGATTGCACCCTCTCTCAAGAGCGCCAACCGATAATTGAGTCTGAACTTGAAAAAAAAGTAGCAGCATCACGTTTGGCTCACTTCCCGGAACTCGCGCGGAGGGGAATGCTAATTTACCAACATTTGATTACTGGTGGCAAACAACATCCCCTAAGAGCGGGTAGAAAATTACTTCTTACCTGCATTCAAAACTATCTGTATTTTCCACCACATATCATCTTAAACCCCTTGTGTGGGAAACTATTCTAAATTTCTGTCAAAGAAGCCATTCTGATATCAAGATAACCTCTTAGCATTGCACAGGCACACACATATAGACCTCATCGAATGAGTGAACTGATTAGAATAATTATCGTTAGAGTCTCTTGAGAAGTTTAACGAGCAAGCGTTTACCTTTGTGGATTTCCAAGGCGACATGTTTCATTAGCTGCATGAGTGGAGGCCAAGAAATGTGTTCCACGTCGTAAAATCCAGCCTCTTGTAATCGATTGGAACTCGCCTTACAATCCAGTCGTAGTATAGACAAGCATCTGGATACATAAACTCAATGTGAAATATCTAGAAAAGTAACAATTCGTGAAGGAGGGCGCGTCAGCTGGATATATGAACCTTGAACATGAGATGATAACCATTTTGGCCATTTTAGAGAGAGTAGCTCAGGGTCAAATTTATTACTCTCCAAGCAGAGGTTAGGCTCCGGCTGTTTTTTAACGTTTTTTAGTCGTTTTTATCGGGCTTTCTATTTGGTCATCTTTCTTGAAGTACGCCAGCCAAACAGGTTTTGACACAGCAAGATAAAAAATAGAAAGCCCGATGAAAACGACTAACCAGCCGGAGCCTAACCTCTGCTTTGAGAGTACAAAATATAACCCAACTCGTGGCTTGCAACACTTTTAATATTATCCGCAGAACAAACTCAATTACTAAAATTTAAGTTATGAAAGATAATTTTATATATGCTTCAATAAGAGGAATTTCAAAGTCTTCTCATTAAATTTTCATTGTCTTCCCAAAGTGTCATTTTTGTTTGACTAATATGCAGCTATATCGTCCCGATTGAACGTAACTCTTAGGTCACAATGTTTTTCTAATATTCGCGAATAATTTCATCAGCTTGGAAAATCACTGAATAACAAGGTTCCATATTCACAACCGGTATGTATGTGCCATCACTTGTTAGCAGCGCCACCTAGCTGCAGTGTGGTACAGAACCAGTCAGAATCGCCAGGAGGAAGATGACAGACGGTAATCGAAAAGTCAGCTGCGACTGCACATAGGTCCTGGTGTTGAATAAAGTACCTCGTGATCCTACTTCTCTTATAATTTCACACGTGATTGTAAAAGAAATATATCGTCCTGAAAAGTAAAGGTTTTACATACATCATACGTATATACCTACGTGTGACACCAGTTCCTACCGCCGTTCCATGTAAGCTCAATTTCTACTAGCGTTAAAGCCTCAACATGTGTCTAAAGTAAACGTATGAAATATACGGCCCGTGAAACTAATAAATTTTACAAACTGGCAGTTATTTTAAACCGTTCTGAAGGAAAGCGGAGACTGTGCATTGTTAAGTGAATGTATTGCTGACGTCTGAATGAACTTTGCTCATAACCTCTCCACCCTAATCTTGGAGGCTCCGTTTATTAGCTGGTGTGTGATGACTGGGAAACCCCAAGTGTCAAGGCACATTTGTCGTCTTTACTCCCACAGCGGCTCTAATATTTCTTTCTGCCTGTGGCACTGACACAGACAGTCTATGTCAATGTTCCTTATACTTCATTCAATGAGTGTAATTTTGGGAGAGACGCCAGAAGTCTTTTGTACTGGTAAACCAATCTGTCTCGAAATCTTTCTAGTCCAGACCACATTCAATAATCTCTTATGTGGCAATTTTCAAGACAACGGAAATCAATTTTGAAGAAATACAGTAAGAACGATCAGGTTGAATGACCAAGATCTTTATGAGAGAGACTCTAACCGTACCTCCGTTATAGCAAATGCATTGTAATGAACAAAGAAACAAATACTACTCTGAGCTTTACAGCTTTTGGTGGAAGTTCTAATGTAAAACAATTTAAGATTAGGTTATTGAACGTCTTTATATACAATATACAATATGCCACCTGTATTGCCATATTCCTTTGGGAATGTGCCACTATGCGTACCTCGTCATGTGTGGTAGATGGTATGCAAATTTACCCTAATTAGTATTATCACTCCAAAGTGCACACTTTCATCTGTTTTTTGGTAATTTTAATGTGATGTACCGGAAATTTTCCAACCGATCTAAAATTTGTTCGGTGTGTCTCACTGTCGTTTGAATCTACTCACGTTTGTCATGTTTTGTTACGAACTAACGTCGGGATTTGAAGACTACAGTGTAACCACCAGAGTGCACATGGCGGCACCCTGACTGGTTTGTGAATACGTCCTGACTTTGCCACAGAAATTTGTCCTCCCCACGTGTCTAGTCTTGTGCAAATAAAGGAACGACTCAAAGGCCATAAAATGAAGACTCATTCGTCACGAGAATGGAACTGATTCGCTTCCATCCATCTGAAACACGCTTTTCTGGCTGGCATCCAGCTATGAAGTCTACAACGCATATGATTTTCGGGCTTTTGTTGCTCCTTACTTTCAGGCCTTTGTTCCGTTTCATTGTCTGCATGCTTAGAATGATTTTCCTTTCAACGTGTATTCATTTCTTTCACTGACTTCGACTGCCCAACTGTCAAGGAAACTCTTAAGTTAAAAAAAAGTTGAACGCGTGTGTGAGAAAATGCACTATGTTGCGGTTTAGGTAGTTTAAGTTGAGTTGAGTACAGGCGTACATTTTGCTGAAGGCAAAGACTAGCAACAGAACCATTTTCTTCATGATATCTTCCCCACATGTTCCGATAAATCCTGAGTGGCCAACGGGAAGAAACCTGAGTGCATTGATACCGAGCATAAACCCCGTCTCGGCTATTTCCCCCGCCATCGTACACAAAGGTCAAGCCAGCACTTTGATAACCATGTTCTTATCATTCCCTGGCCTCAATTACTGCAACATTTCAACCATTTTTCTTCTTCTTCCAGAATCTTTCACAAAGCCCAAACATATATTTCAATTGACCTGGAAACCAACAATCCAGTAACTAAAGTAATAGAATGAATGAAAAAGAATGACCCATACCACAAAAGGTGTAATCTACTCCATCCGTAGCCATCCGTTAACATCAATGGAATTTGACTCACCTATTTATGTGAAAAATGTGGCTTTAAAATCTGGCTACGTATTACATCCTTGTGCACTGTTATTTTCATGAAACGTTTGTCATTTTCTCTGTTACCACACCCGACTTTTGAAAGTATGCCCAGCGCCTATAACTATTCACTGTAAAAAGGTTCTTAAAGCAAAATCTAGGTGATGGAGTTCGTAGTTACTGAGAAACGGGGTTGATTCATAAGGTGATAAAACCCGATACAAAGCATAAAAATCACCACACGACTTTTTTTCATCTAATGGAGACAAATACGTGCTACTGGCGCAGTATACATGTAACATTAAGGTCGAGCCCTGAGTGCAATTAATTGTTCTCATACATAAACATTCACGGAAAAAGAAGAGCAAGTAAAAAGGAATACGTAAAGATTCCAACATGCTGACAAAGAAGACCTTTACCACTCCTAGTACACCGAATCCCATTAATGTTTAGCCAATGCCTCAAGTGATTTATACTCTGACGATCAGACGGACGAAACTGTATGGAAACGATACATTTCTACCGCTATTCTCTAGGAAAGTTGATGGAACTCTTTAAACGTCATGATGAGAAAACTCTTTGTCCTTTGAAGCTGGATCGGGCTGTGGCCTAAGATGTCGCCGGTGCCAGATTACTTTGATCCTTCGTATGACTCTGTTCCGACTAGCGGTATGCAAAGAGAGAGCATATAGCCGTGCATAACATGGCTTCGATCAATATGACCTGTGCAGTGTAAATCCACAACACTAAGGACTTGGCAAATACTATAGGGACGGGTAGTAGGAGAATACGCACAGAGGCGAGTAATTGTTCTCCTAACTACCGTTGAGCGCTGAGGACCTCCTAGTTGCTGCAATATAACCAATGATTGTGAATCAATGACATGGCTGTTTTTTTTCAGGTTTGAGTTTGAGGTAGCAGATGTGCAATCGTTTAGACTACGTAATTTAGGTTGTAATTCCGGATCCTATCTAATATCTATGTTTTATATTCGACCAGTAGACTAAGTTTTATATATCTACCTAAAACACTGAAATTGAAAAAAATTACTCCAACATCAAAGCTGCACCTTTCTAATATCTGAAAGCCTGTAAACAAAAGTAAAAGTCTACACGTTTATCGATAAAAACCATACACCAAAATACTATTTCAAACTTTCCAAAGCCAAGGCAAATGAATATTCCGTAAGTATTTTGAGATCTAGCACTTAAAGCTACATTAGCATCCATACGTTTTTTTCAAATGAAGGTTATACAAGGCACACTCGAGAGTAACTGGAATGGTAAGTAGAAATGTGTGTGCCCTGCCCCGCAGATGGTGATAATCAAATAAATGCATCGCTAGATCCAAATTACAGTCATTCAGCTAGATGTACAGGAAGCAATTACACATTCAAGTACCTACAATTTACCCCGGGATTACATTTGGGGAGTACATTATTCCAAGGGTTTGTGGGATAATACTCTGAAATTATACAGACTACGCGCAGCTGTAGGTATCTGACGTTCATTTAGGTCAGAGACCAATTATACAATGGTGATAGAGGCTTCTCGGTTTAAGTAAACAAAGAGAAAAGTTTTATCATGTTTTCCAGAATATGTGCCAATGAAAAATGCAATATATTACGATATAACCTTCATCAAGAGTCTATATTTTTTTACTCTTACTGTGATGGGCTTAACATATTATACTTGCACCTGTGAAATTCAGCTTAAGGTCTTGTTTAAAGTTGTGCTTCTTATCCATTTTATTGGACCATTAAGTGATACATATATAAATTTATTTAAAGAGTGAGAGTAATGAAACTTTGTTAGTTGTTCGTCAAGTAGGCTTTATTTCCCCGTTAATACGGAAAAATGTAATAAAATGTATCTAGAAGGGATTCTCGTTGGTATTTGTGGACTTAGTCATAATGACGACTTCTCGGAATTAATCCTGTCTATGACTGTACGTAAACCATAATACTTGGTTTATATATGCCTATGCGTTAACTACAATGACCGTATATAAATGTAGAGACGCTATGTTTATTTAACACAGGCAGCTAGCTGCGTTAGTTATTCGCCATAGAGGCTCGGGTATTGTGTTTTTTGCTTAGGCAGCGTAAATCAACCACAAACTATCTGTAAGCATGACATACAACTCAGTCGTACTTTTCAAAAGGCTTTGTATGAAGATTAAAATCTTGCAACACGATCGATAGAGAGATTAAGTATCGTCTGTGTTATGACGGAGAAGAAGTGCGTTCTGGTTCATAGAGCTCTATAGCTTTGTCATGTACTGTATGACTTTTTTCTGACACACACACAGTTCGGGGCGCGATGTTATACGAGTTTTCAGCACAGGTACGACAGCTCATATTTCAGTGCTTTTGTTGAAGATTCGGGTGGTATATATTTTTCTTGACGTCCTGCCAAGTTCAAGATACGACGCATTTAAAGAAGCTTCTCTATGATGACTTAGATAGTGCCGTTGTGACTAGCGCCAAGACATTTGTCAAACCTTGACGCATCTTAATATGTTATTCTATCATAGGTTTTACAGTTATGATAAAGGTCAAGGACTGTATGAAACCTAAGCATATACTTTTCCTGTACACCCAAGTCGTTCAGTTGACATGCTTAACTATGCATTCATTTCAAAAGCCAAGTTGGCAAGAAGGTCCTACCGGCTCAATCAAAACTTTGCAGGAACGTAAATAGCACGGTGCCCATCGCCTGAACGCCCTCCCCGAAAGACATGTTTTCTATTACCTGGTAATAAAACTGGGATTAAGGGGCGCCGCTGACCTTAACATTCGTCTCAAGTGCTGTATAGAACGTCTTACCCGGGATTTCTTTCTTAGATTGACTTTAACCATGTCATCTTACAAACTGTGAAAAGTTTCTGATATTTGAACATAGTAACCTTTGAACATAATCCATTAATTCATCATGTGTTCAATATGATTTACGCCCTACTCGTGGGTTGGCGCTTCACAAACACATAAGCACACATATTCTTGATGACATGATATTTTGTCTGGCGCCAATTGCAAGGTTAAATGTTAGTGACCCCGGGTAAATGTAAACTTTCTACAGTTTCAAAACACATACATGGAACAGAGCAATATTACATTATTAGTATTACATTATTAAAGAATATGTATACACTATATCTACACTATGAATATTCAGTTCAAGCTGCTAATGCAATGTGCCAAAATTGCAAATATTTTCTAGGATTAAGCTAGAAGTGCAAGTATAGAAGTATAAGAATGTGATTTCTTGATAATACCACGATGGCAATGGTACGTAAATATGTAAACTAGTATGTAGAGGTAGAACTTTACGTTTCAGTTCTAAATGAACGGACAGATTTAGCTCATAATGCATCAAAAAAATCTAATTGTAGTAGGAAGACGAATTCATCTGTGCCATTTAAATGTCAAAAAATAAGAAACTCATCGTATGAAATATTTCAATCTTCAACAATATTAACAGTATCGTCTAGATATTGGAAAGGAGTGTGTCGAGTTGGCTCACATATATACCCGCAATGAGATATCTAAATTTGGTTGAAAACTCCAAAAGCGATAAGATAAGTTTAAAAACACTCTCTGAGCCATCTCGATGGCATGTCACATTTTCTCTTGGCCAATGGAGTTCATATGTATAACACGTTACATGAGTTATGCCCAACTTTATAGATATCATGCACGAGATATGATAACCCTTTCTATCTACTAGAATCACCACGTGTTGAATATAGAGAGCTTATTGACGGGTCAGCGTTATTGTGACACATTAATATCCGCACGTACAAACTTTCTCTTTAGTATACGGCCGTTAAAGTTTGGTTCCCATTTGAAGTTGTTTTTATTGACAAGTTTACAGACACTCATGTAAAATGTATAACTCTAGTACCCTGCGTTAACTATCTCCCAATAATCTTAGGGCATTAAGTGAAGTACTGAATATCACGACAGTTTATGACGGTTCAGTCGAAATGATCTAATTATTTTTCATAGCTTTCAAGATTTATCTCCCAAAACGAATTGATGAACATCACAGTAGCATAAACATATTGATAGCCAGAAATGGCGCCCCGCAAAAAACAGATACCTTATCGTAAAATGCTGACGAAAATTGCTCGTACGTCCAAAAATTGATTTGCCAAACTTTCCTTATAGAAGTTTATATCACATATCTCGTGAATATATTGACGAGTATGTGAAACACACAGCACTGTGCGACTAACGATTGCATCTTATCACATAACCGTTACTTGCACTACATTGTTAAGTCGATAGGGGAATAGTCATTGGCAACCTTTGCTTTAAAGACAATCATTCCTGTGGCTCTGCCCTCAAGTCATAAACCCTATATCGAAGTGAGTTTTTTTTAATACAGATATACGTAAACAGCTGAGGATACGAATATCAAGAGCTGATATGCTCCTAAGGTTATCCGGTATGCAGAAGCTCCTCCCAAGAGAGTGAATGGGGGTATCTATACTGATGGTGTGGTTTGTTGTCCTAGTCGCTGCGGCCGAGCGATTTGACAAAACGCTCAACACATTTCACTGATAAGAATAGAATAATTTTACGCTTTGTATGTTTTTTTGCCATTTCAGTGATAGTTGTACGCTTTACATAAAGTCAAAGGGTAATACAAACTCAGCTCAGAACTCAGCGACGCCGCCGACGTACCGCAGTCCAGTGATATACCCCTTTACCATGAATAGGTGTGAATTTCCAACTCGTTTAAATTAAATTGTAAATTTAAACACGGCGTGTTTTTTTGAAAGGCACGTAGCCATGTACTCTCTAGTACACGGGACCCCTCTTTGCATCACAAAGGACCATAATGTTTTTCCTATGGTTTTTGTCTTATACTTGTATACGATTCTCAGAAGTTAGTGAATTGACATGTTCAACCAGTTTTCTTCTAGTTACCTGTACTTAGGCTGTACTTGTATTGAATTGTTCTGCCATTTCATTCTAGTGACGCTGAAAACGTCCGGAAGTAAATTTGCGTTTTTCTTAAGTTGTAGAGTAGAGATTGAAATGCGTTTGAACATTGTTTACCTGCATTTCTGAGCTTCATAAGCGTAGTAATTGTCCTGGTTTGACCTCAAAAGTATTGCTGAACAAAACACGACATGGCAATGTTCCAGTGCCCGATTGAAAGTCGTAATGATTGAATATCGTATTAAATGGTTATCAATACCTAAAAATAACCGTCTCTTGGTACGGTAGATATCTCAGAAACAAAGAAAAATCGTCACATGCGGAAACACGTCGATGTTTGTTATATAGTTGCATTTTGCGGTTTTCAAAAGAGATTTGAGTTTTTGTGCCCTTGGTTTACTTTGTGGTTGAGTTCTACAGAGGCTATGTACTGATGTAAACGGCCTTTTGGGGAGTGGGTAAAGCGAAGCTTTACAGCACAGCACAGCAATTATCACACACGTAACGGCACAAAGCCTTGCCTAACGAAGGTACTAGGGAATGACCTGCATGGGGTCACCTTCAAAATTGTTGTTAATCATGCATTAAACACGAGCACGGCAGTGGACGCATTGAAGCGTTACTGGCGACAATTTTACATGTGTGGATATTGTCGCCGGCTCCACGTTAATTCGAAATGCAGCTATGCGTAAAATTTGGAAGCGATGGCGCCTCCTAGCCGGGAAAGTCTCGCAACTACTCCCTCACTCATCTTTCTTCTGGGCTGTATCTCCAGGTTTTAAATAAGCTTATTCCCTATAGTCTTAGATAGCTTATCACTTATTCCATTATGTTTTCATTATCCAATTGTGTTTTGAACATACCTGTCAAAATGCATAGCATCATAGCGACGATGGCTTTATAAAGGCTTAAAGGAAGTAGATAAGTATAAATTGTGAAAACTAAATGACAAAAATGGAGGAAACATAGTCAATTCCACATTACTTTTTGGGTTTGTCTGTTTATAAAGATCTCCGTTAGTGCATACATAATGTTTTAACACTATGTTTCCAAGAGTCCATTTGAATACAAAAAAATAAATTTAAAACTGTCACAACAATGCAGAAAATTAAACGTAATGAAATGAAATAAACATTTTTTGTCTTTTGCTCTAACATATTTAAAACATTTGTAGCAATATAAACGAGAAATGTAACTGTTTGGAACTTTTTGTAACATTTCTTTGACCAAACCTGCTATATGTTTCAAACGGTTAAAAAATACATATATGTTTGAAAATTGTTCTGGATAAAGACATATTCGTACATTTATATATTAATTAATAACAGATGTGTTTTTTTTTATTCTAACTGTTAGAATAATTGTCACATATGAAATATCATTTCACTTGAAATGATTTCAAACTTAAGATGAATTGTTGCTTCAGAACCGTCTCGGTGACTTGAAATGAAATCAATCAAGAATGGGAAATGATCACAGGTCAAGTTAGGCAAAAAATACACAATTTAAAGAAATGAATATGCGATTTTTGCTTTCATTCTTTCAATTATTTATTACAGCCAATATATAAGACCACAACGACAAGATGATGATGGCTATAGGGCTATATTTCTTGTCTATAAACTGTCATAGAATATGTCACAAGGATTTTACGAAGGTGCAAAATTTCATTCGAATCTGTCATTTCTCCTTCTCAAAATGCAGTCTAAAACATATCAAGTCAAGACCTAACAAAAGATTGAGAACAAAATAGCAGCGTAACTAATGATTACCAAATATATCCCTTAGCCACATTGCGACATATCCGTTGGTTTTTTATTGAACAGTACAGGCCACAGTGGCAAATCTGAAGAAAAAAAATTGACATGTAGCTCAAAACGAATAGTATCCTTATTTTCTTGCTTTGGTTTGTAGAATCCAAATAAAACAGTTGAACGTCAGAGCTAGAAACATCATCGTGGTTTCTGATAACCCGCTCATGATCACCACTCCGTTTTCCAAATATGAATCATATATTTCCAGATATGAAACGGGCCAACCGAGTCCATTAGTATTCTGACGAATATTAACAGCCGCGGGCCAATCAGTTGACTTATTACATGTACATACCAAGCATAATGACACATTGCAATATCTTTCTAACCATGTACATTAATATATTACTGTGGTTGATGCTGATATTTTGACTGGTGCATAGCCGGAAAGATGTAAACCTTGTGTTGTGAACCTTTGCTTTAAAAATTTGTGAAATTGGCCACTGAAAAGAAAGAAAAAATGATAAAACCTTAACAAACTCAAAGCAGGATCTAATTTGGTATACTAATTATAATACCCTGATGATAACAACTATCATGCAACGAGTCTAAATGACAGTCTACAACATTGGAACAAAGCCAAACCACTGACTTCAAATTCTCCAAGTATCTTGTTACACCATTCCTGCATTACAGGCTGACACACTCACAAGACAAGCAAAAGCGCCAACTGATTACAATGCATCAGTTTCACGCAGGGAAAAATACGTCAATCATTAAAGTGTTAAGAGGGAGATGATAAAGAGGATGATGCATTTTTGGCGTCCCGATATTGCTTTAATTTTTATGAAGCATGTCAACGTGGCGGTGATCGTGGAACACAATTTGCCTCTCTGTTGCCAACTGTGAAATGACGTTCTGCCGTTCCCATCAGTTTGAAGCCTTGCTGCCTTTACGAATTACTTCTCTCCGCACACGGCTTGCTGGATGGCAGAAAAACGACTCTATCTGTGGAGACCGTTAACTTGTACACTTGCATGTGTAAGTCTCCCTTCGGTCTAACAATTGAGGGGAGCGTGATGAATGACGACGATTCTATACTCCGTGGAAGATGGCGTTGGTTGGATAAAAAGCCTTTGAACTGGCCGTTAGTGAGATAAGGGGAATGGGACGCCTTTGGCTCTCTGAGCTATGGCTGTGGAGTTCCGAGCTATGATGGCTGCTATCAGCGGGAGAGAATAGACTTCGGAAACAAATAGCACGAAAGAAATGCATAGGATCAGAACTGTCGTAATCTCTTGACTTCCTATGGATTCTACGGTTGCTTTGCTGCCTATTCACAAGAATCGTTTTAAGCTTTCAGCGTCATGATTACAGTGTCTCCAACGTCTATTGCGTAAGCAGGAGGAAATGGCACCAGCGCAGAATGAAGGAAACCACCGGACATATACTTTTCCGTAGCAACTGCTGCTAAGATACGCATCCAGGCAGTATCTTCGACGTCTAAGTACATGGTTGATACTCAACGTCATTTCCTCGGTAATTACAATATCTACACACAGATCACGTGCGAACCTGATGAAAGTCACTGCATAGACTGTTCAAGAAAGCGCGTTAAATTGTTGATGGGTTTGTTAAGTTTGCTACAAGCTGGTTTCGGGACGATTTGATAGCAAGGATTCGTCAGAGCGATGAATATCCAGCGCACAACTCCATATTTTTTCCGAGTTTCATCGCCGCATGTCTTCGCGTACATGCGTGAAGTAATGTGCCTCACGCGACGACAAATGTTCTGAGTGCTGGTGATATCTTCAGCTTGTGGCCGCCTTGGTCGTGAATCTGTAAGCAAAACACGTTGGACCGAGGGTTCTTTGACAGACGTAATTTGCAAAACCAGCCCCAGAAAGTCTTCGTGAACGTTTGCACAGAGAGGAAGCGAAGCAAGCGATTTTCTAAGAAACTGACGCTGAGATGATGAGAGACCAGCTGTGCAAGCTTCTGTGCCTGTGTATCCTGTGCGACAGTAAGTATCTATTTTCTCAAGGTAAACCACTTCACTGCATGAAAAAAATACTGCTCACTGCGTCCCAACTCAATTAACTGTTGGCGTGAAAACTGTTTTAATGTACATGTCTGTGTTTGATTGATAGTTGTTGTTTCTAGGAACACCGCCCGTGCATTTTGGTTGCCGGAAATTCCACTACGAGATCCGTCCGTACATTTTTATTGCATCGTTAGCATCAGAGTTTGGGAGTCATAAAGGGACACACGACTGCCTTCATTTTTGTCGGCGGTAAAACATGGTCGTTAATTCTCACGTATCTAGTCTCTGCGTTCCATCCTACCCGTTAAGCAAAGACAAGGCGAAGAAACGTGAATAAGCATCGGGGTATAGCTAACTTCAGTGCCAATTCTGGTCAAGGCTCTTTCCTCAATTAATCATGTATGGTATCGCACGTATTGCCTCCTACCTACTCCAGGTATAGTATCAGAAACAAATTGCAGTTATAGTTATTTTACTAAATTATTGCAAATGGTAGCCACGTTGGAATAATCTATAACAGCCTATTTACTTTCATAACGAAATATGCATTCTGTTCATAACTCGGGACCTGCTCTTTACTACATAATACTCTGTGAGGAGGAAGGAATTATCTATTGAATGAGTGTGTGCCCGCACTCGAAGTTAGAACCCCCTCGTTCCGATGTCACTTGTGCATAGCCGATTTAACGGGCTAACCACTTTGAAAGGTCAGAAGGATCTGAAACTCATTTGGTACGGTCCTCGTCTGTCTACCGTGCTGTCTAGAAGCCGGTCGCCGTTACTTTGGCGCCTATTCGTACCCCGGGTAGACCTAGTCCTGGGGGTAATGGACAACATCGCCCCGTATGATACCGTCCATTTTTCCTAACCTAACTCTTACCTCATTTATATTCCATTTGCGTACTTTGCGGTTTTGCTTACACAGTTGCGTGGTTTCCATATTGATGACACCCACCTCGGGTTAATTCTATCACAATTGATTGTTAGTTATCAGTGGTTTTGCAAGCAAAATACCATGAAACGCTAGGTAGATTTTAATGATTGATGGAAATTTTTTCCTCCACATCAAATCAGGTAATTGTGTTGCGTGTATCGTAGAGTCCTCCGACGTGCAAGTTTTTGAACCTGCTCCAGGAGATAAGGCGTCCGTAACAGCAAGAAGTCGGAACTGTTACCATGGAAATTGAGTTAAAGTCCCGATGATCACAGCAGCACGTCACCTAACTCCAAACACTTATCTTTGACCACTTGGCGCGAAGCTCCCGCCCTTAACTGGTTTTTACGATTAGAGATAATCTCATTACATCACAGAGAGTTTCGCAAAGTTAAGGGGCTTGGTGCTATTGACAGCGGTTTTCTAAATCGACATCGTTTATCAAAAATGAAAATATGACAAATACGACAGTCTTCGAGCAACAAACTCTTATCTGGGTGTTACGAATAATGGTAATATCACAGAGCATTTCGCTAATTTGGGGCTTGTTCTGTTTTTGGCAGCGGTGGATATCACCTATTAAAAACATGTAACATTTCACAAAATATTAAAATCTTCCGGCACTAAATATGTATGATAGTGGTAATGTAGGCATATTAACATTCATCACAGCTGATGAAATCGCGTAATGTTATTATTATTATCATTGCTTGCTTTACGTGATTATTGCTACCTTGCTCTTGCTGATTAAGGTTGTCATGGTCCTAGCAAGGGAGATATAATTTTGTCAGTATTGATGCTTTTATGTCTGTTTCCATAGCTACGTGTGCTAAATTGACCTGAAACAGCTTTGAATTTGATGCTATGTGAACACACATTTACTATCAAGAGTTTATCAGTATAAATTTGGGACTTTTGCATATTCTTATCACAATTCATATTAACCTCTGAAGACGATCCATAACTTGTTTTATGCACAAACAGAGTATTTGTTTATACTGAATACCCATTGAACCGCCTCATGGCGCAAAACATCAGGTTTGTACTGAATAGTACTACAAGTTGTAGTTTGGGATGCACGCACTGTGGGGAGGACCCCTACTCTTTTAGATAAGTGTGGAAGGTTCTTTTATATGCTCGAGGTGTGGCTCTTCTCAAACACCGGACCTCCATTTAACGTCCCGTCCAAAGGACGTCTTTAACCGAAATTAGGTACTCATTTTCAACTAAGTGAGGAAATCCATGTGTCTTAAACAAGGACATAACGTCAAGTCACACTAGAGGATTCGAACCCAGGACCTCTAATCTTTGGGACAAAAATCTAACGCTACGGAATCCAATGAGTAATCCATTGTCTTAGAAGTTCGCATAGCTCATTAAGCGCCTGAAATATTTTATACAGGACGGATTTTACTTAAGTATATTACATACAACATTGATTCCTATCGACGTAAAGCGCACATATCGGAATTGCCTAGCGCTGTCCCCGGCAACGAAATGATTTTCTGACAAATTGTCCCTTTTGCTAGTCCATACATCAAGTATGTATAACGGAAAATCTCAGCTATGTTTAATTACACAATCTACCACCCAGCCAGGGACGAATTGAAAAATGTAATATTCTTAATTAGAAAGCACAGCATGTGGCTGCTCAAGAAGAAAAATGTGTGTAATTAAGTAGAATGACATTATTAGAATAGAAATGATGCATGAAAAGCCATCATGGAATGCATTTGCATTCCTTTCCACAGTTATAACAAAGGTAAACGGATAAAACAAGTGACTGCATTTTTGGCACACCACACGTACATGTATGCTCACATCACTGTCAGTTTTCCTTCATAGCAATTATAAAACATACGGCCTTGTATTACATGCTAGTTGATGTCCTATCCTTGCCATCTTGTCTCTAGGTACACACGGTCATTGGTATTGACTCGTACTTTGCCGGTAATAACACATCTAAGCTTCCTCCGCTCCCACTGGTATCCCTCTATGTGCTGACCTTGGCTAGATATGACTGCAATTTATTTCCCTGGAGTCTCTCATCTGAGAAGGGAAATACAATTCTTCCTATAGGGCTGATCTATATCTAAAAACTCCAGAGAGGTCCACGTTTAGTTTTTGGAATCCAGAAGAAATGTAGGAATGGGTGGTACCAACTCTAGCATATTTAGTGCGTAACTGTTGTCCATGTGCGTTCATGGTCCCTCTATTCTGTTTGAAACATTGCACATATAGGTATAGTATCGGCACATAAATCATGTCCAGGCTTGAGGATATTGTCTGGCTGGGTCTTATCTTTCATCTGTGTGATGGTTAGCGCCAGGAATCAAGAGATGCTTGTGAAGAGATACTCCCACGCCAATTATAACTTAAGGCGTACGTCTCTGGTCCCAACTGTTGCCTTTCTCTACACATTTGTTTTTGTCTTCAGCTGTGAAAAATGCCCAAGTGTCTTCTGTATTGATGGTGTGGCATTTCCACAAGAGGTTTCAGAACTGTCAAAAAAGTTTGCACGCATTTTTCACGGTTTTTATTAACGAAGACGCACCACATTCGCGGCTGTTGACATCTCATGTGAATTGATCTATATCCAAACGGGCCCCGTCTTCTGATCAAATCAACGTGATGAAGGCTTTAGCACCAAAGATCGTCCATCATGGGAAAGCAATGACAATCTAAATGTTATCAAGCAATCACTGATATAGCCTTTAATCTATATTCGTGTGTAGCGTCACATATTTTCCTTTGGATCAACAACCGCAGAATGCCAGGACCTTTCTAAGAACGGCAGTCGACTGACTGTGACATTGTTCAATAAAAGACGAATTGCCTGTTTATCAAAGGCCAACTCTGTGCTGGTCTGTCTTGCTGACCGCTGTAAAACCAAGAACTATGAGATGGTGGTCTCGTAAAATAGATGCGCGCGTCTGAAGTTGTGACGTCGGCGGGAGACTAAATGGCCTGCTGATAGCATCTCGGCAGGTTCCTTGCCGCAAGAGGTGCAATTTTGCTACACTTTGCTTGCAGAAGCGATGGAACATGGATTAGGGCTAAGACTTACACGATTTATGTGGTAGCTCCTGCAATTTCTATGAGCTACCCAAGGCTGCCCAGGAAGAGCAGGCATGCTGCGTTGCCAGCCACAGTTGAATAAGTAGCGCCAATACTCTAACGTATTACCTGGAATGCATTTCGTGAGGTATGATAGACTTACAAACATGATAAACATATCACTGACAAAAATCTATAACAATTGTCTGTAGAACCAACGGTGGGATAAAACATGTAGCTCATCCTTAATTTCTTAAGATAAATAATGAAAATAAAACTGCAAAGAGGATTATCAGAACTTACATATAACGATATTGCTAATATTAGATAGGTTATTGCTAATATTACATTCTGTAAGGCATATCACTGTCGTTGTTTAATTGTACAGAGGGATAAAGAGCTGATCCTTTCCATATCTATTCAAACTGCCTGAAGGACAGGCAATAATACATAGGATTTTCTACTTTACCGAATACGTCACGGATAGGAGCCCAGTGAACAGCATGAATGATTAATATTACAATCACGATCATTAATTAATATGCACCCTGCCGTTGAACATTGTTAGCGTATTGTACACTCAAAGGGGCGAGCTAGACATATGCTGGGATTTAATGACAAACTGACGTCCCCATAGATGGTTAATGTCATGATAGATGTAATAAAACGCTTACTACATGACGATGATGGATAACGTACGAGGGAACGGACACGTTTGCTCCACCCATGTCAGAAACGTCACATGTCTCTCTTCGTGTATAAAGGCAACATCAACAGAACAAATATTTGATCAGATTTAATTCTAAATCCACTTGCCTGAAGAAAGCTATCCATTTTCTGGTAGCTTCTTCACAGTATGAGCATTGTTATGATGTTGAGGGTGTTAATGAGGTTTAAGACCTAAGCTACAACGCCTCAGCGCTAATCGTATCTAGGGGCGATTTGTCGTCGCGAGGCTTAACCGACTCATTCTAACCACGAATGTCATTGCTAATATGTATAGAGAACACTCTGAACCAGAACCTATACGTCTTGCTTAAAACTTGTTACTGAGGCTTAATACCAGGTGTTCTGCCTCCCCAGAACCCCATCACCGTGATCACGTAAAGGATCGCAGGTATTCTAAATCCTCATTCAGCTAAGCCCTCTTGTCTGCGACTTATTTGGTGGTAAGATTAATTTGCAGGTTGGGCAATATTGTTTTCACTTAATCTAAACTTCCAACAATACATTGTTGCAGGTTTTGTATGTAATTTGAACAGTTCAAGGCCTCCAAGAAGGTGTATTCCTTATGAAAATCATCCACATTGAGATTTGCTACAGTAATATATATATATAATGTCGAGGGTTTGAATAGCAGCGTGACTGAGTATGCACATACCTATTTGGTAATCAACAAGAAGAATAGCAGTACAAATCATTGGGAGTGCAATAGTTAAAAGAAATCCTACCACTAACTTCTTTCATGTAGCTGCCTTCAACCCAATTTATTGCCTCACACGAGCAATTAGGCTCGGCTAGAAGGCCAAATAAAAACGAGAAGAGATGTGAACAGAATAAAGAACAAAGGCAAAGATACACGAGTAGGATGGCCGTTTGGCTATACAAGAAAATTCGAAAAAGTCATTTTTCAAAATAAGGCCATGTTGATTTGATTATATGGATGACATCCTCCGGGAACTCCAAAACTGCGAGCGAGCGAATAAAAAAAAAAGTTTTGCCAAAAAAAAAAGTTGCCTTCAGTATGAAATCAAAGTGACCAGGAAGGTTGAACATAGGACTAAACATACATAGTATGGTATTACCAACAGTTAGGTGTAGGGACCAGTACATCATACGGGTGCAAAACATTTTTTTCTTCTTGGACCAATCCGAAAAAAACAGACCTGAAAAAGAAACAGAGGAACAGCTTTCGCCAATTACAAAATGGACACACTATGTCGGCAGCTCCATTTGGGGTCTAACCGGGGGGCCAAGAAGACAACAAGAGCGAAGTCAAGTAGAGTTTATAGTCAATTGCACCAAGTTTCTACAGTCAAAGGTACAGAGACAGTTAGCCTTTATTACATGGAGATTTTAAAATGCAGTGGGAGTCCAATAATCCGCCAAACAGATTCCTTTGTAGGAAAATTGACCAATTATCATTGTTTTGAGTATTGCCAGTTCTCAAGTTTCCACAGACAATCAGGTCCAGGTTCATGTCCGGACCTGGAAATTTCTGTACTGGTACCTTCCCCAATCAACAATAGATTTTTTTTTCTTTCTGTCCTTTCACATCTTATTCTTTGACTTTATATTCATTTTGGCATTCTATGGCATTAGTTATCTGTTTTCTGATCCTTTTTTTTTCAATCTATGGAATATTTGTGCGCATTTTACAGCTGCTTTGCACAATTTATTGTGTGGTCGAAAACTTTTTTTTTTTTTTTTTGGAAATGGCCGAAAATTGGTGCGAGCGCGGATGTCATCCATGTAATCAAATCAACGTGGCCTAACTGTAACAAAAAAAAAATGTTTCTCTGTTGTTTCTCCTGTGGCAGAAAATGCATTAGATCAGCACCAGTACTGTTATTATTTAAATAGCTTACGCTGAGTTATTTGAAGTGATATTCAAGCTAGTTTCTTTCGACATAACAATTGCTTAGAATGTCTTTGATGCCATAACCGTATTTTGGAAAGTTGCCTGGACTCGCCACACGTGGGAATTCCCATCCTCATGTTCTGAGACAGTCGAAGTGATATCCATCTAAAGACAGAATTTGTGAGTTGAATATTTCCGTGCTACTTGATAAGCGTGTACTCTATTCCCCTCGGCAGGCTGCGAATTATCTTTGTCATTCACCTGTCCTAGGCTAATTATGATCGCTCATTATCGATGTCTGTGCAGTATCTTGTTTTCCCCCAACCACTGATTGATGTTGCATTCTACGTGGGGTTATAATTTCCAACGGCACGATTTCAAGTACAAAAGGGATTGACACAAAAGTATCAAGTTCATCAGATGTCATGATATTTATTTTTTAACAATTCACACTATTTGCATATCTAGATTCATTTTATGACATAGCGGCAGAACAATGGATTGTAACCCATTGATTTAATTTCTGTGATTAAGAAGATTTAGATATCTTTGGAATTCAAATATTTAAAGCAGCTGTGGATGACAGAACAGAGAAATTTTCTATGTATGACATATGTCACAAAAACAAGCGACATTACTGAAGTCAGCTGTTTAAATGGCCCCTCCCCACCACTATAAGTGCCTTATGGAAAAAGGACGGACTTATATTTCAGCAAATGCAATATGCACTATCGTTTATATCATTGTTATTACTTACAATATCTAAAGGCATTAGAGCTCACCTATGTGTTTATCTTGTATTAAAATTTCCTCAAATCTATATTTAAAAAAATATACTCTCAAAGTACATGATTATCAAGCGGTGCATATAGCTAGTTCGCAAATTGTCTTGCTATGGCTGCTTTAGTTTGTTTTAAAAGAGATTTAAAGACATTTACTACGTTTAAGGCTCGTTACGGTCTTAGCACTTTCCTGTCTGCTGTGTAGATTAAAGGCTTTGTATCTACAAAATGAAAGCAGATACCTATGGAATTACCCACCAGTGTTTCCTGCTCACGGTAATATCTCTAAACCCTTTGAGTACATTAGATTCTGCTGAGTATGTAAAACCACGGTTTCAAAATCCACAAGCTTAACAAGTTTTCCTACGGTCAATACGAAATCGACAGGGTGAGTGCAGTAAAGTTGGAGCATGGACAGAAACTCATCTCCTTTCAGAAACTCCCCTGAAAGTTTATGACTGAACTAAGCTTTGAACAAAGACTGTTTTTGCAATTTGAACGATCTCCAGGGCAATGGGTAGCGCCATGATGACTAATGACTCCTTTGAAGTCTGGTCCAAGGGTAGTTTCCAGTCAGCTATATGGCTCTTGCACATTGACTTACATGGACCTTACGCTGCACCATACATATTGCTGTTGAACGGAGTACAGTGTTCTCAGCCATCTCATTAATCTTGTATCAACTCTAGTTAAGGAGATCCGTCACTTCTATGATCATACGCCATCAACAAGGTAATAGAAGCTGATGCATTTGAAAATAGTGTATGGGAAATCTTTACGGCTACTTCTTTGGCTGGGGAAAGTTCAGGTATATGATTTTGTTGAGGTTCGTAGAAGGCTTCACAACTGGTTTTATTATATTGCGTTATTCTGTGAGTGCGCACCTGTTTCTAATCAAACACGTGTGCTGGTGCAAGGCCAACGTTTGAAAGTACCGAACACGTTAGCTACCAGAAAAGGTACTGAAACCAAGAAGGATTCCGGCAAAGGAGCATGTTACTGAGGGTACTATAATCAGACACAGCTTCATTATCAGAGGGCGGTACAAGAGGCTATCCGTGTGTGAAAGAATGTGCAAACAGTGTACGTCAAACGTGGTGGAAGACGAAACACATTTTATGTCAAACTGCTCTCTCTATAATCAAGAAAGAAAAGAGCTGTTCGAAGAGACCATCAAATTCCACCCAAACTTCCTCACATTCTCCTGCTAACATCACAAAACCCACACATAATAGAAAAGGTGGGATCTTTCGTCTTCCACTGTCTTCGAAAAAGGAGTCGAACCCAATAACCCAGGATCTAGAGTTAGATTTTACTACCTTTAGACTAGAGTAGACACTTGTGATTTTGTATCTTACATTGTTTGGATCTTTTTATGTTAACTGCAATTAGCCCACGGGCAAGAGTTTGCAATAAACTTATTACTATAAGTATTATCATTATCCAGGCTCCATCATCATCACTATCATACACCAAAATGACATCCATAGATACGACTTAAAGCTGGTTTTATTCTTTCTCCCCTTCTTCAAATATATTTTATATATATGTTGCGAGCTCCCATATCTCTCATAGCGTTTTTAGTCTTTAATAGAAGGACCTCGTCCTCATTTCACTAGGTGTGATTTCAGCGTCCTAGGTTGCAAAAAGTCACACAAGGACAGATTTTGGGAAAAATTGACTGGAGACAAAATACGTCAACAGATAGCGAAGTACGTGTCCTTGTTTGACTTGCTTACTGCAAAAAGGACGTGATGTACATGGGGGACTTTGAGGAGCTCAATTTCATTGACAGTCAGGCACGTAACTACGAAGCACATCCGACACTAACGACTGTTTCGTACATTTCCTAATTTACAATTCAGTGACAAGTTGCCATGAATAGCTTGATGAGCATAACGACAGTGCAGGGAATCTAGCTGCGCCAAATGTTCCTGGTTGATTGCACCTGTGTGCGTCACATCGTCTTCAGGAATCTATACACTTGGCAATAGTTGCGATTTGGTTTTCAGGGCTGTTCTTCACTAAATTGCTCCCTTCCCTCTTGTGTAGTCATTGAAACTATCTGGTAATGCCTTTCAGTCTTTCCAAAGTGGTTAATATTGACGTTGGCCACAGAAGCACATCTGGAAAGCATTACACATAACGCTAAGAGCGCATCGAAAGCGGACCAAATGGAAAAGTACTCCTACGTCCGGGGGCCAAGCACGTAGAACTGACCATCATACGGGCGCCATACGTGGATCGTGTAATCTGGTGCAGATCCTTACAGTACATCAGTAATTGTTTTGGCCTCCGGCTGTTCAGTGAAGTGGCGATGGACAGGAGTTGGATGGAATAGAAGTGTTGACCAGGCAAATGCGTTTGGAAGCATCGGCACGGAAGAGCTTTTCATCGATCCACCATGATATCTGATAAGTACTGTCAGACTCGTCATAGTAATGGGAATATGGTCCCTGTTTGTCGTGTCAGGGCGTCATTGTCAGTGCGCTGAACTGGAAGCAGATGACAACTCCAGGCCGCAAAGCCTATTTGACCTAAGCTGCAGCATACTCTCATTGGCTGGGAGGCTTAGACAACCTTTGGGGAGGACGGGCTAAGCCCTGGAGTATACACACGTGATAATATTGACAACGTCTGATTGCTCTATGAACTCAGCTTGTCAGTGATCAGCTCGGCAGGAACAGGAGAGGCTAGCTGTACCCACCGAAGAGCTGAAACCTGCTACCGAGGACTTGAAATATGCTCGTTCATATTTCAAGGGAACATTCGATTCTCCACCGACCATCTGTTTTCGTCGCCGTGATCTGTATGTGGGCGATTCTCTTCGAGGGTAAGTACTTGATTTTGGTGTGCTTTGAAGGTCATGGGTGAAATTGGTATAGAGCTGGCCAATCTGATAGTCTGGTGATATAGCTCTGGGTATCAGTCTCCGTGCGCTGTGTGTTCATTCATAGACAAGACCATTGAAATGCCGTGCTTTATTCAATGGCACGGTGAAGCCTATATTTTGCAGCATGGTATTGGATTGATGACCGTATCTGGCAATCATCTGCTCGGGGATAGATCACTCGATATCTCTTTACTAATGAATGTACGCGTTATCGAAAAGATGGACAGAGTACAAGAACCTTCGCCATAATGATGAGATTTCCCCATGTTTGTTCGCATCCTACAGGCTTATATTTGTTCGTCCTTCCCAATAATAAAATGCTTACGAGAAGCAGCGAACAGATTTCATCTTATTTGATTCGTGAGGTTGCCACCGTTTGAATGAATTTCGTTTTCAAAAGGATTGCAATCAATGGTGTGTATATATATAGCAGACTGTGCCTTGTTATCTATGAAAGCAGAGATGACACAGTTCGTGTTTAGTAAGATTGTGTTCAGTGTCCGAGAGTTAGGGTAATTGGGCGGCAGGATTTAGGAACTGGAGCGCGAGTATAACTATACCGTGCATTCCGCATTCTGCTAGGCCAACTGAAAGACTGTGGAAATTGTTTGCCACAACCGGTACATGTAAAACAATAGCCTTTATTGCTTCTCAATTAGCAAGTGTAATTTCAAAATTATTTTTTTCGTTTGTACTTCCAAAGTCTCTTAATAACCTTTTGTTGCGTCGGTAGAGCTTTTATTTTAAATGGCTCTGATATTTGACACGTTATCTATACATCTATTTATTAAAATCATTATTAAAATCTTCCTGTAATACTCTTTGGCCCATATATCTAATAGTAGAGGATTTCGTTTAGAGTCCTCAAATAAGTTTTCTTGGCTTATCCACGGTGATAAATGATAGTCTTTCCAAGTAAATAACTGGCGAATATTCCTAATGTGTTGAAGGGTTCACCCCCTGACTTTGTATCTGTACCACAGCACAATATTTCACCACGTATGAATGTCACCTGACGATTCGACTGATGGTAAATGTAGCATACCCCTGCAGACATAAAACCACGTTGGGCTTAGGAGGAAGCGAAGTAAAAGGGTACTTTAGAAAATATACTGCTTCCCTAGCACTAAATAATCCTCTACCAGATCATAAACATACATTATGAAAGTTCTACACATGTATGACTAGATGTAGAACGCTGGTTCAGAATGCAAAGTGTAAAATAAGGCGTAGTTTAGTAATCTAGGAATTGGAAGTGCATCCACGAAACAGCGTGCGACGCAGGGAAGGACTTCTTGCAAATTGACAGGATGATGTGTGACGAAATGAGTGAGGAACTTGGAAAAGGTAATTTCCGGGACGCTGAACCCCGATCGAACATTATGATAGGTGTTTGCATCCTGGACCACTGTAAACTACATATATTCCTAGATATCATTCCCACTTAATGGGATAATTGATACGTTTCCAAAAAATTATTGTTTTGATGATCTTATTTGAACAGATCTTGGGGATGAATTTCTCATTAACGAGGCATGAAGTGATATTTGTGCGGGCTGCAATCTGTTGATAAGATATTTGATAGAGGGTTCGCAGAGTCTGGAAAATTGGTAGGGAGAGGTAGCATATTTCACCTGTGATCCATTCACATCGGCGCTCTAGCGTTCCCTAATTGGTGTTATCCAAGCTCTGTAGCACCCTCTAGTTGCGAGTTTCAGCTTCTTGGTCGATATTTCATACACTTGATACAGGACTCGCGAGATACCATCTACAGTTGGGAAATGTTGGAAGAGTATAACAGCTACGTTGTTTGGGGGACCTTCAGTGGCCCATTCCTTCCTTCCTGATCAACCAATGTATTGTAGACTACTAAAAACCAGCCTAAAATCTGGATCAAAACCGAGCGAACATGATATGTATGATGCATTGTCCAAATCAAAAGCGTGGAACAATTTGCTACCTCTGTTAGATTGCAGGTAAGTAATAATAACTTATCAAAAAATTGGAAGAATGATGTATTGGAGAAGGTTTGCGCTCTTGAAGTACGTTCCCCCTAGTTTTTGCTCCTAACTCTTAAGAGGCATGGCGTGCTTACTTCAAACAGATTGCCACGCAGTCTGACAACTCAAGAAATATTACACCGAAGTAGGGATCTTCACGACTCTAAGGCGGCTTTTCAGTTTTACGAATTCATATTTTCAAGGACTAATGGGCTTTCTTGCAGTACTTACCAAGGACGAATAAGTTTTTCTCCAGATCCAGAGGGAGAATATAATAGCATGAATCTTTCTTTATCTACCACGACGAGTCCCTTAAGGCTAACTCTTTACCATTCGAGATAACATCACCACGCAGAATGGTGATCCATAAAAAAAAACTACGTCAATATTAGAATAACAACAAAGGCTTCAATCATACATGGCAATGCCGTGAAGATCTAGACTTTTCCATTGTAGCATTCTGGTGTGTTGTTCACCTTGAAAAGCCAGAAAAACGTCTTGTGTGCCAGAACTGATGGAGGTCAAACCCGTTGCCATTTCGGGTGTATGGACCAACAAAGGTCCATCATGAAATTCTCAGATCCCGTAATGGGCTATTTGCGGCTCATTCAGCAGGAAATGATGTATGAGTCTTATAGATGAAAACTGGATCGTGGTAGATCAGCTTGTGTAGCCAATTTCCGTTAAACTGTGTCTCAGGTTAGACCATGTTCTAATGATTGTAAGGGCAAAGTGAATAGCTATTAAGATCCGGTATGTCACGTAATGCACAGCAAATATTTTATATATTTATTTACAGGTGGTTGACAAAGCTTTCTATGAATAAAGTACCCCCATAGGCATTCATGGTAAGACTCTACCAGTCTCCACATGTAACTGGGAATAGTAGATAGTAATGGATACACATTTGTATTAGGCTCCATATGTTACTGGGAATGTTATGAATTGGCCATATAGGCCGATAACACTTCATAGGAGGTAGGCCGACCAAAATGGGAAAAAGTCGCCCTTTTTTTGTTTTGGGCCCGCCAAATTCCTTGGCGTGTTATATGGCTATTTATTCAATTTCTACTATTTCCAGTTACATATGGAGCTTAGTACAGGCTAACATCTTAGGCATGCACTGATTCTCCACTCCCCCGCACTCACTGTCACTTTGTTAAAGATAGCATTGCAACGTCAATTTTGATAGATATGCGTAACATATGTATGCATGTCTTACAATATCACAGCAATCAGTACACGTTTGATTATCCTGGTTTTGGGTGGCTTTGAATCCATTAGTCTTAATGAATTATCAATCACTTTTACATGGGGCAATTTAATATGTACATATATCGGAATATCGCAGACGCGTGTAAGTCTAATTCAAACAACGCATAATGTTGCTGAGAAATTTAAAGGTTTTTATAAAAAATATCAGACTATGATTAATTTCAATATAAGAGATACTGATTGCTTTACCCGCAATGTTTTGCAAATGTATAGGATTTCATTGGTAATAGCTCGCTCATGCGAAGAGAGGTATCGGTTAAACATAATGATAAAACTTACGATGCGCAGTGAGTTACCTAGTCCAGTAAGTTTGCACATAAGTAACATTGAACGCAATTGAATCCTAAATAAAAGTAAACAAACGTAGAACTGAAACAGAACCTATTATCATAATATTTGCAGTTTCTATATAATACTTTTGCTTAGTGAAACTGATATTATTAAAAAAATTAAATTCGGGATTCCATCTGTTCTTGTACAGTGACAGTGACTGGTGAGGCATATCACGTTTTGTCTAGGCTCCAAGCGTCTGCCAACATCCAGAAACACCACCCACACACTATCAGCAATTAATGGTCGACTGGCCTGGTCCAGCATGCAGACATTCCTTGTAAAGTACACATTCCCCAATGTCACATTTCCTGGAGAGGCAAGTACAATTAGGATAGTAGCGAAGACAATCTAGAACCCTTGAAGGAACGGGAGATTTACGGTGTAATGTCTTAAGATTAAGAAGATAACGACTTGCAACTTTGTTTTTAAAGGAGGGGGGGGCTTGTGTGTGTGTGTATGTGTGTGTGTGTGTGTGTGTGTGTGTGTATGTGTGTGTGTGTTTTAAATTCGATAGTGGCAGAAAATAACGTCTAAAGAATTGCACTGGGTCTGTTTAACAACTCTCATCGACTTTGCTACAGTGATCGTGTTACGCACGTAGTGTACATGTATTTATGACAGTAGCATTACACCTATAGAGCTCTCGTCAGCTTAGTTTGCAACAAAAGCCTTTTGGGTATCGTTAAAACATTTCACGTTGAGAATGTAGTGGACTTTGCGTGTATTGACTTTTCGTGTATTGGTGTGTGTCTTTCTTCAAAGGCGTTGTGACAATGATATACCGACCGTCGGGCAACAAAAATCGCCTGTGTGATATTCTCCGGACTCATGGTACAAGAGTCTTCCGATAACACCTGTAGCATTACTATGCTGAACATTGATTGAACACGGAACATAAATTGATCCTGTCATTTATACGATAAATGCTTAACCAAGACCCAATTGTCTCTTATCAATGAATTAATACGGTTTCCCTTTTGAAAGTATGCACAAGGATAACAAGATATCTCTCTTTCAGTTTCTGGTCACATAGAAGTTGTGTTTTTTCTTTGTCGAGATTATCTCAAATTCCATTCAGGACAAATACAAAAACGCATTTTATGAGCTATGCTTTCACTTGCGATACTTGCGTCCATTGAAGTGTGTAATAAATCCAGGACGGTTCTTTCACTCCTCAACGTAATAGCCCAATTCATCATCAAACCAACGCATCCTCAATGGAGCAAAAACAGTCTTAATATTTGTTGTCTGTATGGCAGTGAATGTGTCCGGGGATTTTTGGTCAAGATATTGGATTCTTTATACATGCATTAATATTGGATGCAACAAAATCATGTTGCAAAGGTGCATAAAGTTCTGATTGATACATTATTATAGTAGTCCAAAGAGGAAAATTTGCCTCTGAAAAAATTATGTATGCTCTGATGTATTAGACTAAAAGTAAGTTACGAACATCATCACAACATGGTTCAATGTATTATACTAAATAGAAATATTTTGAACGTCAATTGTAAATTTGCTTTATCGCTGTACTGCCTTCTATTTGCTGATGCTGAGCCTTCAATGACCCTTGCAGCGCTGCATGAACAAGTTTATTTCCATCAAGCTGTATGATGAGTTGCACAGGCACGTCTGAGTCATACGAAATATAAACAGCCCCTGTTTGATGAGATGACAGGGTATGTATGTGAACAAATGAAATCTGGACCCCGAAGAGCAGGTAATGCTCCAGTCCTGACCTCAATCTCCAATGGAGCCGTCTACCTGACAATCTCCTATTCCACCAGTTTGACACAAGCAATGAAAATTGCCACCGGGTAGACAAGATAAATGGTGCCTTTTGGACATGTGTTGTTATTGATGTTTTTTGTGAGATTCTGCAACAGATTTACTATTCAAATGGCCCTTACTTTTCTCACAGGAAATGTCAATCAACGAAGGAAACAGGACCGGTTATCTTTATTCATCAAGTAGCATTAAGCGTGGACAAAATGTATTGAAAATGGGTTCCGAAACGTACGAATTCAAAGACATACATCAATGACAATTTATTGTGAAGGTCTGTATAAAAGGGAAATATGTATGGCTATTCGTATGGCATGTAATATTTTGCGCACGTCAAGCCTTTGAAAAACTGCTGGTGCAACCTACTATTCTTCACTTGTCTCTCTATTCCTATCCGTCTTGAAGTTTGTACATGTACACCACCTGTTGTCTGAAACTAAACACTAAAGAAAGAAACCTCTTCAGTATTCTCGTCTTCCTTTTCAAGTCTGGAATACACATTATGAAAACCAGCTCAGGTGAAAGAAACATTATCTGGCTCAGACATCTGACAAAACATAGTGCCCATCCGTCGCGGACCAGTACATCAGGATTATGTCTCGGTAGGCAGGAATCCTAAATCAGCTCGCCAGATTACCATAGATCCTCTGATATGCGGGTTACGTGAAGTTGAAGGATTGCGAGTCGCAGTTGCTGACTTTTACCAGTTGCTGTGAGAGGGATTGTAGCTGGGTATGTGACAGTCATTCCTTGAGGCCAGGTTTAAAACATTGCGCTCATTTCAATATTAGTAACCTTACTGCTCCGAGAGAACGCTCATGGAGATAAATCAGTGAAATGGGATGGTTATGCATGGAATTATACTTGTGGTCAGGTCCCACTGTCCGTATAGACAATCGCCCTTGCTCCCTGCGCGTCAGATTCCAGACAGAGGTGTTAGCACAGAGGAGCCGAAGTGAGAAAGGACACACAATCAATAATCATTTGCGGCTTTGTGAATCCGAACGGATCGATCAATGACGTTGTCAAGTCTCGTGAGGGCAATGAGGGCTTATTTGACCATACGCGCGCTGATGCCCACCTCTTAGCAGTCCGTACCAAAGACGGATTGGCTGATGTCACGGCAGAGCTACTGGACTCAGTAGAAGAGCTCTTGATTCCTCTATGGTTACTTCATCCATTTGCAAAGGAACTCAAAGTCAAGTATAAAAATTATCTTCTAAACCTGTCTTTGAGAAAGGCAAGTCAGCTGTAGATTGTAATTTGTGATTGCGTATACGTTTCACGTTTGCACTACAGATACGGGCGTATCTGTTCCAAATCGAATCCCTTTTAAGGCCTTCTAAGAAAAAGAAAACCTGTATAGTCATGATGGGTACACATATATGGACGATAATTTGGAAATTTTCCTATGGTTTAGTACGTTATTTTATGCATAAAGTATGAAAGGATCGAGTCCGTTGCCTGTGCACTAGTATGGGCAGTAGGCCTAAGTAAATAGTTAATATTTTAAGAATCTAAAAATACACAATTAGCGTATAGCCCTGTGGCTGCAATGTACTTTCAAGACTGATAATGTTGAACACAATAAATCATTCAATCATTAATTTCTTTCCAAATAACAAGGAATCGTGCAAATGTCAAAGCAGTTTTCTGTGATATATGGATAATCGATCGATATCTATCATATATTCGATATGGTGATTCTCCAAATGGCAATGAAGTAGGTGATCCAAATGATCGATATATTCTAAAGTACACAAATTGTACACAAAACATCGTAAAGTAGGAATGATTACTTTCTGCATATTTACATGGTCGCCATATCCCACTCCATGTATCAACGGCGAGACTGGCATTTAAACAATTTATTCCCTACATTTTGAAATATCAAAAGTCAATATCTTGTATATATTATTAAGCTGCTAAAAGTAATGGAAAAGAAATTGAAATAGATTATTGGCAGAGTTATCGCTGCCAATTGAGGTGTAAGTAGAATTATGCTGTGACAAAACAGGACATCGTACAATTGTAACCGAATGCGAATGTTATTACTTAATCCCATGTTGTTATAGCATGCCAATTAATGAGTTGCCGTGCCAGCTACGGTAAAATTTTACATTTATATAACCATAGTGATATTATAAAGTAGATAACGTCTTTTTATATTCGTCCCCTGTTACTATCTTTGATTTTTTGCTTACTTCATCTGAGAGGCAGTAACTCTTAGATAAAAGCTTCAAACTTATCACTTAGTATTTTTTCCTGAGTGCATCGGAAATACGTACTTAAGTGTATACCATGATGATTGCTCCGAGTATGTTGCCAAATGACTACTTTCTTACTTTTGTGCATCCTAGTCATAAGCTACTGTTTCTAGTCGATTTTGCTTGAAAGAATTCATGTTAGAAACATAAGGAAAGTTGACATCGGTGGTATGAGACTGAATGGGCACTCCCTTCCCCTTCAAAACTTGCTGCTCATTAAGTTTCGCTGAGTGGATTTTGCTTTACCAAGCAATCATCGTATATCGTCTGCTTCTCGTTTCTGTGGGACTTTATCGACAATCTTAAATGAGTATGAAATAACCATTTCACTCCGCAGAAAATATCCATCTTTTCTACCAATTGGGAATTGATTGTTTTTCAATTTCCGTCGAATTTTCAGCTACGCTGACTTTATCGTTTCTTACACAGTTCGATCAGATACCCGTGGCGACTTGTGGAGATTTTCCAGGCCCTGCTTCCTAGCTCTTGATGAGAACACGACTGGCAAGAACAGCGAAGTCGTAAATAACCAGGAAATATATCAAGACGAATGAAGACAAAAGCTTGCATGCCGCAGTGTTGGAATCTTAATTTACTATCTGATGTGTGCATGGTTTTGGCATAATTTTGAACCTCTTTAGCACATTACAACGATGGGACTGCATAGTATCGTGATTCGGTCGGCAAGCACTGGAGAAGTGGCGTATCAAAGTGCATGGCAATATAACAAAATGCATCGTTCAAGATGATAAGGCATATGATTTGATATACCAATTTGTGGCAAAATCTTCAAGGCTTACGCAACGGTAAAGGGTGACTGGGGTCAAATCTAATATCAATTATATGTTATAACCATCATATGAATCAATATATCATGTCATAAATCATACCAGAGGCATGTCGGAAATGATTTCAGGGTTGTAACAATTTTAGTGCACTTTGTGTAGGATGAACGGCCCCTGTGCCAATTTTCTTCCGAAACTGAGACTCGTCTGATCATGATTTGATTTTCGTTCTCTGGCATCTTTTCAGCAAGGTGTAGTCATCTGGCAATATCCTTAAACAAGGGTGCTGAGAAATGTTTTCATGATATGTCTCTTTTGATTTGTACACGCGCTTTGCAGCAGATCTGGAATATTCTCTCCTGCTCGCGAATCCTGGGCTAAATAGAATTCCAAGGTGCGCGGCTATTCTCCTAAGACTGGACTGACATGGAAGACATTTGACTTATCTTTGTCTCAAAAATGACGATTAGTTATTGCTTTTTAAGAAGCATTTGTCCAATATGTAGATGCTTTTACTTATAGTACAGATAAAAATCAGGAAGATTCTATGGAGATAATTCTATTTTCTTGACTTAGATTGCACGTTCGAATTCGGTTTGCTTTTTCTGTGGTGTAGTTGATAGATTTGCGCTGGCATAGCGAAAAAGCGTGGTACGTGACTTTGCTTTGGCATTTCTATCAACTGTACGTAAGGTTCAAGGATGGTATGCTTTTGATTTGTATGGCTCTGGGCAATACTCCAAAATTCTGATATTGCATTTCTCTTCCATACCATTTTCAGAATCAGATAACAAAGCAAAAGTCATTTTTGAAGTGTGCCAGACTAAAGTCCGGAGCCAAGACGCCGTAAAGAATCGAAATAAGATCTTCATTTTACCCACATCAGATCATACAGGATCAAGCCGAATAAAGCAGACGGGTACTTACCGTACGTAAGTATCTACACAAATATGTCCATAAGGGTAACGGTAGAAGCTTAGTGAATGGTATTACATTCCCATATGAGGAGATTAGTTGACGCTCATACCTTGTCTCGACTATAACCATATGGGCCACCATTATCCAAAAATACCCGGAGCGCCCAGTGCTATATGAAAGGCCGGGACTTTAAATGGGCGTAGTCTGGTCCATTTATTTGACCTTCAAGGCAACCAATCTCAGAAATATGCCATTATATCCTTCGTTCCATAATCTCAATATCCTATAACTGTGGCAAAAATGGTCGAAAGTACGGGAAATGTGTATGGAAACCTGATATTTCAGAACAACTGCTCATTATGATCGTAGTTCTTTATAATATAGACTGATCCATCTATTAGACCTTCCAGGATAGCGTTCTTGGAAACATACCATTGTATTATCCATAAGCCCAATATTATCCTATAAACCGTGAAAATGGTCAGAAGTACGTATACAGAAAACGTAGCTCAAAGCAAAATGTTTCAGAACAACTGCTCAAAATGATGATGGGCTATTACTGGGAAAAGCCACATCACAATGAATAGTTACTATTAAGCTACACCAATACAGAAATGTATATGACCATCAACAGAATTGCCAAAATGCACATTTGGATAACCTTTACCGCAGGTAAAAAAGCACAGGTTATTATTTTTAGCCTATCAAATCAACATTGCAGCTGTGGAAACGATTAAAAACGAAATGTTCAGTATCACAAATCAATGTGAAAGGTCTAAATATTATCAACCAACTATGCATGACATCAGGCTGCTGCGAAATCTCTATTCCACATAGAAGTTTGCTAGGCGTGCAATCATACCCAATGAGAACTTTGTTTTGCACCGACAGATGTTGCTTATTAATATGGGCCAATATGTGCTCAATACACATTTATGTTCTTAATACTCATTACGTTCCGCAGAAATCCATATTGATTTTAATGGCATGTCATATCCAGGGCTGCTGTTTCAGAGTCAAACGTTATAGATTCTACGTAATCCTGGAAGAGCTAAGCCAAATTTCGCAATATACCGTCAGTTAAGGGAAGTTGCATCTACCCTTTGTCCAAAACCCATCTTAAAACAGGACTGGAGTCGATGTGAATTCGAATTACTCATAAAATTAAGTTAACCATGCAAAATGTTAACTCTTGCCGTTTGAAGTTTTTTAATGCAAAGCTCCCTGGGTAACTCCCAAGCAGTGATGGAAGCTTTCTCAACCGTTGTAATGGGCATTCTATTCATCCTCTAAACCTTAACAGCACATTTAAGTACTCTTGTACTTCCCGCTGTTCGCAGCGGGGTCATATAGTTCTACGTACTGAGGTGTTTTTATGATCTTTTTGGGTGCACGTCGTTGTTTGGTATGTAATCAGCTACAGATGTGACGAGAATCTGAATGTCCCTTCCTACCGGAGAGAAATCATCTAATATACATACATACATACACCTCAGGCTAGCATGAAATTGCCCCAATTCCCTCGACATTTTTGATAAGGGTAACCAGAATTTGATGAAGTGGAGCCATCTTTCACTCAATCCCCGTCGCCCTGTGGTTAACTGCGTAGACCCTGGGTTTAACCGCATTATCATCGCGACGTGCATCATGGTCGCCTCTACCAACCGGCACTGGCCTTTGGAGTGTCTTCATTGTGAGTGTCCGAGCGCACGAGTTAGGTCTTGGAGAAATGTAAATACGATTATCAAGGTGCGGGATAAGAGAGAGCGTATATCGATTTGCGTTCACCCGTCCTCCCAAAATGCCGACAGAAATGTCAGGCAGGTTGAAAGAATTGCTATAGCATTTGTTGAGCTGGGAGGGTTGGGAGCTGGAAATGCCACTGCTTGCAGTACGGACTGAAATAACGTTGACCTGGACGTCAAACTGGTTTCAATCATAGCCAGCTGGAATGGCAGTGCCCAACGTCTCTCATTGGCGTGTGAGCCACAGAAACATCTGGGGAGAAGTGATCCTGATAATACCAGGCATCCCTGATATCCAGTGACGTTCACTTACATCCAGGCACTCTCCGAGCGAGGCAGGTCCACAGAGGGTCTCCTCTTCGTGGCTAGGGGAACCACAACACAAGGCACGGGCGAGAATGAAAATGTCCATCATCAGCGGGCGAAAAATTGCACAGCCCGACACTTCATGCCTGAGATGCTCCATCGGATCATCATTTTTCAGCGCTCTGGTCTGCATTTGGCCAATTCTCTGGATGGGTGAGTGTCGTATTCTCTGATTTCACACTGGCGGGATAGCGGTATTTTTCACAAGGTTATTTTGCGGTACCTGGATCGGTTTGACAGCATTAGCACACTTGTCGAATTATAAAATTATGCACCAATGCTGTTTTTAAGTGGTCGTACATGTCTTTCGTTGATGCCCACATTTTTATCATTGACTTACGTTAGGTGTGGTGCAGTGAGAGAGGAGTTGAAATTTATGCCATCGGGACACACGGTGTGCTTGTTCTTGATACATATAAAAAATAGGGGCAGGGGGATAGTTCAGCATTTCACACATGCAACATTGATATTACTACGGTTTGCTGAGCACTCAGAGCAAGTGGGCTCAGTTACTTGAAGTAATGTATCGCTCAAGGCGATATTCTGCGGTATACATACATACATGTTTGCGTGTATTCACTTCGTCTACGTGTGTTCACCTTGTTTTGGCTACTTGCAATCTTTACCTTAGTGTTTTTACACTACAAGGTGCATAAATGTGAAAATTATGTGAATTTTCTGGAAAATTCTATGAAAATGTGATATGATGTGATATTATGTGAAACATTTTGAGGTTCAATAGCATCACATTTTATCACATAAGTTGACATATAATCACATAAAATAACATTCACGTCACATTTCTGAGGGGTGGCACAGAAATTGAGCTTCATGTGAAAAAAATGTTATAAGTTTACATCACATTTTTTCACATTTCCCCAAAACGGTCTTGAAGAATCACATTCTGAAATGTAAAAATATGTTACCTAATGTGACATTGGTTGTGCAGCCATTATGTGAAATAATGTGACTGTCGATACACGTCTCGACCGGCTATACTTATGTGATTTTTATGTGAAAATGGCTCTTGATGAAAATGTGAAATAATGTTAAATTGAATCACATTCTATGAAATGTGACTTCATGTTAAACTTATGTGTAATGCGGCCAGCTACGAAATGTGAAAACATGTGAAGACAATTGGCATGCTGAGAAATGTGAATTTTATGTGATGTTCACAAACTTGCAAGATGTGAAAAAAATGTGACAGGATATCACATTTTTTATTTGTGAAACTCATGTGATTTCCACTTATATAAGATATGAAGTAATTTGATTTGGCAGGCTATGTAAAGGTAAGTGTGCTAAAGTTGATGTATAAAGCCTTATTGATTTGTGTGCCGTTCGCTTGTATTTGGATTACAAGCGAACGGCACACAAGCCAGCAATGAAATCAACAAGAACGTGCTTTATATTTAAGCAGAAGCGGACATACACTGGAGTTTGGAATAATTTTTTTTTCTAACATGGACATGCTAAACGCCTCTAAGAAAGCTAATGGATCAAGTACATGTATATGGACAGGCGTCACTAATATGGTAATTGAGGTCAACTAGTTCATGTACGTACTCGGGATCGACCGTCCGAGCGGGTGTCAAACGTCGGCGAGTTCCGATCTCGAGCGAAGGCACCCGAAGGTCGCCGAAGGCGATCAAACCAGAAGGTCGCCCTAGGCGACCAGCGAGCGGAGCGTGATTTTTCTAGGAAGGAGAGCTAGTCAAGCGCTGATGGGGGCGTTTTATGAGCGCAGCGGGTGGACATTGTCTGGTGGCTCGGCTTGAGTGCCAGTTTGCTTGTGTGGCACCACTGTGTACTAGTGTGACACTTTTATATGTATACATCCTGACTTATTGTGATCTGTACTTAGCTCGGTTGGGCAAAATTGTACAATAAAGGTCTTCATTCAATTATCAGTAAAGTATCTCCTCTTTGTTGCAGCCAACAACAAAAATTCCGAGGCCTATTGTCCATGGTCAACCTGGGTGTTCGGGGCGTCATAAAGACAATAGCAAAAATTAACACACAAAAGTGTATGCAACAGCAGGTACCGGAACAAACAATGGCGGTAATTTGTCTAAACAAATCGTAATCCAAAACCGGCAAGATTTGTTTCTGACTCATTCCGTGTAAGAAACACAAAGAAATCCGTAATAATAATTTCAGTTCATCAATACGAAAACAGTGAAGTTTCTAAATGCCTCTAAATCAATGTGACGACAACACATGTACATAGAGGAACATAGTATCTTAGATCGAGGGCGTTATGTAAGACATAAGTGAGTTGGTGAGGTGGCCTTTTAGAAACAAGTTCCACTTCCACGGATCAGAAAAGGAAAACTCTCGAGCTCCTGCCGATTGTGATTTTCACTATGTTGGATATTAATTGCACACGTATTACTAAAGTTATGCTGTATCCCCTAATTTGAACTAAATGAGGCTGTAGAACATTGGAAAGTCTTGTTTAAGGATTACAAGACATAGGATTCTGGTCTAGCATTATTATTACTGACAGGCAACTTGTGTTTGAAGTGTTTCAATGCAGTCCTGATAGACTTTACCTGAAAAGATGGCCAACGGCAAAATGGATAGATTCTTGTTGTTTTCTATTATATAGCATTCTGGTCTATCATTATTACTTACGGGTAACTCGTACAGCTTTGATGGGACGCCTAAACAGAAATGTTGATCTCGCATTTTTAGGTGTTTCAATGCAGGCCTGATAGACTTTACACAAACCGTGGCCAAGGGGAAAATGAATAGATTCCTGTCGTTTTCTAAAGTTAGGAATGCTGTAGAGCCTTGAAAAGTCCTGTTTTGATGTTATAAGATATATAGGATTCTGGTCTAGCATTATTGACTATGGTTAACGTATACAGCTTTGAAGGGACGCCCAAACAGGAATGTTGACCACAAACTTTGAAGTGTTTCAATGCAGGACTAATAGACTTTACCCTAAATTGTGGCCGACGGGAAAATGGATGGATTCTTGTTGTTTTCTTAAGTAAGGAATGTTGCAAAACACTGAAAAGACCTGTTTTAAGATTATAAGATATATAGGATTCTGGTCTATCATTATTAACTACGGATAACTTGTACAGCTTTGAAGGGACGCCCAAACAGGAAGGTTGACCAAGCATTTTGGACTGTTCCAATGCAAGCCTGATAGACTTTACCCAAAACTATGGCCGACGGGGGTAATGGATGGATTCTTGTTGTTTTCTAACGTTATGAATGCTGTAGAGCATTGAAAACTCCTGTTTTAAGATTATAAGATATATAAGATTCTTGTCTAGCAATATTGACTACGGCTAACTTGTACAGCTTAAAAGGGACGCCCAAACATGAATGTTTGAAGTGTTTCAATGCAGGCCTCATAGACTAAACTGTGGCCGACGGCAAAATGGATGGATTCTTGTTGTTTTCTAAAGTATGAAATGCTCTAGAACATTGACAAGTCTTGTTATAAGATTATAAGACATGTGGGATTCTGGTCTAGCATTATTACCTACGGGTAACTTGTACAGCTTTAACTAAAAACGACACCCAAACAGGAATGTTGACGACGCATTTTGAAGTGTTTCAATGCAGGACTAATTGACGTTACCCTAAATTGTGGCCGACGGGAAAATGGATGGATTCTTGTCATTTTCTAAAGTTAGGAATGTTGTAAAACACTGAAAAGACCTGTTTTAAGATTACAAGATATATAGGATTCTGGTCTATCATTATCACCTACGGGTAATTTGTACAGCTTTGATGGGACGCCCAAACAGAAATGTTGACTACGCATTTTGGAGTATTTCAATGCAAGCCTGATAGACTTTACCCTAAACCGTGGCCCACGGGAAAATGGATGGATTCTTGTCGTTTTCTAACGTTAGGAATGCTGTAGAGCATTGAAAAGTCCTGTTTTGTTGTTATAAGATACATAGGATTCTGGTCTATCATTATTACCTTCGGGTAACTTGTACAGCTTTGATGGGACACCCAAACAGAAATGTTGACCACGCATTTTGCAGTTTTCTAATGCAGGCCTGATAGACTTTACCCAAAACGATGGCTGACGGGAAAATGGATGGATTCTTGTTGTTTTCTTAAGTTAGGAATGCGGTAGAACATTGACAAGTCCTGTTTTAAGATTAAAGACGTGTAGGATTCTGGTCTAGCATTATTAATACCTACGGGTAACTTGAACAGATTTAAAAGGACGCCCAAACATGAATATTTGACCACAAAATTGGAAGTTATTCAATGCAGGACTAATTGACGTTACCTTAAATTGTGGCCAACGGGAAAATGGACGGATTTTTGTTGTTTTCTAAAGTAAGGAATGTTGTAAAACACTGAAAAGACCTGTTTTTAGATTACAAGATATATAGGATTCTGGTCTATCATTATTACCTTCGGGTAACTTGTACAACTTTGATGGGACGCCCAAACAGAAATGTTGACTACGCAATTTGGAGTATTTGAATGCAAGCCTGATAGACTTTACCCTAAACAGTGGCCCACGGGAAATGTATGGATTCTTGTTCTTTTTCTAACGTTAAGAATGGTGTAGAGCATTGAAAAGTCCTGTTTTGTTGTTATAAGATATATAGGATTCTGGTCTATCATTATTACCTACGGGTAACTTGTACAGCTTTGAAGGGACGCCCAAACAGAAATGTTTACCATGCATTTTGGAGTTTTTCAATGCAGGCCTGATAGACTTTACCCGAAACGATGGCCAACGGGAAAATGGATGGATTCTTGTTTTTTTCTAAAGTTAGGAATGCGGTCGAACATTGAGAAGTTCTGTTTTAAGATTGTAAGACATATAGGATTCTGGTCTAGCATTATTAATACCTACGGGTAACTTGTACAGCTTTAAAAGCACGCCCGAACATGAATGTTGCCCACAAAGTTTTCAAGTGTTTCCATGTAGACCTGATATTTTCTCCAAGCAGAAGTTAGACTCCGGCTTTTTTTCACGTTTTTTTAGTCGTTGTAAAGCGAGCTTTCTATTTTGTATTGTATCTTGTATTGGTTGGCAGAGTTGAAGAAAAATGAGAAAATAGAAAGCCCGATAAAAGCAAGGAGCTTTTATAAAAGCGACTAAAAATTCGTCAAAAAACAGCTGGGGCATAGATTCGTCTCCCTAATGAGAAAACAATGGGGATTATGGGCGAGAGGGAAAGAATGTAGGTGTGAAACGCACTTTGACCGCGCGCATTAGACCGCCCGGAGGGACCATAAACCGGATTTTTCGCCGTTATCCCAGAAATCTTCGCCTTTCCACGTTTATAAATCTTGGCCAGGGTCCATAAACGAAAAATGTCGCCAAAAGGGGCAATCTAACAGCGACAATTTTGAGGCGCTAATAAATTGCCCCAGAATTGTAACCAAAAATGTCCGTTTGTAACCATTCCGTGTTCGTAGTGCCCAATACACATCCCAGTCTGCAGTCAAGTGAAGCCAGACTTTGTACAAGTCAGATGAGATGTGTTTGGGCAAGGAGGTTGAAAAATTTGGGTAAACCCTGTCCTGTCTTTTGTACGTAAGTTCTATAATCATTTGCTATAGACTCCCTTTTACATTTTTTCATATTGGCCTGTTCCTGTTGGCAGCTTGCGTTGTTTAGATTATGATTTGACAATGACTGTATAGATGCCGGAAATAGTCGTCGCTTCAGTTTACGGGCTTATAAATGTTTCATGTTGTATAAGCACTGTAAAATGAAATACTATACATAGAGTGAAGATTTGTAAATATGATTTCATATAATTTGGATTGTGACCTCTGAGTGGTAAAACGAGTCTCCTCGAATCAGTAAGCCTTCAAGCATTTTGCACTTCAATGTTGACATCGTCAAATTATCTATATGTACATATACAAGTAAGTCTTATGGGTGGCAGTAAAAAGCCCAGCCGATGTGCAAAGTAAACACCTGTATATTTTGTACGAACAACAATGAATCTTATCCTTTTTATGTTGTCCAATTAGCCCCTTGTTTTGTCTTTTATACTTTATAGGAGTATGCTAAGCATATTTCTCTAAGCCTCTACAGGAGGCAATTAGCATGTCCATGTCAGATAAATAAGAGAATCTTTTCTAAACTCCAGTCAGTCCACTGTTTGTTTTGCTAACTACGGTGGTTAGCAAGCGAAAGTCGTGAGCCAGCGGTTACTACGGAGGATGATACTCAGGCTACTGTTTGTTCGCTTCTTTGGATCCGGAGTTGACGTAAAAAAATAAAGCGCGTCCTTGTTGATCTTATAGCAGGCTTGTGTGTTGTGAATATGGATGCGAGTCATCTATTTAAGTTAAATCCGTCCTCGGCACAGACACAACTATGGTCACATAATGACGGGTCCACCATTTCCTCTGCTGTCTGTCCAGTAGGGTCACTTCGTGACACATTGATTTGGTTCTTCAAAGTACCGACTAAGATTTCTAATTCTAATTGACCATAATGTTTATACAAGATCTTTTGAACAGACTGTTTTTACAAACTGGGCCGATATGTTTCAACTAACAGATCACAAACTCCTTGAATCTTCTTAACTCTTAGGTGGTACATAAAGGAGGAGTTGGGCGTAGCCGTCAAACCATATATGTGAATGAATTCGGTGCTTTCACTTGTAAATTAGTTAATCGGCAGAATAGTAGCGGCACTCGAGGGGAGGGGGAGTTTTTCACACTTTTCATTTTGACTAAACAGTAGAATAACTTTGCGCAAGCTTTGTATCGCTTACAACGCATGTTTTGGAGAACAGTCCACAAATATTTAACCCATACATGAGCGACGTGGAATTAAAAAAAGACAGCCTTTGCCTTGACCGCGTACGAAGTCTGTGGTTTATGACAAGACAAGCATGTATGGAATACATACTTAAAATCTTTGAGAAGTGTTTGCATGCTGAATGCATATTTTTGAAACACGTGGAAACTTATCTGTTACATGTTGTAACTTTTTCACATATAATCACATTCTTAGCTAGGACACCGGCTAATGTGACATTATGTGAAACACTTTCACATAAAATAACATTTTGATCTGTCATGTGAAAAAATGTGATTTCAACTTCACATAATTTCACATTCGCCTCCGTCCAGTTTGCGGAGTAAAACCGTTTCACATCCCTTCACATTTTGTCACATTTCACATTCACATTTTTTGGTCACGTTTTTGGGTTGTGCGATTTCACATAATCGATTCACATTTTTCGAAGGGTCAGATTAATTCACATAGAATAACATTTGACGATTCACATTTTGAAAATAAATCACATTTTGGGTTTCACATTTTTCCAAAGGAAGTCACATTAAATCACATTTTCTTGGCATCGTGCACTAAATTCACATAATTTTCACATTTATGCACCTTGTAGTGTTAAAAGCCGTATAGCGTGAGGACCAGCCACCGTGCAAAATCCGAAGTGAAATTTCTTTTGCACTTGAAGTTGTTGGGCGAAAAAACTTTTATGTAGAAAACTTGTGTGTGCTCTTAACTGACTGGAGCTTATATTACTTAACAGTTTTATCATCTTAGGTATATTTTCAAACTCGACTTTATCATATGGATACAATTTGGTAACTTGGTCGGTACAGCAGCATCAAGTCTTTGCCACTTACGTGAAAGAAGTAAGTTACGACCATTCGGGATGAGATGTGGTTTATGTTTCAGAGCCGTAGCTCTCGTATCATTTGTTACCTGAAACCACACACAGTACATATTTATGAAGCTTCAAACAGACCTATTGACATGCAAAAATCACATTTATTCTACCATATAAATTGCGATTAGGACATATGACTATAAAGAAACATTAGTGTTTATATGATGGATTGCCACGAGTTCGGTAGACAGATGCTCCATATGACCTTTTTTCTGTGTTCTGTTATTATGCTTTTACTTTTCTTCACGCCATATGCGCGCTGTCTGTCTAATGACCGATGATCGCAATTTATATCGGAATATAAAGAATTCCCCGAGGAACAAAAGTGTGGTCCAAAATTGGGGAGTGATATTTTTCTGCAGCATTACTAATCCTTCTTTTGCGCTGCCAACAGTATCGGATTTTTAAGAGGAGATGATTTGTTTCGGTCAAAATTTAATTAGGAAGATTATGGAGGTAGGTTGCCACTAAAAGGTCAATCAGGGAAGAAAAAAGGTCGTTTTCGTTTCTCTCATTTACGACTGGGACAGGCATTTCAGACGGTGCCTCGTTTATCGCAAGACCGGAGTAGGTGGGTGATAAATGAAGATGAAGCTTGAAAAGTCACATAATACCCAAAGGACTGACCCCAATCTCTATCGGAGGTCTACTACGTACCGTTCTGTACTGCAGCAACTTGACACAAGGAGAAAGAATTACTTTCTGGCATGACAAGATAATTTGCACATTTCGAACACCTGCTGTTTCAAATGGTAGCGTTGCTCTTTACGAGCCCTCCGGCCTTTAAGAGCGGATTGATACTATTCATGATGAGGGTTCGGCCATATAGGTAACACTTTGGTAATATATTTTGTAGTACCGCTGTGCGGTAAGTCGGAATGTAAAACTTTTACGTATCGTTTGGTTACAGATATATGGGTTTCATAAGACAGGGTGAATTTTGTTAAAGGAATGTTCACGGTGCATATACATAACTTTCCTTTTTTTGTTGTTGAATGTTGTCGCGAGCGTAAGCACATCACATTCGGTAATTTTGTTATGCTGGATTCTACACAAAGTTATTTAGTCTGATGCTGTATAAACAACTCGCTGAAGAGTGACACTGAATTGACCAAGCGACCCAAGAATAAATCATCTTCTTTAATTTGCAAAATACTCATAATCGGGACAATGTTTACGTTAAGAGTCTTTACTACCTAATTACAATAGCTCTACACAGCTTCTGCTGATGGACACACAGGGATGTAGTATTGAAAGCAGATTCCAGAAACTAAGTCTATAAAGCAGGTTGTCGACTTAGATACATACCCATCCTCTTATAGAGCCATTGCAGTTAAGCTGGCTGTAAACCCGTTATATATTTATCCCCAAGCCTGGTTGTGATAGTAAAGAGATCTTTGTCTCTGATGGAATGACCAAGATTGGAATGATAAATAAAGAGTGGAAAGTCCTCAGGGGCCATTAAAATGCAATCCTGCACACCATCCCTTCCTCTTCATCGCACTCTGGGTCAATTTTAGCTGAGTGCAGTCGTCAATAACTTTCTTTACCTCCACAATAAGCCCCTCTTACACTCTATATTTGGCGCTGCGAGGCAGTGCTGTTAAGGAATCTGATGCTGAAAAAGGCCTGTAATAGCGAGCAATTGCAACAGTCATTCCCGGAGATGAAACACTGGTCTGTGAGCTATTCTTATCCACACAGACAGTAATGACGGTTTTATGACCATCAGCGGGGTAGGACTTACAAAAATCAATAAGTCGATTGCTCTAGCCAAAGGCATCGCATGTTGGAAACACCTACGCTATCTAAATTGTCTATATTTTCAACTTCCTTAGCCATTTACTTTCCAGGATTTCAACAATCCGCTAAGTTTCTTTTTGTTTTCCCCCGACAGATCATCAGGAGGGGATCTGAATCGTATACAGGCCGATTTTTTTATGATGCCTAATATTGACGTTAAGCCATAGCATTTTACGACACAATTTAAAGTTAATACAAAGCACTTTTATTGATTACCTTATGGACTGATTGGGAGAAAGTACAACCTTTATATATATAATGTAGTGTTCATATTCATACTCTCTAACGGGACATTGTCTTTCCCCATAGGAGATATTGTTGTTGCATTTGTTTCGCGCAAAAATAAGTAGTCCTATGTTCAGGTTCACGTGAATTGATATCCCATGTAAGAGTATAGCGTAAAACAAAACAAAGCAGTAAAATATTTTCATCTATGAAATTCTTTGAGGGCTTTACAAAATCGCTTGGTCGCAGGACGGTCGTAGCGAGGTCGCCGATTTTTGTTGAATATGGATGGGGATGTGATAGAGACAAGTTGACTTCATCACTAAACGTTGCTCTGAATGTGTGTAGTATCATTTCAGAACTTTAGAGTAACTTTGTGATCGTGCCTTGGCAAATATGCTTGCTTCCGTGACAAGTTACCAGAGACCGCCATTTCTAGGGACCTACGAGTAGTTTTCCTTATTGAATATACAATTATAGTCTTGATATCATGAGCACATAATAATACAGGATCACTTTTATCATAGGATTCGAAAGAAACTAGCTGAAACTTTGAATGCTGAAAGAACAACGTATGACATTGCATGCATTTTCTGCTTTAACATTGTGTTCTTGCACCTCTCATAGAATTTTCTTTGATATTTTGATATTCAAAAGACGTTGCCCGATGGAATGAATATACATTGAATTTACATGCACAAACATCAAAATAAGCCGATGTGTCCATTAGTACAAGCTTAGGGCATACTTGATGTACCCAGAAAATAAAGTGAGAAAGGGGAAAATGGACAAGTGGCTTCATTGCAAATGAGACAAATGTTAGTCAAGACAAATATCATGTACCCTTTAACGAACGACATAGCTGTTCGAAAAGACAGCCAACTGGTATATAAATTTTATTACCAGAAACCAAACATATGGCGTTAACGTTTAGGGGAAAACGATGCTTGTGTTTACAATTGTGAAGTTTTGGATGTTCTACCAACTAATGTTTAGACTGTACACAACATCAATCTAAAACAATGCTTAAGGCTTTCAAAGCTAAATGTTTATAGATTTTAAATGCTATGCGTTATCACCCTGTAAACTATTTGTATATCTGTGTAAGCATATCTATATGTCATTTGGTCCTAAATCCTGTATTATTTAGCCTGTAAGAACTGGAGGATATCATAAACAAAGAACCTAAGAATTTACTTTCGTGGACACCAGATGCCTATAGCATCAGTTCAGAGCTTATGGTAGCTCACGAAGAAGAAAAGGGGGAGCAAGGTCACGGATAAACGAAACAGTATTCCTCCGACATCCAGCAAAGGCTAATGCCATCCATTTTCCAGTGAAAGGGTGAGGTAGGTCACAGCAGTGAGTGGCAGCATACTGCCCCGGCACAGCATTAGAAGTACATTCTTTTGGCTGACAATTTAAGCCCCAAACATTGGATAGGCCGGAGCTCAGCGATTTGAAAATAACTAAGACGCGTGCTAACAAGAGCGCCCTATTGATTCTGTTATAGAGATATCAAATTTATGATATTATGGCGCATCTCTGTAAATCTAGAATTGAGGTACAAGGTACCCGTTGCAGTAAATATAATTATATTATTTATATATTTACTATATCTTTTAGTTTCAGTTTGCTTATTTTACCAGAACATATGCGTAGCGGTTTTCGTTCAATGTTTATAGGGGATAAACCTGACATAAGACAACATGCTCATCATATGAACAGGAAATGTCGACGGGCGCGCGGTCACATAAGTCGTACGATCGCTAATTTTGGGCATTCTGGGGACAAAAATGTCCTCCTGCAATGTTCAAATGCCTTGGCACACAAAATGCTGTTCGGATCCAAGTAGGTTCTGTCGCCACCTGCTTGAAAATCCCATGACATCAAAATCGTTCGCCAATCGCACGACCGCGCCCTAACATAAACAAAGAGTCTCAGGTAAGTAGGAATTGTAAGTATCTTATAAACTGAACAATGCAAGTAAATCAACATGGTGTGTTGTGTGTTTGCCCAGATGTTGGCATTCTCTGCCACCGCTGCTGGTGACGTAAACTATTCTGAATATGTTACTGGTAACTAAAACCATGTTGGAGATGTTGCTGGTGACCTAAACTATGTTGAAATGTTGCTGGTGACCTAAATTATATTAAAATGTTCCTGGTGACCTAAACTATGTTGAAATGTTGCTGGTTACCTAAACTATGTTGAAATGTTGCTGGTGACCTAAACTATGTTGAAATGTTGCTGGTGACCTAAACTATGTTGAAATGTTGCTGGTGACCTAAATTATATTAAAATGTTCCTGGTGACCTAAACTATGTTGAAATGTTGCTGGTTACCTAAACTATGTTGAAATGTTGCTGGTGACCTAAACTATGTTGAAATGTTGCTGGTGACCTAAACTATGTTGAAATGTTGCAGGTGATCTAAACTATGTTAAATATGTTGCTGGTGACCTAAACTATGTTGAAATGTTGCTGGTGACCTAAACTATGTTGAGATGTTGCTGGTGACCTAAACTATGTTGAAATGTTGCTGGTGACCTAAACTATGTTGAAATGTTGCAGGTGATCTAAACTATGTTAAATATGTTGCTGGTGACCTAAACTATGTTGAAATGTTGCTGGTGACCTAGACTATGTTGAAATGTTGCTGGTGACCTAAACTATGTTAAACATGTTGCTGGCGACCTAAACTATGTTGAATATGTTACTGGTGACCTAAACTATGTTGAATATGTTAAAGCTGACCTGAACTAAGTTAAATATGTTACTGGTGACCTAAACTATGGTGAATATGTTGTCGGTGACCTGAACTATGTTGAATGTGTTACTGGTGACCTAAACTATGTTGAATATGTTATAGATGACCTGAACTAAGTTTAATATGTTACTGGTGACCTAAACTATGTTTATATTTCCTGCTGGTGACCTAAACTTTTAATTTTTTTTATTTGCTTAGGGTTCACCGCAAAACAAGGCTGTTGGAGCCACTTAGACGTTTTGGGTTACAATACTGTATAGTGAAAAAAGATGTGTGTTAACCCTTGACTTAAACAGTTGTAGATTTTATCCCATGGGAAAGCAGGTCCGTGGAAGCTTATTCCATAGCGAAGTTGTTCTTGGAAAAAAGCTCTTCCTCCTATAAGGACTATGGTGAATATGTTGTCGGTGACCTAAACTATGTTGAATGTGTTGCTGGTGACCTAAACTAGGATGAATACGTTTTCTAACATTTACTACTAGCTTGCCACGACGGGGGCGCTACATAATTTACTACCACGTCCTCCTATACACACGAGATTCAACAAGACTAATAGCGGTACCGTATTTCCGGGGTCACACTACAAACGATGAAGAATATCTAGGATTTGCTCTCTTCTTGCTTAGTGAAAACATATTGCTCGTGTAAGCAACTTGTATGCGTCCAGTGTTTCATTATAACCGTATTTTATTCATAGGTCAATCTTTGGCCTCAATAGGATGTTATTCATAATCAAAAGAGCTTACGTCGAGTCCCATATTATCATCGCATCGCTCAATCAATTTATGGCTGAACTGATAAACAAATCCTAGCATGGAGCAAAATTGCCAAATTTGTTATACCTTTCTCTCCCTAGGTCCTGGGTCATGTTTACATTGTGAGAGAATAATAAAAAAAGGTCAAATTAAGTCTCAACCGAGCAAAATAGAATACACGCCCCATGTCAACTCGTGAAATTAATGTGAATCATTTTTGACATAATCTCGAAAAAATCGATACCCAGACAGACGTCAATAATTTGTCTAAAGAGTATACAATAATATGCACGACGATGCACTGGACCGGTTTTTCCATGTAACATGACATTTTGCAATCTATGTTAACCATAAACGGAGACTTGTCCTAGCTTTGAGCAACATACCCATGCTTTTCGTATCGTTGATGCAAACTGATAATAGCTTTCATGATTCTGTCAATAAAGATCATTTGCTAGTGTTGCCAGTGATGATGAGGTATTTACAATAGCTACGACCATAACTTTATGATCGTCTTTTATTGATATGAATACTACATAAAAATAATCGCCATTCAGAACCACGGATTGGATGCGCCCATGCTGGTTTGATGTGTTTTTGTGAGGGTCCGAGTGCGCGGCGGTTGTACGATGAAGATCTGAGATGTTATCAATACTATCATCAAGGCTGTCTGGTCCAGATCAGAGACCCATTCTCTGAGGGGTGTTTAGAACTTCTACGTATACCGCTAACCAATAGCCAGTTGAAAAATCCTGATTGTTAGACCTTAAGTCAACACTGTATAGCAACGTGATAGAGTGTGTTGGCAACGGTTCAAGTGCAAATTAGAGCGCGGTCACATAGGTCGTACGTAACTTTGGGCATTTTGGAGGGCAAAAGTTTACGTCTCCTGCAAAGTTCAACTGTCTTGATACACAAAATGCTGTTTTGGATCCATGTTGGTTGTTGGTTTTGGCACATCCTGTCAAAATCCTATGGCATCAAAATCGTACGACCATCGCACGACCTATGTGCCGGCGCCCTAAAGTAATGTTAGATACATGTGCCACACATGATCTAATACATTTGCAAATCTTGAGGTACAAATGTTGTTGACAAAATTTGAGGCCCGATAGAGGCCCTATATCACTCCACCATTAATGAGAGCCTCATTTACAATAACTATTAACTTGCCGGTCCAATGTGAATTATACATCGGTTTATGTATTTTTGGTTAATCAACGAATAATAAAGGCAAAGAAAACGTCGATAATTGTGGTTCATATGTTATGCTCGTCACAATGCTCGTAACTGTAATTAAAATTAGATTAGTAAATGCCACAAGATGACCCGGTTTTTACTTATTTAAGAGAGTGTAATCCCACAGGGCCCAGCCTGGAGGAGAAGCGGTGCTTATATATTGCCTGTGACAAATCAATCGATAAAGTACATCAAATTTTATTTTTGGCAATCAAACACGGATTTCTAGATTCAGGGTAACCTTTACATGGCGGTACAAACGCATTGCATTCTTGACTTGCGGTCATGTCCTTATATCTATGTTTCTCTGACAGCTGAGAAATATTTCATCAGCCATTTTACGCTTATGTGGCTACTACCGAGATATTGACCTATTCCCCAAACGATCAGGTATTTGCTTAGACTGAATATATAGAAGTTCATAAAACATATTGGAGAGAAAGAAAGCCGATGGTGTTGAACTAACAGGGTACTATATTTCGCACATGTATGCATCGCCCCAAACATCTTCAATAGGTCACTTACGAATCAGCACTGTCCTGACCTTCAGAGATTCTTCTAGAAAAATCAATTCTTAGCATTTAGATCAGTTGGATAGACAAGTACAATTGAGATAGCGAGAGCTGGGGAACCTGATCGATACAAGCCCACTCTTTCCTGTGATACATTGTTAAGGGTGTTGAAGTGCTATGTGAAATGGTGAGGCGAGCGCCGTTGAAGTGGTCTTGTTGCAGAGAAAAACCGCATCCCCTAGCAGCTAGGATTGCTCTCATCGCAACTGTGCCGGCAAACCGGTTTCAATCAACGTCGCAGTATGGCGCTCGCTCATACGTCCCATTGGTCGAGGAGCCTGCTCAGCGTTCAGAGATGTTCGCTACACTAGGCGGGGGCTCTTGACCTATTTTTCGTCCTCGTATGTCCAACTACATCAGTTTAACCTAGATAACCGAGACTACAGGGGAGTTCTGTTCCCAGGCGAGCCGTTAGCTAATGACCAGATCTGACTCAGCGGGAAGAGGAAGAATCACATGTTGACAGATAATTCTGGACGGCTAATGGCTTTATATGGAACGTTTATCAACTGGGCCTTCGTCTGCATTTTCTCAGTACTCCTGAACAGTGAGTATTGTTTTATAGCCGAGATCAGGTCTTTCTATGTCTGCAAGGCCTGTCATTACCTTAGACGATATTTAGAATATCTTTTAAGAACTTACGATGTGTGGGGTTATTCGTATGCTCAAAATGTAGCGTAAATTGATGAATACGTAATTGTGATGCATTTTGGAATTCCCGGGCAATCGCCAGTAATACCTATGATTTTCATGCACCCCCCTGTGTGCTTCCTGGCAATCACACACGCCGTACCACCATTTTCTTCACTCTGTGATTTAGAGATTTTGAATGAATTATTCTATGCATGTCAATCACAGGGTAAAGTCCACTGACGATCTAACATTATGGAATGTTGTGGTATTGTCTAAAAACATAAAATCAATGTATATCTATTGTAAGTCGATTACCTTCTTCCCCCCAAGATCTGGGGTCCCGCAACGAATGAGATAATTACCCATTCTTATCTCCGAAGCCCCAACTTCCGCTCTTCAAGGGCGACTTAAAAATTCATGAGGTGCCTGGGAAAAACAGAAAGAGGATGTTTTTAAAAGGTCATGTTCTGCCTGGCGCATTTTACCGATGCTCTACAGCAATGCTTGTTAAAGTAAGTGTCGAAAGATCGTGTGAAATCGTTTTTCTTCTGCATAATCTATACATAATACACTTATATGTGCATCGTGGAGATATAAAACAAGATTTACCGGTCCATATCAACCTATATTCTATTACCTCCAATGGAATGTAAAACCTATTACATGAACTGCCATGGTATGGCAATTGGTATTTCATCTTTTTCTTTATGCGCACATAAATTTTAGAAGCAGCAAGGGAATCCCGTGTATTATTTCGGGATATTTGATATAATTTTGGTAAAAACATTAAAAAAAGGAGTCACATAGAAACTTGAAATTAATCTTTCCTTTTGCGAATAACTAACAGGCGAAAGCAATATAAACGTATTAAGTACAAAGCAAAAAAACGATATTCCATACGCTGATATCTTATTCCTATTCCTAATATCGTAAACGTACGAAAATATTTACGACTGATATCTGAATGCATTATAGCTATGGAAGATGTGATTTAAAACGTAGGTCTATAAATATTATCCGGCTGTCTTATGCGATGCAAGTCGCAGGGGAAATTAGCCTAACAAGACAACCTATGATTACGCTGTTTGACAAAACGAGGACGTGACAGGTACACAGCATAATTGTTCCGTTCTGGTAAGACCAGACCAATTAACGATCTATCCATTGGGCTCTGTTATATCCGCATGTGATTACAACATGTGCACCGCAGAAAGTGCTGTGTTGAGCCGCTACAGTAATGGGTTTGCGCTAAGGGCGCGGTCACATAGGTCGTGCGATCGTGGTACGATTTTGACGCCATAGGCTTTTCAAAGAGGTCGAGAGTGTGACAGAACCAACCACCGACATGGATCCAGAACAGCCAATCGTGTACCAAGACTGTTGAAATTTGCAGGACACGTGTATGGCTGTCCGACGACGACGATCGCACGACCTATGTGACCGCGCCCTAAAATACTTTACGTTGCCGTCACAATCGTCGTAGTCCGGTGTATGATTTTGATGCTGTAAGCTTATCAGGCAGGCTGTGACAGAGCCAACCACAGACGAGGATCTAAGACAGCATTTTCCTGTAACAAGTTCGTACGACAAATCGGTTGTACGGCTATCCAAAGCATGTCTTATTTAGTAGACGCACGACGACCACACGACGCATGTGTACCGGCCATTTCACTTTTGAAATGACGCATGGTTTGGTCAACGACCCTAATCCGAATTGGGAAGCTACGGCGGCTTTTCTTCTATTCAATTTTGTATACGGCACAGTAGGTACGATTACTTCATGTTGATAAGTGGTGGTTTTCTGACACCTGCTGTTTTAATAACATTTACATTTCCGACAAACAATTTTATCATCCCACAGCAATCATATTCTTTCCGTTTTGAATAATACACGCTCCATGGTAACACGCACAAAGTTTCGTCCCCGCTGCAAAAAAAAATTCTTCAAGAGGTGGCATCAAATTGAGCGTTCTACCGAACTCTTAAGTTATAGAATACTTGGAGGGTGGGCTTTATTCATTTATTTTTATTGATAACAAATATGTTTGAAATATAATTCAATAGACTACTTGTCGTATCTTATACGTTATTCCAAATCTACTGTTTCCATCATCTATCTGTAGTATACAACAGTTTTATGAATGTATAAATGAGTGAATAGATGAACTGATGAATGAATAAATGGAAGGATGAATGAATGGATTAATGTGAATGAATGGGTGGATAGATGAATGATTGAATGGATAAATGAATGATAAATGGATGAATGAAAAGCTTTATGACAGACTTTAATAATATATTTCAACATTCTCCAGACCACCAAGCAAAAGCCTTGTACCGTGTACAGCTGGCACATATATTTGTCCATTAGTTGGTGTTCTGGTAGGATAACGCTGCACCTGGTTCACATGTCTGATGGATTGATCTAACAGGGCAGTAATCCTTTTACACACGTTATATGTAAGCACAGGTATTTCTCACCATTAGAGTCTGTTTGTTACTACTATCTATCTACTAATGTTTATATAGTATACTCGCATTAGGAATGGTTTAAACTAGAGATTGTTTCTATGGCACCTGGAAGCGATTAGTAATACACAGAGGACAAAAATTTCACAAAGCTTTGCAAATTGGTGGCTAAATTCAGATGAGTTTTGTAAATTTTTCGTCGTTTATATCTGTATCTATCTATCTATCTATCTATCTATCTATCTATCTATCTATCTATCTATCCATTTATGATTATTGATCAATTCATCTCTTGCTTTATACATATACAGTTTGTATGAGAGGGAGAGAGAGAGATAGAAAGAGAGGAAGAGAGAAAGAGAGAGGAAGGGAAGAGAGAGGGGGCAGAGGGAAAGACAGAGAAACAGAGAGTGACAGAGAGAGAGACAGAGGCAGAGAGTGACACAAAGACAGAGAGAGAAAGATTTAGACTTTATATTAGGCTCTATTTATCCAGCACAAGTTCACATTTATTTGCTGAATGTTTGGTACATGTTATGCTACCATCTCCAACGTTTATCCAATGTTGAAAACTTCGATAACATATGTAGAATCGTTTGTGCGTCTCTACACGTAACTTTATGTTAAGATGTTAATATTTTATCCTAAAAACATCCCAGCGTCGTGACCCAGATCGGCAGGAAATCCCAAATGGGGCATTAGCATGTTGTCCAGGCATGTGCCAATTAGAGACCAGTTAGGAAAACCCGTCATGTGAATGGCAAAGCCTCCGGTGATGCCGACTTTACTTTGAGGGAATAGTCCCTAAGGGCCCCAAGCTTCAAATAAATCGAAGCAGCCTCATTGGCCAAGTTATGTCTATAATTCCTTACGAGCATGTCAAAAGGTAGTGCGATCATTTCGGTGTTCATGATACGGATTAATCATTAGATATGCCTCATTACCTCTAACGACAGCCATCCATTAAACCCCTTGTTAGGCACAAGGAAGGGACATTAAGGCATTTAAGAGTGGTAAAGGTGAGAGGTGAAGCAATTTATTTTCATTTGCTGGATAACAGGTCCGGGTCAATGCTGATCAATCACTCAATACTCCCAACTTGCAAGCGCTATGCAAAATTATGACTGACAATGATGTGGTATATGAAAGATTAACCACCAGTTGACTATATGGCACTCTTAAAAGAGTGATTTTACGACTGTATATGTCGATTTTTTTGCCTTTCTTCGGCAGCTATATACTAAAAGAGGAATTGATACCTGTATAGAATACACAGCATGCATGGCTATGTATGATAGTAGTCGCTCTCTATACTGTTTACCATTATTTGAATGTAATTTTTGTCACTTGCAATTAGCCCTCGGGCAAGAACTTGCAATCAAACTTATAATTGTATGATATTTATTTTCTACATTCCCAAAGTCTAATTTTTCACATCAATGAATAAGCCTATTCTGCCCCTTTTAGACCAATAGATACCTGTCCGTCTCTTAAAGCAATATAGAATCAAATAAAAGACGAATTCATCATCCCCGAATTACTGCCAGAATGTAAGAGTCCAGGCTAAAATGCATTCCATCAAAAAGGGCCAATCATTTATAATAGATAGTATCTATTACTAGTAAGCCCATAATCAATATATACCGGCTTAAAGTGCAGGCCATCACATTTATTCACTCTTTAATAGCAACTTCCAATGCCCTTCCAAGATAACGTAACCCTATTTATAAGGCTATTTGATCCCTTGCAGTGATGCCACATAGCCTACTGATCCATAGTAAAATATATGGGAACAGAATTTCAATATGCCTTTTCCTATATAAAGTCACCTTTAACCCTCATCCGACCGTATGGGGTCATTTTTGACCCCAGGCGTATATTTTAATCTGCCATAGCAACATTTTTCATCGGAGAAAAAATTCCTTCCATGAATTTGTTTGTATACATGTCTTACAACATCTACCAAATTTTCGCCGAGTTTTGCCCATTATTGTATAAGCTATACTTGAAAGTTTGTGTCTTGTTCGGTGGGGTCAAAAATGACCCCAGCCAATTATGAATCATTAATTACATAAATATCAAGATATTTCAATAAAATAACAGGCATTCCTTATTATTGCTATTGCAGCAACAGGTTATAGTTGCTTAGATGAGTAAACACCAAATATTTTGAAAGAAATTTGGTATTTTAGTGTAAAACACAGTTTTTCGACATTCTGCATAAATTATGATAATGCGCACTAATTACTTATGCTAATGAAAGTGAAAATGTTTCTAATTAATTAAAAAACAATATATGGACAGAATGTGCAGAAGGAACCTACAAGAAAGATCTTTGCGGGAAAATAGACAAGAGTTATCGTATGTATGTGTTTAGATGGCGGAATATGGTGCATAATTAAGTAATAAGTTCGTTACTTTTCACAAATATTGTATTTTTTTCTTGTTAAATAACATTATTATGCTATCAGCATTATTGCATCATCACAATTATTGTTTAGAAATTGATAAAACGAAACATTGTTTAAGTAAGTTTAGTATGGTAGATTTTCAGAGCAAATGTGGGTTTTCCTCATTTTCTGCATAAATTATGATAATGAGTAATAACTACTGACACCAAAACTTGTCAAAATATTTTTCATATGTTAGTGAAGCAGTAAATACATAGAAATGACAAAAAAAGCCAGCAGAAATATGTCTATGTGCAAAACAAAATGGGGTCAAAAATGACCCCATACGGTCAGATTCGTCGTAAAAATGTAACGGTCGGATGAGGGTTAATGACCACTACATGAAGACTTGTATTAAGAAAAGTAACGAATCCAAGTCAAAACGACATTTATGATAAAATCGATTTAATTGTGTAAGAGGACGCTGGTTTGTGATAAAGGTAGTAGTGAAATAGCCCAAAGAGTAGGGCAAAAGGTACAAAGTAATGGAGTTGACTCAACAATGAAACCTATCATTTTATCTGAGTAATATGCTCTGTGCTTTGCCCACGTCGTAACCAAACAGCTTCCTTGTAAAAGAATGCCAAGTTACCTACAATAATTCTATAAGCTATTGTATATAAACACGTATCAGCTTACTTTCCCTATAATGAGAACAGAATGTCATCATGATGAAAAGTATGTGCGATATACATTGTTAACTATACTGTTTATTGCAAAAGAATCGATTTTATTACATGATCTTGTTATGGATTACACGATATTGTTATGACATTTATACTGATGACTTAACTGAAAACAATGTAACAGAGATGAAACTAAATAAAGCGTAATGTTATAAAGGGGCCGGCATTTAATGAGGGAATTACCACCTATGTCCAGGATGGTTTCTTCTTGACAACCTTTACGGGCGAGGAAGAGAAAAGTGAGCGTTGTTACCGACGTATCAGGGTCAATGGTAAGGCATATGAAAGGCACTTAACGGCAAAATAACGCTGTAGTGGTGCCAAAATGGCCCAAACCCAAGAAGCGCCGATACTGTGTCCTTGTTGAAGGTCAAATGAAGCCTGTACCTTACTCGGTCGATCTTCCAACGTTGTCAGTCAACAGTTCCGCGATCCTTGACATGACCCTGTCATTGGAAAATGGGCACAATCCCGACCTGGCGGCAGCTTACGCTCCCATCCGCGCCTCACTTAAGGTGGTATCTCACTGCACTTGGAGCAGCGGTGCGGCACTGCGGGGATCGAAAGATAACTCAACGTTTCGTGTATTTTGTTGTTTTTTAAGTCATGCTTTCCCGTATTACGCAATATCTAGATTCTAGAAATAAATTGGCGAAAATAAGACAACATGGCCGCAGTGAACAAACCCTGCAGTGACACACCGGTGCACCAAGTGCAGTGAGATGCCACCTTGCTCTTTGGAACTATTGATGTGACAAGCTTGATTGTAACGCTCTCTTCACACTTGAAAGACATATATTGTATATTTATGCTACACGAAAAGGTACAATTTCTGTCATTTCTAAGAAAATGGTATCTTACAACATCGACAGAGACTATGTATACATGCCAGTATGTACAGATTTAACTTCTTCTCGCTTCTTAGGTCATTTGTAAGCATAAGGACAGATGGCATCAATAATGTATGATTCATCTAATTGCATAATATGAATTAGTCCGTACTATTTAGATAGCGGAAATTAGAGAACGTATCTTGCATACTATAGTGGAGTACATATCTCGCTGGTCTTAAGACTGCGACCTTGTTGCGACTTCTGAGCAACCGAAGATACACGGATTTTCAACGACTTTTACAGATGAATAATGCATACCTGTTACGTTTTGTATGTTTTGTTGTACATGTATTATAAATCATTAACTACAACGTGCATGATAGTCAAGTTGCAAAATCAGGATCCAACTTTGGTCACTCAATGCTCGCCCAGCAATAGCCGTGTTAGACGAGGGAGGGGAGCGTCTGTAATCAAAACTCCACGGTTCCGCCTTACACATACCTGACAGGCCACCCATATGAATAACTTATGGCTTAAGTTAATTGAGTGCCAATCGATCATCATAAATGGTTGATTTAGAGACTTTCATGCATGGATGGTATGATTTAAAGGCATAAGTTCTAATTAATGATTTAAAGTATTATTTGGCGTTTTATCGGCTTGGCAATGACTCCCATGGGGTCGTTCGCTAGACGTACTTTAAAGGACAGTTGCGTGCGGACTTCACCATATGATAAGTGACCTCTTGACCCGTTTTTGGACCAAGAGGTAGATGGTATTTGTTGTGGTGCCAAAATGTCGAAGATATAACTGAAACGTCAAGGAGGTCAAGGTCCAGCCAAACGATAAAAATGACCGGCAGCCTATAAGCTCAAAGGCCAAAAGGAAAAGGCAGTCATACATATATATATGACATTGAGACAAAAGTACTGTACGTGTTTACAATAAGTATTTTTTTCGTTCTATTGTTTTACCCATGTGCCCTTGTGCAATACCCCGCAAACCAACGCGTTCTATTTGGTTTTGTACATGAATGTCACACATCTAGGTAGTAACATGCATTTACCCACGGTAAATACAATAATTCGACGTTTCAAGTAGCATTTACTACCTTTCGTCAGTCACTTACAAAACCTATTCAGTTGCTTGTCAATGAGTAACTGTTACTTTGAGTATTTAGTTTATCAATCAATTGATGATTGAGTAAACACAACCTACTGTTTTAGCATCATTTGGGACTTGAATGGTGCCTGTGGAAAATAACAAAGATTTATAAGTTGCCATGCTCGTCCTTACGTTTGAAGTGCTAGCGGACAAATGACGCTGTGCATTACAGCTACAAGAAAAACAACCACTATCTACAACTGAAAACAACGACAATAGAATACCTTTATTGGTAACGGTCAGAATATGCTAATTTCGAATCTGTCCTAAAACTAATCCATGGAATATCTGTCGCGGATATGTCTCGTAAATGGAAAGAAAAGAAAATAGTATGAATTCGAAAACATGAAACGTCCCTGACACGTATTCGGAAGAACGGGAAATTCTATCCGTCCGGGCATGTGCTGAAACATTTCATGACTCATGATATTCTGAGACATAATGAATTCAAAATGTCATCTGACAATGGCCCAGAAATAATGCACATCATGCTTCGTGCAAACTCCTAATTTGTCCGGGTATTCCTTATCGAAATATATGGACCTTGGATATGTAAAGAATGTAGAACATATCACGTATTCGGAGGCAAGAAACGTCAATGGCGCGTATCTTGAAAAGCAGGAAAGTCTTATTTGTCCGGATACATAACAAGACAATTCCTGACTCATGATATTTCCAGATATGGGAAATATTGAACATCGTGCCCGGACACAGTCCGAATATTTAGCATGTCCAAAAATATGTCAACTCCGACTTTGTCCGGAAATCACACCCTTTCGCACAGTGTAATATATCAAAATCGGAAGTTTAGTACCGTACGAAGCCGCTAAAGTAGATAGTTTGAAATCTTATCATTTCGAGGTGTCATCAAGACCTCCACGGGTACATTAAAATAATCCATCCAGTCCTTGGTTTGGTTTGGTTGGGTTACCCTCTTCATCCACAAACGTATACAAACAAATGCTACCAAAACATAATCTTCTTAGCTATAATATTATCCGTTGAATCTGACGTATTTTTTGTTTTGTTTTTGGACCATCTCTAGGCTGTCTGTCACAAGAAGGCATCGGGTTCACCTTACCGAGAGGTGTGCAGACGACCCTGGGGGACCCCGTGACTCTCGCGGCATCCTATTCTACAAACTACGCCGTCATCTCCGTCACGTGGTACAAGGTCCACGAGAGCGAGACTTCCTCAGATAAAAGAACTACCGTGTTCTCGTATGTTCCTCTGGCAAATATCAAGAAGGCCTATGGGGACTACAAAGGAAGGGCTCAACTTGTCGGGATGGCGTCTCTGCGGATAGACCCGACAAGACTGGAGGATGAGGGAACCTATTCACTCTCCATCATGACGGACCAACTTGGGAACGAAGAGAAGTTCATCCGTTTAGATTTGTTTGGTAAGTTGTACTCAACACCGCAACATTTACGTCATTATAGCTTACAATACTCGTAGACTATACTGTACAATATATGTGTGCCGGCATATGATTTACAAATTTGTGGGCGTCGCCTCTAATACCCCCTTTCCACTAGGACGGCGCTCTCACCGCGCTCTCTCTGCGACCTAAGATTTGACAGGTCGCTCAACGAACTTAATAGAAAAGAAACAAATTTTTTTACACTTTGCGTGTTTTGTTGTCTTATCAGTCCAACTTTTACATTTTGTATGATATACCCAGCGTAAAAGCGAAGGTTACACATATCCTATTTAGGTCGCAGTGAGAGCGCAGCGCGATCGCCGTCTAGTGGAAAGGGGGCCTAACCAGCTGTCAGGTAATCAAAGAATCGCCCATATGTTTTCGTCATGTAATGACAAGTTTGTTTTTTTTTACAAGTTTTTTACCAATTCTCTGAGTTTCGCACCTCGTATGAGGTCAGGCTCACAAAGGTGAAAACCTCAGCCCGGTTTAGCACAGCGTGATCCAAAGGTATATTGTATAGGCAGTGGAGAGGCGTGCGTATGGTTTATGTATATTTTGGTATGAACAAGGTATGTAGTTTAACACGTTAACCAACAACACGTTAAAATGCCCTTACAAACAGCAGTGGCCCGGGTCTTCTGAGATTGTCACTTTGTCAATACTAAGTTTAACATCAATGAAAACTTGATACAGAAGCGAAAAAGAAACTTTTAGATAATGCCAATCTCTGTATTTGGATTGATTTTAATGAGCAAAGAAAAGTCTGAACCCTTTTACTACTCTTTGTTTCTGTCCATCCCTAAGTGCCACCCAAGTTGGAAGTGGGCCCGTCCAATCCTTACGTCACAACCCTTGGCACGACAGTCACATTGACATGCAAAGTCAAGAAAGCCAAGCCGAACGTATCGTCTCTTCATTGGGAGAAAGATGGTGGTCGGATAGAAACCAGCGGGCTATCCGGGAAGTATTCAGGAGGAAATAAAGAGAAGCCGTCATTGACTATACGTCACGTGACCAGAGCAGATTCGGGGTTATATTCCTGTCTTGTGCAGCACGTGACCCGACCGGCTCTGGCCAGCATACATCTGGAGGTCCTTTGTAAGTACTTAGTAGTAGATTACGATTTTCTTATATTCATGCGTCGTGCGATATCGTCACACAATCGCCATAAGATGTTAAACTCAGAATTATCATAGGGATAGTTGTGTATGTGTCATGAAAAATTCAGCGGTCTTCTAATACTTCTGTCTTAGATTCTTGTCGACAGTTAACCTTTTAAAGATTCATTATGCCGGTAAGATAACTATCGACGAATATGACCACCTCATTAATAGTAAGAAGACCATCATTTTAGGTTGCAAGATGGCCAGAACTATAATTCCAAACATTTTGTAAGTACATGATACAGGAACTATTTTGTTGATCACGCGAAAGTTTGATGGAACCTATTTCATCGAGACCGTACCAATTGTCCGCGAGTAATTTCATTAGGTTCCAACTATGAAAGTTCGAGCAGGGCATCCGCAAGTGATTCAATATACAGCCTCTTAACAATGGGTTCCTATGCCAAAAAGAGGAGAAAGCAACTGTTAGTAACTCAACTATCTGACGTTACTGGCACACAAACATACCCTCATTTGAAAGACCGACATCTCAGCTATCCGAACAAACACATTTCGGCATGAATCTAACGGCACAAACTTCCAGGAAACTAAAAGATTGACCCATGACCTCAGAACTGCACCACAACCCAGTGAGGAGGCCATGTGCTAGGACAAAAAATTCCCAACTTTATACCCCCCTAACAACCACAAAAACTCAGCTTTTTGGCCCTAATCAGAAAGTAGAAACCCTCCCCTGTTACACCCACCTCAAAACTGCCAGGATTTCTACCCATTTGACCAGGAAAAAAATCTTGAAGTTTTAGGCCCTGAACTATATTCGACGACCATCAATTTGCATGGCGGATTGACTGGCGGATCCCCAGCACCACCGATGAGATACAACAACCGGCGTCACCTTCCTCAAGGCAAGAATGACCGGTTCTACTTAGCACTACGGCTATACAACAATTATTTACTATTACGTGGGGTAGACGGCAGTGAAGTCTGTATGTATATATGTGTAATCTATCTATTTTTGTTTCAGATCCAGCGTCTATTATCAGTATTTCAAACCTGGCTGAGGTCAGCGTCGAAAATCACGTGACATTTCAGTGCGTCGCGGACGGAAACCCGCCACCAAACATCACGTGGTCAAGAGGAGGACGACTTCTTCCTTCAAATGTCTACTCCCTGTCACGTGACGTGCGCACCAGCTCATTGGTCCTGAATGACGTCAATGTGAACGACAGTGGAATCTATACCTGTAGTGCGAGCAACGGTGTTGGGAAGGTTGGGAGACGGACAACACAGTTAGTTGTTTTAGGTAGGGTAGATCTTCATACCTGTTAGGTGGGTTTCACACGTGCGTGTATATTCAAGTCCGTATTTTTCAAAGGTCCGTATGGAGGTCTTAGCCTCTTCCAGGCTCCACAGGTTGCTGGAAATATAATAGAAAAAAATACACAAATATTAATGTAAATCACATGCCGGACGAGTTAATTGGGTGAAAAACTGCTAACCATACTCCTCGACCAACTACCTCCTTTGGTATATTATGCATCCATATTTGTCCAATTTTCACTATTTTACAGTGACCTGTGGAGCCTGGTAGAGGCTAGGAACTCCATACGGACCTCATACGTATACGGACTTGAACATATACGCACGTGTGAAACCCACTTTATACCCTCAGTTTCACTAGCGGCTGCGAACGCTAAGCGACCAAAACTTTGACAGACTGGTTAAAAGAATTTCATAGATATTCAATTATTTGTCTATTATATTATCTTTTCAATCACACTTTAAAATTTTAAACTGTGTCTAAAACACAAACCCAAATTTGGATGTTTTGCGGTCACTCTACGATCGCATTATAGTGCAAAGGGGACCTCACACGGTCAATAATTGTCTAAGGAAGGTTATGCTAAATTCGAAGACAAATAATTAAATCCATGATATGCGTAGTTAGCTAAAATAACATGATGAGAACATTCAACAAAATCATATTCTTAGTGAATTTTCACCGTGAACTTAATCGTATCCAAAATCTCAAATTCATAAGACTCCCACTTGTGTGCACGATTCATTACAGGATGGAAATTGCATCTACAGCTCAGTGGACAAAGCTAACAGCGTGTAATCCTTCAACAAAGTAGGGTCTTATCACAAAAGACACGATACTGTAATAATTCATAATTCTTTTATGTGTTTATCTCTACACCTCTTAACCAGATAATACTCATCACGACGTATTCATATTTGACTCTTTTATAATAAACGATAAGTACTTGATAAGATTTACATACATAAATTGCAGGGGGGAAAAGGGCACCGGCATGATAAGAAGATTTCGCATTTTTAGTGGTTGGTAGTATGATACTTGGTAGGCCTTTTCAATCAAATAGTATTATGGCATGGTTTTTAGTAAATTTAAAGCATATGCATAATTTGCTTCGAGTTTTTGCATTGGTTATTTAACATCTCTTTTGCAACCATACACTTAGCAACAATCACCTAGGCAAGGGCCTGTGTTAAAATCTATAGCCATAATCAAAGTGTTTATTGAAAAAAGAAAACTGTACCGTTACTTGATTACCAAGAAAGGGTATGTCACCCCAGAATGTTATCTGTACGTGTGGTGGATATCTTCCGTATGGTTTGCGGGTAACCAGAGTAATCGTTCATTACTTTTGTTTCTCAACCGAGACGGGGGCCGATACCGACTACCAAGCGCCTGTGGCCCTTTGCATAGGCTCTGTGTCATTAGAACTCGAAAAGGATCAGATGACTGATCAAAAGCTTGTTGATAGATAAGCGCTTTATTTTTGCGTACGGTTCTAAAGTTTAGAATTGTATCATAACATTTTGTTTTATATTTGCAGTTCCAGAAAAACGAACGACATCCGCAACATTTTCCACAGTGGCCACGGTAATCGGGTCCTCAGCGGCGGTTCTCTGGTTGATCATCTGCGTATCCTTGGTCATGTTCCTCGTGAAACGACACCGCAGGCAGGGAGAAGAGAGGAAGAAATTCTCATCACTGTACAACATCGGTCTAGCGGGGACAACGTCACCGAGTGAAGCAGACGAGAAGAAAACAAACGTGTGTAAAGAAACACCGGGTAGGTAGACATCATCATTTATCAAAAATACACGGTGTCAAAAAGTGACAGTCAATAGGCTGATGTGATGCCAAAAAGTAATATCCTGATTTTGTATTCAGAAATTGTAGCCATTAAAATACAAATTATTCAATATAACAATGTAATCTATATACGCATTAACAGCATGGTTATGTTGGTCAATATTAAAATTATTGAACATCCATTCATCGAGTAATCACAGTTCCTTGTTCAATTGTAGCAGCGCTGAGTTTTTGTAAAATGCAGTCCAGTTGAGTTGGGGACTAGACCATGTTATTGATTTATGCTGTAGAGGCATATATCTTCATGACGGAGACGAATGGTTTCATTGCTCTATCTGCCTCTAGTTTCAAGCACAACGCACAATTTAATGAACTCTCAGCAACCCTTTTCCCTCAGTAGTTCACCTTACTTGACTCCGACAATCGTTAAAATGATTTCAGGTCTGCAGTCACCATTTTATGTACCAGTTATGTCCCTTTTCATTAGATGGAAATCTTGCTGCGACCTAAATTGGATTTTAGTTACAATCTTTGCCTTCATAACTAAAATAGCATGCAAAACTTTGAAGGATATCTAAAAAGACAACAAAACATACAAAATGTAAAAAATCGTTTTCATTCATGGAATTTGCCGAGTCCTCTGTCAAGTAGTTCGGTATTAACGCTAGCTATAGGCCGTCGCATGGCAGCTTGTGTTAGTCATAATGCCATCAACTGTCAATGTCAATGGTGTGTTTGATTCGGTATCTGTTGTGTGTTGGAAGTCTGCAGTCTTCACTTCGGCCACTGTCTTATCTTTCAATGTCAAAAACAAAATTGCAACGTCATGTACATAATTTGAAAGACCGTAGGCTCATTTGCTGTGTATCAAGCCTCAATACTACTTTTGTTGAAGACCTAAAACACTAATGATTGCTTAACGGCTGAAACTTTTCATAACATTTCCACAGACATGCCAAATGATACACAATCGCCAAGTAGAGAAATAGCAACAACAAGAGGAACCAAACGAACTGGTATGTAGAAAATTGTGGTTGTTATTAGTAAAATGGTTGTTTATACTTTACCGAGTACTATAAACCCATTAAAAAGTCATAGAAAGACGTTCTTGTTGAAGTGTCTGCATCTGAATTGTATAGTGAAGGAACACCGTGAAAGGTATTGGTTATTCTTGTCCGTCCCTAAAGTAAAGCTGAGACGTTTTTGGTTCACGATTCAATACTGTATGCTGTATTGAATGCACAATGGTAACATCTTTATCACTTCTGCTGGAAGACAGGAGATGTGCCAAGGTTCTTTACGACTACAAACCACGAGAGGACAATGAGCTGAGGCTTGAAATCGGAGACATTGTCGAGATTCTAGAAGGAGAAGAAGGAACCTGGTGCCTGGGGTATCTTAGAGGCCGGATGGGGCTGTTCCCTTCCAACTACGTGCGCTTCGTCCCTATAACTGAGGGTATGCAAATACATGATAATTATAAATTGAAATAATGATGCAAGTTATGTTAGTTTCTGCCGTTACGCGTGGTACTTGGTACGTGGGATTCATGTTTATGCAGAATGTAATAAAAATGAAATATTTTGGAATTTCCGTATGTTCATGCTAACTTTTCTTTATTATTCTACTACAGTATCACCGTCAACGTCACTTTACATTCACTGTATCTCAGAAGACAATGGCAAATCAGTGAAGGACCATCTATAGTTTCGAGTGTGCGAGTGGCTTCTTGGAGGCACATGCTGAAATCTGCAGAACTTCCTCTGAGACGATTGCAGAGATTTCATGGACGTTAAAAGACTGCACTATTTTTGTGAGGTCTGTCATACATATGTTAATACGAATCGAAGCATGTCTGAAATCATTGCGGGCTTTGATGAATATTCCGAAAGTTACGCCCAACGTCTGACCTTCGACGACTAAAAATTCTGAAGGCTTTGCAGTCCTCATTTCTACAGATTTTATTTTTATCAAGGATCCTTTTCTAGAAATTTACATAAAAGCTGGGCGAGAGGAAGTTCGATCTCCATACTTCACAAGCAATATATTTAGTGAGATTAGTCCACAAGGAAGTTGGAAAGGGAAAAGGATTTGATGGCGACATGTGATCTTTGCAAATCACCATAATTCGAAAATGTGTACATGTGTAGCTCGTTACGATAGATACAGATTTATCCTTAAAAAATCTAAACATGAACAACATATGAGGTGCCCTTACTGGTTACACATTTATGAACTTGATAATCTCACACTCAAAGCCTACTTTGTTCCTACAGTGTAACAACGATTTCCCCTTCTTTCTTCTCAGAAATTGTTTCGTAGCTTGAGGCTTAATCGTACTGGAAAATCGTAAGATAAATGTGATGTTACACAAAATAAAGACCATGGATTTGTAAAAATGTAACCGTGTCTTTTGTGTAGTCAATTGATTTCCGCGCAATATGCATTATAAAGTCCATCAAACCATACCTACGGCAACATCTTTTACTTAAAAAATCTGTGCATACAATGTCTATATATAGCGCCTATCCAAATGCACTTCACTGCGGAAGTGGATGCCTATCAAACAAATCGTAATTCTGGTCTAAGAAAGCCGATGGCCCATGAATCTTGAACCTTCTATCGTGCTCAAGGGTGTAATAGGCATCATTTGTAGTTCAAAGGAATACCGACTTCAAAGAGCTTTGTTCCTGTGTTACAATACCAATTCTTACCATCTGTGGAGTCTTTTTGTAAATTTCTGTTCTAAATGATTGTGAAGAAATGAGTCCCGTGGGTCTGCAGCCGCTACGTTTGGTCTCACAAGGATTGCAACACCGCAGTGGTCAAACAAGCACCAGCCAAATGAAGATACCCCTTATCGACTCTTAAGCCGTTTCCTCATTTAGAAAGCAATCAGACAAAGTTGTCTGAAGACATCGCACGCATGCTGATCGCAGCACAATACTAAATGAATCGATGGTGTGATTCTTTCATGATGTGGTTAGTTTTAGAAAGATTGTAGCATGTCAGTAAATGGAAACGCCCTTGAACTTCATACAGGATACTAATAATGTTCGTGCATGATATTCATGTATTAGCTTTCTTGCCCGTGTCAATAGAACTAGAGAGGTAGATCTCCACGCATCAGATATTCCGATGATTAATGTCACACAAGAGCCTAAGGGTCGATTTAACGGGCACGTGGATCTCGGAAACGCTGTAATGAGGCTACGTGTGTGACAAACCGGTATGGCATTCACCACTGTTGCTCTCTTAGTCCAATGCTAAGTTAAATCTAAGTCTTTGACGATGTGGCTAAAATAATGAATTATTTACAGCGACCAAATTTCGACAGTTTTTTTTAGACTCAATAGTTCATACGTTATTGTCAAAGGTCCTATCGACTAAACATATATGTATGAATGAAGAGAGAGACAGAGAGAGAAAAATAGATATAAATAGATAGTTGAATATGGATATATCAAATAGATATATATATTATTATAGATAGATGTAGATAGATATAAGTAGTCTTTCCCTATTATATAACAGAATGAGTCATAAAGAACTTCAAGAAGACACGCAATGAATACTATCCGCACCTATGATGCAACACATGATGTAAGAATGCTTAATGCGGATGCCTTGAACACAAAATGGCAAATTGTCAAAACCAATACATAACCCTGAGGGCAGAACACATCATGAGCCCAAGAGAGAAAACAATAAAGGAAGAGGCTTCCATCAACCCAGCAATAGCCCCAGAGCTAACCCTTGCGTGCCATGCAATGCTTACTTTTAACACTGACTTCTGAATAGAATCACTAGCTGCTATTGTAACAGATGCGCATATTGCAAAACGTACGTCCGTAGGCAGTTTGACTTATAGATGTCAGGACATCAATCTAATAGTTGGCTTCTAGGGTCAACACTGGTGATTTAAACACCCGTAATTCTTCACCAAGTTCTTTTAAATTAGCTGTGGGGTAGGCATAACGTGACCAGGAAAACCCTTGCTGTATATAATCTCCCAAAGGACACGCTCCACCAATCAATATTTAATCACATTACGGGGAAGGTTCAATTGTGGGCACTAGTACTACCCGCCCCTCGTGTCTGGGCCAGCGCTGTGTACGTGATTTCTTGTGATTGCGTTTAAGGGGAAGGTGATTTGACTGAGATTCTTACTCCTCACAAAAGACACTGCACGCAGTGAATGCTAACATCACAGCCTGCGGTAAGGCACAAAAGTACAGTGTACACTTCATTCCAACCTGGCAATAATCAACACTCAGAATCATTTATGAAGTTAAGGGAAATTACGCTCTTTCTCTCTGTCTATGATATATTCCTAGTAAAGAAATACACGATGCATCTAATTGCAAAATTGAAATATGAAAACAAAAGCTAATAATAAGAAGGTATTAAAAGTACTCACGTTGGATGTTCTTGATTTAGGTGCAGTTTTCATACACTCCGCAAATGCAACTGGCTCTTCAAGCTGAATCCCGCCGACGGCTCCTGTACATGGAATTCCACACACGTGTTTACGATAACGCGAATATAACATTTCCCGGTTTAATATGCCAACCCTTGTCGACCTTGGTAAATCATATATTTCCCTGAGGAAATTTTGCTTTTTTGTAGAACATTATGTTCATCGACCCTTTACCACAGGGGAACATATTGCGCCTCAGACGACACACTTCTATTGTCATATCCATCTTGATCATTTAGATTTGAAACAAAAAACTTTGCGCACAAAGTAGAAAGTTACTTGGAGCATAGATCCGAACAGACCTATCCAATATTGTAATAAGACGGTGTGATAGCATGTATATAATTCAAAAGTAATATATACCAAATGAAGCATTTATAATTTCATGTTTACTTTTAACGTAAATGGAATGTGCGGAAAATCAATTTTTCGCTCATAATGCCATGGTGATTTGACTATATGGATGACATCCGCGTGCGCATCAACTTTCGGCTCCATCCTCCCCCCCCCCCAAAAAAAAAATAAAAATTTAATTCAACCCAAATCAGTACAAAACATCTTTAAAATGTCACAGATTACAAAGAAATATATGGTGTAAAACGGACATTTATGTCATGAAATGCCAAAGCCTATTCAACAGCCGAAGAAGAAGAGCTCGGGAAAAAATTAAGAATCTATAATTTGATATAAATGCTCTACGTGTTCAGTCAGTTGTTCAACCTTCCTGACCAGGCATTTTTTTTTTGCACGCTCGCATCGGTTTAAGGGTTTCCAGATGATGTCATTAATATGGTCAAATTGACATGGCCTAACGTGTTTAGGTAAATCATAATGGCAATATATTTCATCTCTAATAATTAAGATGCTCAATATTATTGAAACGGATCAAATTATCCGTAAGATGTCTCTCATCTACGTAATATACGCTTCTGGTACTTAGAACTGTAAAATATATGCTATCCTTTATCCACTCATCATTTTTCATATAGATATACAGAATCGCACAATAGTCACGGCATACTACTGTGATGGTCAAAGAAAAACGTATACATAACACTTAACCCTATTCAGACCGGGCTTTTTTGGTCATCCCTGGACCGGGGGGGGGGGGGGGGGGTTTGAGGCCCTCCACTTCTAAGTCCTATAACTCTTGAACGACGTGCCGTAGAGCCACCAAATTTTCAGGACATAATATCGACATAATATCTAGCGAGTACTTGACGTTTGACGTTACGTTGACGTAAAATGACGCAATTATGACGTCATCAATTTGATTACATTGGCAGGACCCATGAAAAAAGGGTATTCTCAGAAAACTTCGAGTTATACTACAAAAATGTAACAACAAGTGCAGATAACAGAATAATAATGCTTATTACGACTTGTATTGCCAAAAGCAACATCGATGACGTCATAATGACGTCATAAAATGACGTAATGCACATCTAAGATACGATTTAGGCTCCGCCATATTATATCCACCACCTTGAATTTTTAAAACTACTTTTTTTGCAACAAATAATCACAAAAGGCAATGGAAATAGACTAAATCCATTCATTTAGATGTTTTTTGATGAAAAAATACCAGGTAGTTACACATTTTAAGGGATAATTAGCTTGTTATTCTTGATCTGGCCATGCGGTCCGCCATCTTGGATTTTGGGCTGATGACGTCATCAAATTAGCATAATTTATGCATATATAATTATGAAAGATATGCTAAATAATATAAGATTTTATTTATGTAACAAAATAGCAGTAATATAGCAAATAAATGTGAAAAATACATTGTTAGAACCAAAAATAGTGATTGTTGGCAAAACTGCCTGTCAGCAAACGGTTGCCATGGCAACACGAAAAAATGGAAAATTTGTCAAACTTCGTGAAATTGTTGCCAACAATATTTAAGGAAAACTCACCAAATTTGGTGGCTTTAGCGTAAGGCGTTCTGGCGTTATAGGACCTCGAAGTTGGCGCAGGCCTCAAAAGACCCCCCCCCCCCCCGGTCTGAATAGGGTTAAACACAAACATTGTCCTAAAGTACAAAAACAAAACAAAACCAGAAAACAGAAACAATGACACAGACAACAGAATGCAGCGACACCTGTGCTGCAGTACAATGCGAACCAATTAGATTGCCCTGAAGAAGTTGACAGACGGTCCCCGAAACGTTGGTGTGAATAAAGCAATGTTTGTGTAAAAATACGACGTGCCAACTTTATCAAACTTTTCGCGGAGAAACGATAACAATTTCACAAGTTTTATTAAAGTGGTAACGTGCACAACACCCCTCTGGAACGCTCGAGACAGATTCTGTTATAAGAATTATAGGAAAAGTTCTACTCTGGAAAAGGGTTCATGAACAATCAACGGCAACCTGTCAGCTTTTAGATTGGACTACTGCTACGTGCCATGAACTATGAGGCAGTGCGATGAAAACATACAAGAACTCAAGACAACAATAAACGACTTTACAACGTGATACGCTCCGGGTGGGCTGCACCAAGACCAATTATGTATTGCAAGAGGTGGCCAGGAGCTAGACGGAAATTTGCTATAAATCGCCAGATGCCCTCAAATTGCCAATATCTCTGGACGTAATGTACTTACTTCAGGCATGTGGTCCATTAGTGATAATGTGTTTGAAAACGGGCATATTGTTTGAGGGTGCACCGAACTCTATTCTTTTTACAGAAGGTCATTTTAACTTCCGACTGGCTAATGGAACTGTGAATACAGGAATACAACTCTGTTGGGGAAGTCATTCGTTTTCTACATCCTTCGGTAATTGAATAATTAGACGGATTAGACATACAGTAACGGCATTTACTTACGGACTGACTTGGTAGAGAACACTAACAAATGATATTCAACGCACTTCTTGAGGATATAGACATAGCTGAAGAAATAAATTCAATTTTATTTGTGCCAATGCTGTTCCAAGAAAGTGCCTGTTGTTTCAAGAAAGAAATGGTTAAATTACACGTTTCCTATGTATTCGTTAGCTTTTCATGAGATGTAAACTTGAAGATATTATTCCATGATAGGTAGCCGTGTTCTCTTATAGACAGCCTTTTGTGTGAAGACAGTCTGAAAACAGTCCTGTCTTATTAGTGACTAAACGTTGCATTTACCTGCGCAAAAACATGTTCCTTGACTTAAGTCCCGGTAATTAGTTATGGTCAACTGTATCTTAATTATAAGTTACTCTTAATGACAGACAAAAATACACTTTTGTATGTAAACTGCCAAAGTTTGATAAAAGCGTCTATGATGATGTCGTTGCTGAAGATAATGATGATAACATTTCGAATTATAAAACTACAAATTTTGTCATCCGAAACAAAAGAGTTGTGGCTTCTAGTAAATGGGCATTAACTCTAATCTCCAAGCAGATCTTGCTGTGGCATTAGATAGTACGTATGTACTCGCAGAGTTCAATAAAACTCCTCTGCCGGCTTAATAAAGCCCAATGAATAAACCGGCTAAAATTATGATACCCTCTTATGCCACCGCAAGATCTGCTTGGAGATTACATTAACTCATGGGTACGACGGTTGGTCAGGACGACGAATATTGTATGTGAGAATGTATGCTTTAGTACGATATGTTATGTTAATGATCGAGCCAGAACAACCAGCAACATGTTGATGTTAAGAACTCAGGCATCGTCCGTTGTGTACATAAGTATGTCATCAATGCTTAAAATGTCTTAATTTCATACCAGCATGGTAGTTCGGCAACCCACCACATTGTCCGTCAGATTTGAATCATGTAAAATCATTTGGTTTCTTAGATCCACTCGGCACAGTCGCTAAACATGATACGTAATTGCATATTTGTGTATTTGTGCCCCCCCCCCCCCATATACACACACAAACACACAAAACCAAAGAATCCTCTCTAACTGAACCTTTTCTGAAACAGCATGGAAATGCAGAGTAAAATGAAACCCCATTACTGATCAAATGGCATTGATTTGAAGGCTCTTAAGTGGATAGATTCTACAAACCTATAACTTTCAGCTTTAGGAGGGGAGATCCGAAAAAAATCCGTGTGACGATTTTTCATTTTCCCGCCAGCATGTCAAAGGTCACACTTAGACTGAAGTACAGATCAGAGAGGGTAAGGACTTTTAATGTATTATTTGCATATAAGGCAATATGACATGCAAGGAACATTTTGATTCTGAGGATTTCTTTCACAGAAACATGCAAATTAGTTTTTTTCTCATTTTAATAATGTTAGGGTATTTCAAAGAGTTCTTCCTTCCTTGTACTTGGTTCAGTCAAACACTGACCTTTGACCACCCCGGCTGACATACCCCCCTCCCATACTCATCTTTTATCAACTCGTCCATCTCACCCCCCAGTGTCACCATTGTAGCCGTGGTAAGGGACTTGTCATGTATGTATGTATGTACATGTATGTACTATGTATATGAATTATCTTTTATCATTGTTTATTTTCTGAATTAATCGGTCTGTATACTGTTTACATTCAAGCACCTACAGGGACACCTGTTACCTATCATGTAATTATGCTCAAAAACTTTAACATGATGAATAATTTCTGCTCGTCACAAAAGGCACAAGCATTTTTTTCGCATTTGCAGTATGGTGATTTGATATTAGTTTTCAGTATTCTCAAAGTCCTGCATATCTTAGCGTATCTTAGCAGCAAAGGCACACTTAAAGACAACATTTTTATACTTCGAGGGCATAGTGTTGGCTCCAATTACTCCTTATCTCATAGCTAAACTACTTGGTTTGGAGGGTAATGTTGCGAGGAAATTAAATTTCCCATGTTTGGCTGTAAGTTACGATGATCTCTTTAAGCAGAAGTTTCACCTCTGGCCCTCCTCTTTTAAAGAGTTACCATGCGTTAATTGCCATGGGGGACGCTTGAAGGTTTCCTTACAAAGCTGCCATGTATGGTTGCTTCTTAAGGGCATGATCATTACTCACGTCAGTCTTGTTGAATAAAGGTTCTTTAGTTAAAGCACCTTGGCATAAATCTTAGAGGAACAAGGAACGATGTATTGGTCATGAGGTTATTTAGAAGTTTCTGGTATATTTCATATTTCACGTCAAACTGATGAAAACTTTTTTCTATGATTAAAAAAAATAAAGAATTATGATGAAATAACACTTAATAAGTTAAACAATACCATCACTACAAGAAAAAAAGCAGTATATTTGTAAATTCTATGGATCTCAGTAAAATGCTCGATATGGTGTCACTGACTTAGAATATTCCGAACACTAGAAAATATATATACATGCTGAATTAAATTAAAATATTTGCTGAATTAGTTAAATTTCTACGGTCATGAGTGAATCATAAGAAGTATCTTGAAGTTAGAATTAATGTTATAGTATCACAGTTACCTTTAAAAAGTCTTTGTAACGGTTAATGGTCCTAAATGGGACATGCCATTTAACATCCCCGTTATCATTTAATTAATAAGATCAATGAGTTTCATTATCTCCACAGCCCGTTTGGCTTTATCTATTGCGTTGAATGATACGTTTTGATAATCAGATCCTAAATTACGACAAGCCAGAAACTTTATGTAGCCATTTTATCGATCTATGCCTGAACCATGCCGAGAAGGTTCGCCCATATAGACGCTATAAACATTACTTAGATCATAAAGTGGATAATAACGGACATTTGTTTCCGAAGAGCTACATGCCTCTAGAGATCGTCTTTCGACAGGAAAATAAAGTTAGGTAGATGTATATTTGATGGATTGTTACGCCCTAACCCTTAAAGAAATAAGGAACACCATATTTCAAGATGGGGAGTAGTATTTTGTCCGTGGGCTTTCTTATTTGGATTTTCATGTTTACGACGTGAAGCACATTACACAATTATGTAGTAAAAAACACAAATGGAACTTTGTGATTACCATCAATACTACTACTACTCTGTAGGTGTTTTGTGTGAATTATATTTCGAGAAGGGGTTATGGTAGCAAGAATTGATTATTACAAACAAGTCATGCACTCAAAAAGACAGTAGGAGTAACTTATAATGAGGTGGATGTCTCCAATTGCATCGAAGAAACCTCATGGAAACTGCATTCTGAGTAAATTACAGTAAAAATGATATTTGAGGTATTCCATCACCAGAATAGCAATGGTACTTCACCATCCTATGCATTTATATGACACCAGTGACATGACATTGTCCTCATATGGCCCAAGGCAAGTCCTGAAGGATCTTCACACATAGAATGTTGGAGTGAAATGACCAGGACTGAACCTCGTGCAATAAGACCACTGGCGATCCATCTTCATTAGGTTTCTAAAGGTCTCCCGGTTCATTACGGCCACTTTATATACATTACACCTGAAAGAGGACTGACAGGTATCCCATGGTGCAGCAGCCATAAATAGCCCCACATTTTAATACGTTCGAATCTATCACAGGGTGCAGGTGTGCCATCTTCAAAGGTCAAAATGAGGGTCAACGAGTTTTGGACGATATGACTTTCAGGATATTTATTCAGGACTACCTTTACCATCGGCACAACAGCCGCTAGTACTGTTTAAATTACGTGGTTGACTACCTGAAGATAGCAAATGGTAGCCTAAAGTGCTATGATGACCCGTTACCGTTTTGACCTCCTATTTTATGGCCATTCCGTACCACAATTCACGAGCAGCAAGTATGCCCTGCACACGCAATAAGTACAACAACGCTGGTCTTCCACATTGTAGACCCCCAAGCTCCAGCAGACAATGACTGATTTAGTGCCCGCGAAGACTTGATTGAAATTCCATAACGTGACTCCGAGGGTCTTGGTTACAAGACGTCCGTGGGTCCGTACGATTTATCATCAAACCGCGGGTTAATCGGCCCCCCATCGATTATCATTAAAGGTCAGCTAGGAAAAAGGGCACTTCCTGTTAGATTCCTGGAAACGAGACGCATGCCGGGGGAACCTTGTCTTCAGGCTTACAAACTTTTAAATATCGGTGTGATGCAGGTCTTTGGTATGGTGTGTGTCTTTTGTGTTACTTTTAATGGATAACAAGCCAAACCCCCACCCCCCATCGATTATTATTAAAGGTCAGCCAATAAAAAGGGCACTTCCTGTTAGATTCCTGGAAACGAGACGAATGCTGGGCCGGGGGAACCTTGTCTTTATGCTTACAAACTTTTAAATATCGGTGTGATACAGGTCTCTGGCATGAAGTGTATTGTTTGTGTTACTTTTAATGGATAACACCCCCCCCCCCCATCGATTATCATTAAAGGTCAGCTAGGAAAAAGGGCACTTCCTGTTAGATTCCTGGAAACGAGGCGCATGCCGGGGGAACCTTGTCTTTAGGCTTACAAACTTTTAAATATCGGTGTGATGCAGGTCTTTGGCATGGAGTGTGTTGTTCGTGCTACCTTTAATGGATAACAACCCACCCACCCCCACCCCCTTCCCATCGATTATCATGAAAGGTCAGTCAACAAAAAGGGTATTTCCTGTTAGATTCTTGGAAAAGAGACGCATGCCGGGGGAACCTTGTCTTTAGGCTTACAAACTTTTAAATATCAGTGTGATGCAGGTCTTTGGTATGGTGTGTGTCGTTTGTGTTACTTTTAATGGATAACAAGCCAAACCCCCTCCTCCCATCGATTATCATTAAAGGTCAGCCAAGAAAAAGGACAATTTCTGCATGTTAGATTCCTGGAAACGAGACGAATGCCGGGGGAACCTTGTCTTCAGGCTTACAAACTTTTAGATATCGGTGTGATGCAGATCTTTGGTATGGTGTGTGTCGTTTGTCTTACTTTTAATGGAGAACACAACATCACACAACATCAACCGACTTTTCTGTGTACGTCTGTCCCCAAACTGTTAGCAACATGGGCCCATAAGCTTACATACAGTCTATCATTTTGCACTAGGTAGTAAGACCTACACGTGTTCTTCTAAACACAGTACTTTTATAGAAAGGAAATATTGATCACACGTAAATACGTGGCTACAGTACATCAGCATTCGATACGAAAAGGACTTCTAAACTTTTTGTTCGCATATCGATGAACGCATTGCCTCAGGATCTACAACAAGTCGATAACAAAGTGCCAAATATTGGGATGGGATTACAAACTGGTAGGTGCCAATTGAAATTTGTTTAAGACAGCTTGTGTACATCTATATTTAGCGAATAGGATCGACCGCTTCTTGTTGTACATGTATTACTGAAACATTCATTTTAAGTCGATATCACTACGCCGCATATACCATGGGTGATTGAACTTTGAATTTTCTCCATTACTTTCAAAGACTAAGAGAAAACGTGCCAATGCCAATGACAATATTTCACCAAGAAAAAAATGTGTTATAAATTTCCTTTATTGACAGTGTCACGACTCGATTTTATGGCACTATTTGTGAGCTATGAAAGTTACACTTTTGTGCAACCTTGTTTCCATCAGCACAATACACCTGAATTGAGGAGGCAATAAAAATGCACGGAACCCGCATGGCTAAGATGTAAATAATGTAAAGCACAAAGATGGTCAAATGATATCTATTTGCCAAACTCAAAGATGAAAGGATTATCTAAGGTCGTTATCTGTCAGACTTTGGGACAAGAAGACTATCGACTTGACCCACGACTGACCTGTAGTTATGAATTTTTCATGGACTTTGTGATTACGACAAAAGTGCATTTGACAGGGCATCGATGAAAGCAATCAGCGTCAACCATTCTTCTCAATATACTAGATTACAAGAGACGAGGTATCCCTGATGTCATTGTAATGGCGGGTCGTTATGACTCTAAGCGGCGCTTTTAGAATAGTGTAGAGCGGCACCAAATGAGTCACAAACGACCTGCTGCTAATAACGCTCCTAGGGAAATCACAGCTGCCGCCGCTGTAATGGACCCAATTTCCTCACGGCAGCTGGCTTCTGCTTATCCCCCCATATCACTAAACGGGCTATTAGGACGCCATTTTACCTGATCAGGAGATCGAAAATCACAAAGAAATCCAAGAACATCATTACTTTCCCAGTCACATCTGATTTTCCAACGGGACATCTTGCACCTGAGCACTGTCAGAGTGCAAAATGTCAATCCCCTTTACGTCCGTTACACTTACTTTAAAAGTACAATCTAAGACATTTCTCATAAAATAAGACAAACGTTGACGATTTAGGAAACCGACATAGACTATCAGGTAATCCTACGATATTGAGGTGTGGGGAGGCAGCTTATGACGTATAAGCTTTCTCTTGAGCACATTTAAGATAATCCTCTCTTCAGCATTAAGACACTCTGAAGACTCCAGAAGGACAAGTCACAAGATTTCACTTGAGTGCTGCAAAGTACATAATGCGTCAAAGTACTGACGTGTTTTAATTAGAAGAAGCTCTTTAAGGCTTGATGCAAAAAGCATATTTACAGCCCCACCGTGGAGCATTAGCTTAAGCCAAATAACAGTTGTTATACTGAAGGTGTTAGCGTGTCACTGGGATACTTAAAAACTCGGAAATTGTCAAAAAGTAATGCACAAAAAGTCTTTAAAAGGGTCAACGCACTATCTGTGTTTTTTTTTTTTTCACTGGCATGCAGCTCAATGACCTGTGCTTAGGACATGTACATAAAGCAACAAAGGGAAAAGCTATATTTGACAGGAAGAGCCTATTTGAAGGATAAGCCCTTCAATTTAGATAAAACTTTGGTCAAAGTTTTGAGCTTTTGGTGATTTGATGGTCTTACAGTTCCTCATCAGGAGTTTTCAGAGCTTATCAACTTGGACAAGGGACTTTCCCTTGCAGTTTATTGATAATGGACTCTTCCAATAGACAACAAATTGCATCCTGGCGCCTCTTGTCAGATTCCAAATAGCCAGTTAAGGATCGTATGGCGTTGGTTACTATAAGGAATGAATTTTGATCTGAATGTGTACTTGATACTGTACTGTGGATGTTTGCCATGAGTAATATATGAATTGCGTTCATCTAGGGTTTTGGTGTAATGACCTAAAATGAAATCAAACAAGTCCAGGGTAGAGAACCAAAATGATGTACCAGTCTTATGTCGTCCTTTCTGATGCAATAGACATACTCCTTTTTTGATGGGAAATACATAATAGAACTGATTAGGTTCGTTAAGGTTTCGGCTGCAATAAGCATATTATGAAATATATATCATAGAACTTACTCGGTCTTGATATTGTATGACAAAGCGGTCTTCAAAGGACAAAAAGAAAAAGCAAGAAAAAGTACAAGTACATCCACTTCATGAATTCAACTTTTCTTGTTGAGCAGGATTTTGGCAGTCGACTTAGCCCCTGACAGCAAAGTATTAACATCTCATTACGTACAGCTTGTAAAATTGAAGTATAAAATTCAGGTGTGGGAAGAGGAGCACCTCATTTTGTGTCTTTTAAGAGATCTAAATTGAGTTGTAAGAGTTTCATAAGAAGGTAAGATCACAGATATTTAAAAATGTTATGCTTGTAACGATTTGTTCGGTGTACTGTCTAACTGGCAGGTAAATATTGACACTTTGGAGGATTACAATTACAGCACGTTCGCGAAGTCATGTCAAAAAATAAAGAAAATACTTAAGCTGGAAAATCCTACGAACAAATCTATCATTCTTAGTCAGGCTTTATCAATCCTCTTTATTACAATTAGTCCTTCAATATGTAGGTCAAATGAAGGTCACTTTCCATGCTTGTGAGTTTAATACGACACTGATTAAGGGTCGAGACGTACTCTCTAAGCAGACGTTAGGCGCCGGATAATTTTGACGTCTTGATATTTTAGGTGATTTTCGGGCTACAAATTTCGTCAGGTTTTCTTTCCATCTGCTGACAGTAAAGATCGAAAAAAAGTCAAAGCCGAAGAAAAAATTGAAAAAAAACGGCCTGTCAAAAGGAAACTCCGGCAAAAATTCTAATAGTCGTCACAAACCGAATAGATCCTAACTTAGAACTGCTTGGAGAGTAGGCAAAACGCAATATTTTGCCTCATGTCACTGTTTATAAACGCTGTTAACCGTAATAGCAAATAATCAATCCGTTTACGGCTTTCAAAATAAGACAATTAATGACATTTTCTGGCTGTGGCAAAGACGCTGTCAGTTCCATTGGTTTAGAGTGTTTCCTAAATGAAGAACCATTAGATTTGCGCCACCTTCTGGACCATAATTGGAACTAATCTCATTATTTCCCTGCACACCGAGAGAAGTGGCCTGGAATGTAATTTTGTTTCAAGTTAAAACGTACGCCTGACACATGCAATTATTGCTGTTAGCTACACTGAACTCAAATAACCACGGCCAACGAAAAGGCAAAGACGTTAATTTCACAACAGTTCAGAAAACTCCTTTTGCCTGTCTAGTAATAAAACTGGTTGTACAGGCTATGATATTCTAGTCGTCGCTAAATGTCGACCATCTTTTTAATGTTCGGCAAAACGGCAAGTAGTTCTGCCCTTTGAGACTATAGCCGTGGACATGTCTTTTTTACCTTTGCCAGAATGGCTAAGGTTATGTTTTGGGCTTGTGAGTCTGTGTGTCTGTGTGTGTGTCTGTTAACAGCATAACTCGAGAAGCCTTGGATGGATCCCGATGATATTTGGTAGGTGGGTAGGGGTCGGGAAAACGAAGGTCAACTTCGATAATGGGCACCCTAGCGGCTTGCTAAGGTACTGCAGCAGAATCTCATGCTGTGATCATGATTTTTAAGTGGTAGATAGCCCTCGAGGCAGAGAGTAAGTTCTGTGAGTTTGGGCCCCCTAGCGGCTTTTTTGGAACTGCAGGCGCCGGATTCCTTTCAAACTTTGGACGAGAATAACTCTACAACGTGTTGACGGATCGTCATGATTTTTGGTATGTAGATAGAATGAGTGATGACTTACATAATGGTATACTAATTATGCAAATCAATAGCTAATTTGCATAATTAATGAGGAAAATTTATAAATCCACTGCATTCCATGATAGGACTTTCAAACTTGTCACATATGTAGCTGGGAAGGAGAGAAATGTCGATAGATATCAATTATGCAAATGATGACCTCATTTGCATAATTACTGAGAAAATATGAAGATGTTGACGGATCATCATGTTTTTTGGTATGTAGGTAGCGTAAGTGAAGACAAACATAATGAGATACCAATTATGCAAATAAACAGCTAATTTGCATAATTAATGAGGATATTTTATAAATTCACTACGTTCCATGATAGGACTTTAAAACTTGTCACATATGTAGCTGAGAAAGAGAGAAATGTCAATACATATTTATCATGCAAATGATGATCTCATTTGCATAATTAATGAGAAAATATGAACGTGTTGACGGATCGTCATGATTTTTGGCATGTAGATAGCCTAAGTGAAGACTTATATAATGTGATACATATTATGCAAATTAACAGCTAATTTGCATAATTGATGAGGAAAAGTTTATAAATCCACTGCATTCCATTATAGTACTTTCATCAAAGTTGTCACATATGTAACTGAGAAAGAGGGAAGAGAGTAAGAGGTGTATTTAAAGACTTTGAAAGAGAATAAGTCAAGAATGGATCAAAGGATCATTATGATTTTTGGTATGCTGATAGCTTAAGTCATGCTTGATACAATTTGATATCAATTACTTGTAACTTGGGATCTAATTTGCATAATCAATGCCGGAATTTTATAAACCAACTCCAAGCATATAATTATGAAGAAAATGAAATGAGTAACGCATTTGTCTACAGACATCATTCTACATAACAAACCTGGTTTATTTGGCAAAGGTATGTGTTCGTGGAACTCTAGTTTAGGGATGATGTCAGAGCTCTTGTAGGCGCGATCCTAGCAACATTGCTGTGTTTTCAACTCTAATGCACAACGACAGAGTGTAGAGCCCAACCTGTAGAGCTAATGGAGACATATTGATTGGGGGAAACTCAGTTTCTGCCTGCGCTCGCAACTGCAGATATGGACACATTGCCGTTCAGAAAATCACCGGCCAGATCTATCGATGTCACAGCCATTGCTCTGTTATCTTTGCAATGTTCAATAGGTAATATATCATGTCCATGGCTCTAAGTACAAATTGTTAAGGGCGTTATTCTACCAAGGTTAAATTTGAGCTTCTTTCGATCGAGCAAATGATGTCAGTATGTCTACCCTGTTTACAGCTTTGAAGCATGTGATGGCTATGATAGTCGATTGAAGCATGCGCATGTGTGCAACTTCAACTTTCCCCATTTTGATATTCAGCAACTTTAAATAAACTAAACTCAATCTACTCCAACAAGTTTATATATTTATCTTCTGGACATAAAGTCATGGAAAGTTATATTCTTGATTATAACTTTTTTGATAAAAGTAGCGAAGATTTATGTATCTTGAGCGGAGTCACAAAGCTACAATATCGATGCGCGTCTACACGCTTGTCTGATTAGACATATGTTTGATAACGACTGCAGGGGTATGCTGCTCCAATATGTGAATCTTCGCATTAAAACTTCTGTCTCCAAGCCTACCTGTGTGTTATATATATCCTTCATCCAGGAAATATATTGCGACTGACACAAAACAGCAACTTAAACTTAAAAGTGGCACTACCTTTTTTGTGAACAGTAATTCAAACCTTATTTGATTTAAAAAAAAACTGAAATATTATGTAAATCGTCATTGAGCAATCAATGGGATGTGGCTCGTATGATATGGTATTTTTAGACCACAAGTGCAAGTGGCACTCCAGTTTGTTATATATATATATATATATATATATATATATATATATATATATACATAGTGTAAAAACAAGAAATTATGCCAAATTTTCAATGATCAAAATTATGCCAAACATTTACGTTAAGCAGGTGCTTGCAAGAAGCAAAAAAGATGTTAGTCACAAACGTCTTAAAGAGAAATCGACATCTTTAATGTACTGACAGTACATTGATTTCGTACATCAAATCGATTCTTACCAAGAAAGTTTCCAACAGAACCTGGAATCGAGTCAGTAGTGTCGACAAAAATTAGCTAAGGTATTCAATCATCCCTTGCAAACGGTAAGGCCCCCATTCCATTGGGACGGCGCTCTCACGGCAATGGCAAATTTGACCACCGCTGTGAGATCGCCGTGGAATCGCCAAGGTCGCCATGGGAGCGCGGTGAGAGCGCGGTAAGAGCGCGGCGAAAGCTTGGTGGGCGTGCCGTAAGAAATCTCGTTCTTTATCTCTGAAATCCGTTAAGTAATCTTTCGAATCTTTGGTCGCCCGTAGAAGTTGCTGATATTTGAGTTTTTCGTCGCTGAGAGCGCGCTGAGGTTACCGGAGACATTTCACTAGACCAGCTTTTTCTTGCATCGCGGCGCTGTCACGGCGATGAGGCAAATTTGCCATTGCAGCGAGAGCGCCGTGAGAGCGCCGTCAAGTGGAATGTCCACTTTCACCACTGTATGACGAGTGATGTACATGTTAGATATCTTGCTCGTTGTTTCCAGTATGTCGGAAATTAGTCCATTTCCTCGGCTATTTCCATCTCCGTGCTTCATGTTACTTTCTTATCTCTCCTCACAACATTAATGTCAACCAGATAAGGGATTCGCAGTCCAGTAACACTGAACAGAAGTATTGAGTTAAGTATTGGGAGAGTTATATCGGAAACTTTATCTGTGAGCTCATGTAATACAAGTTGCAGGTACATGGTGGAAACATAGCAAACATACGTGTGACTTAGTTTATTGGTATCATCGTATAACATAAGACTTCGCAATATCAAGGTAGTCTTTATAAAAAAAATTGGGTCTGGGTCTTTTGTTGAAAGCAGAGAAAGACAAAAATTTTCCACATTTTGGGTACTGTGTGTTGCTTTTCCGACATATGGTAAAAAAATGCCAATGACGTCAATTTAGGCATCTTGCGATTTTCAACTCGGCTAAGGATGATATTCGAGCCATGTGATATTTCTTATCTATGCACATCACATTTGCTACGATCGCGCACTTTCATGATTGTAATAAATTTCGTGACGGCATTAGTCTTCATGCTGCGGTTTACTGCCCCGTTAAATGTCACTTTGCGTGCTCGGTAATGCCCGAGTATTCTCTCGGGTGTACACATTCGCGAGTTGCCCAGGGCGTAAAACACCGATGATGACGGTTATGGGGAAAGCATTTGTTCAAAATATAATGCCACGCATACGGAAGTAATTTCAGTGCAGCCTGGGTTGCTACCTGAATGAAAAATAAATAAAAAAAAACAGCTGATGTTTATGGAACATGCATGTTTTGCAGTATGAAATCGAATTCCTTATAGTTGCGTGACAGAAAAGATGAAAGGCTGTAATTTGGTTTATACTTTTGAACGTGGATGTTGGTCATAACATTGCTGTTATATGTTTAAAAAAAAACGCTAATTCCCATGGGTCTACGAAAGTTCACTAAAGCTAATGTCTGTTTGTAATTGGTAAGAACACCAATACATGTTCTTTGTCAACAACGGTATTGACGATTTCCATACCTAACATCGATATTGTAAGCTCGCATATGCCCTTTTGTCCCACCCTCTGTGTTTAAACATGTCAGCATCCGTTTACTGGACCATTTAGATACCTATCACCAAAGCATACCACCAAACTCTTCAAGCATTATGTTTCCGTATGGTTATTTTTCGTACAATACTCATGTTTTAATTGTTTATTCCTCGTATATCTGTATGTAGCACATCCTGGAAGCATCGAACTACTGTATCACAGCACAGCCAGGTTGCAATTGTTACGTGGCTGCTACTGCTGCAAGTCACCAGGTGCTGCTCCTGTACTGCACACACCACGTGCCAAACTGCACGACAACTGGCCATGGGAACTCAAACATCATACGTCTTATCTTACAACACACACAGTCCACTGATGAGATACCCACAACCAACTACTGTATCACAACACAACACAGCCTGCTCGTTATGTGACTGCTACTGCTGCAAGTAACCAGGTGCTGCTTCTGTGCTGTACATACAACGTACCAAGCCCCATTAGAACTTGGAACGCAAACATCATTCGTCTTATCTTACAACACACACAGTCCACTGATGAGATACCCACAACCAACTACTGTATCACAACACAACACAGCCTGCTCGTTATGTGACTGCTACTGCTGCAAGTAACCAGGTGCTGCTTCTGTGCTGTACATACAACGTACCAAGCCCCATTAGAACTTGGAACGCAAACATCATTCGTCTTATCTTACAACACACACAGTCCACTGATGAGATACCCACAACCAACTACTGTATCACAACACAACACAGCCTGCTCGTTATGTGACTGCTACTGCTGCAAGTAACCAGGTGCTGCTTCTGTGCTGTACATACAACGTACCAAGCCCCATTAGAACTTGGAACGCAAACATCATTCGTCTTATCTTACAACACACACAGTTCACTGATGAGATACCCACAACCAACTACTGTATCACAACACAGCCTGCTTGTTATGTGACTGCTACTGCTGCAAGTAACCAGGTGCTGCTTCTGTGCTGTACATACAACGTACCAAGCCCCATTAGAACTTGGAACGCAAACATCATTCGTCTTATCTTACAACACACACAGTTCACTGATGTGATACCCACAAGCAACTACTGTATCACAACACAGCCTGCTTGTTATGTGACTGCTACTGCTGCAAGTCACCAGGTGCTGCTCATGCACTGTACACACCACGTACCAAGCCCCACTAGAACTTGGAACTCCAACATCATTCGTCTTATCTTACAACACACATAGTTCACTGATGCGATACCCACAACCAACTGCTGTATCACAACCCAGCCTGGTTGTTATGTGACTGCTACTGCTGCAAGTCACCAGGTGCTGCTCATGCACTGTACACACCGCGTACCAAACCCCACTAGAACTCAAACATCATTCGTCTTATCTTACAACACACACTGTTTACTGATGCGATACCCACAGCCCATCATGGGACGCACCGCTACAGCTTACCTCCTCAAATCCTGTAAACCACCATCAACTGTTATCATCTATGCCTATCTTCTACGCCTCAGGCTGACATAATATGCCTTCACAGTTTACGTCCCCCAAGATTGTTCTGATGTTTTAAAGATGCCAACCCTTGCATCATGCCATTGTGTGTAAGGACATGCGTGGATCTCAGAAGGAGTGCTGTATTCATTCAAGTCTTATCAATCACAAGCCCCAGCTGTGCGTCAATGAGGGACCATGCGGAATGCAATATTTCTCATCATAAATCATCATAGGGACGAAGAATATTATTTTATGAAAATTGGACGGAATCCATCAATCTTTGCGAGAATGATCTGTTTTGCCGTAAGGGTAAGACTGATTGTAACGTGTGCTGCGAAATTGTTCATGTAACTTGATGCTTACAGAAAAATAAGGAGGGGTACCGTTGGTTGTACTGTTTCCATATGCGTTTATTTATATTCATTCATACAAACAAACAACAGGAAATAATTGACTGCAAATTGTCATCTGACACGGTGTAGTTAAGTGTCAAGTTTACCATAATATTTATGAAAACGTACAGTCAACATTATTCAAAACAATGACATGATGTGGCATGACAGAATACGTATGTTTTCGGTCAGTGCACTTTGCCAGTCCCGCGTTGAAAATTTGCCAGAAAAGGTCAGTTTTGTACCATGTATCTCACTTTTCTTCCCGCACCTCTTCATTTGTCAAGCTGTGATGAGACGGTCGACCTTTTTCGTGGTGATCATGATGCATTTTGCCGTCAACTTGCTGCGTTAAAGTGCCATTAGCTGCTGAAACCAAGGCGGTTCTCGCTGGAGGTCCAACGGATAGCAGTTACCCTTTACAGAAAAGAATGTCCATAAAGCAAAAATGGTTCATTGCAAGACCCGTGACCAGATAATATCAGGCTACATGTGTACATAATAAGGAAAATATCTTAACCATATAATGCTGTTCTTCCATGATTGTTGCTTATATAAAAACGTACATGGATAATCTAATAATTCATACTATTTAAAGCTGAATTAGCTGATAGAAACTTGTAACATTTAGAAACTTTTAACATTTTACCACTAGTATAACAGTACGTAAGACGTGATAGAAATTGAATATTTTATTGCAAAAATAGACGCTTAGATATAACGTTATGAAAATTGTTTCAGTTTATAAGTTTGGCAGCCTTGTCATTATATCTATTAGATTACATTTTTCAGATAATGTTTGGATGAAAATGGTGTCAACTAATATTGCATTGCGCAAGAACAGGAGTGGCTTGGAATACTTCCCAGATACAGTAACCATGAAATTAAACGTCTCCACGGATCGTAAATTGTGGCTTCCAATCTTGCTTCAGGTCTCGCATGCAAGAACCCTAAGTTTGAAACAATCTTGAAAATATCAATGAATGGTAAATCGTAATAAAACAATAAAGACCTTTAGAAGTCTAATGTTTCACTAACGTATTCATGAGTTGATATTTCTAATCGTATAATGGATAGGATTAACCGCATTAGATATAACGTATTTCATTTCTTAAGCGTTAGTAATGGAACGTTGATAGGATATGCAGCACACTTAAGCCCTCGAAATGACGAGGCAGATACAAAATTTAGAGGAAGTGGTTTCGTATCCTTACTACTTAAAGAGAATATATTATTCGTCGACGGAAGCATGATTGTAGAATGTGCAAAAAGTGGAATGGAAGAAAATGTTAAGTATTTTATTTTTATTTATTTATTCATACAACACCAAAAGAAACCAATAAATATAAATAAAAACCACGGATACCACGGATCCTGACTAAAATCAAATATGTGATACAAAGGAATCAATGAAACAAAAGCAAGAAATATTAGCATGCTGATTATTCTAACCATGAAAATTATGTCAACATAGAAATGTAGCAATAATAATTTTACATAAATAACTTAATTATACAAAAAGAGCTTCAATGAGTCTCTCCCAGATTAAACAGTTTTTTACGTGCACGTGTTTTATGTTCTTAGTATAAGTTACAATATCCAGACTATGTAGGAGCAGTTGACTTTATTGCTTCTAGTCCCCATTGTCACAAGGCCACAGCAGTTCAAGAGTACTGACTTTGAAATAACTCGAACTAAGTATTGTGGAATCCCCCAAACTAACCTTCCTCTGAACCAGAACAGCCTACAATGGCATTCAGCAAATAAATCGCAACACGTGCACACCTCAGGGATGGTGTCTTGAGATTAGAGGACGTTCGCTCGAAGCATGCGAACTTTCCATTTATCTAAGCACAATAGGCGTCACGGTGATGTGTTGTAAATGGGTAGCAGGGCCAGAGGTCGGCCAGTATTATTTTAAGGGTCATTTCTCGCTTTAGTTCTGTAATCCCACCTTTCATGGTTTATTCTAGTCGGTGTGAAAACCTGAGGTATCGACACATTACCTATTCAGAGTAGTTCTCACCGATGCAATTAATTGCAAGCGACCAATCCCTTTTATGTTTATCTTCAGCCCTTCAGCTTTGATACCTTGGAGAATACGCCATTACCCTTTCAGATGCTCACCCTTTTAACCTTTTATCCTTAGCTATTGGATTAGAGGCTTTCAGAGGAATACGCGATTGGTTGCAACGTTACATCTCAATTCCACAAATGAAACACAGGGAACAGTTTAAATCCTTTTTACCCCACAGGCATACGGAGAAGAGAAGAGCAAACACTAATCTTTTTGAAATAGACTGTGATACCCAAGTGGTGGTGCGCGGTATCCGAACCTCATGATAGAGGATTTGACATGCATGAGTTGTGGGAACAAACTAATATCTTGGGTGGAACGTACGGAAAGTTTTCAAGCAGTGAAAAAAAAACGAATTTGTAAAAACTTGCATTTTTTATAGTTAAGCTAGGCGCTTTATGTGACTGAGCCTGACTGATGCTACAATGACATGCACAACAAAGACAGAATTCTAACCATAACTTTAGTTTTCATTGCACCTGTATATCAGGTGAGCAAGGGTAATGTGTAGTCGTTATTGGCAATAAAATAAATGGGTAGGTAATCTTCTTGGAATACAGCAACATATAATTGACATAGTATATTAGTACTACATACAAGCTGTTACAACTATCTATAGTTTGTTTTCACATAATACAAAATCAACAAATTACAAACAGTGAGAACAGAAATTCCTAAGTAACCAGAAATCCAAAAGGTTTATTTTGGTTTTCCCCTTAACTGCAATTGATAACATTTTGACGTTGGTACATATGATAATTATTATAATTATAATGCATACATCAAATGCGAAAATAAGATAAAATTAGGAAAGAAAGGCAAATTGATATCGATAACATAAGAAAATTGGGAAATTTACAATTTATATAAAAATCGACTTGCTTACATTTGTATACGCAAACTATAATATAGAACATCCTGTTTAACCTTGCTCTTATATATATATATATATAGTATCTTAGGCCACACTGACTTAATTTCATGGATAACATCCGCGCGCTTTGATTCTTGCCTGTTCTGCGAATCCCATGATTACCAGAGAATCTGCTCTCCAGGGTAGGGGGTACTGGTCAGGGCATGGAACCAAGTGTGATGCTTAGTTTTGTTTTGCATGATATGTATGTTAAGACGGCTTCTCTTATTTGTTTTATCATAATGATGCCTGTATGAATATAGAATCTGTTAAGAATTGAATGGTGGAAGGGGACTTCAGTACATCTGTGAACTCCGAGGGAATCATTCTTTAATCCCATAGGCCTGAGTTAAACATGACATGCAAAAATCAAAACTAAAAGAATACGGCAGCATGAAAATCCCAATAACTTTGGGAAAGCAATACAATATGCCATACAATATGCCATACGTTATATATTGTGGAGTACGTTTTAGGTGTCGACGTAAATTAGCTCACGGTAAGAGATATATTCTGAATTTCTTCAAGCAATCTCGCAAAAGAATATAGGTGTTCAGAACGTTTTCTTTTATCCTTAAATACTTAATAAATAATATTCTATATCTCTGTATGGTATTACATGTATACACAATACTCAGCGCACCCGTACCTCAGTGAAGATCAGCCGACCATCTTGACACTGAGCAATTGACACCTCCATTGCCCTACAGCTATCCCGTGGTGCCATTAATTTCCACCACCCACGACGAATCCCTTACACAAAGTTGCCTAGGGATTTTACGCAAATGACCAAGAAAGGTTACGTGCTCATGTGATTTACTTTTTTCTTCACGGTATCGACCGTAACTTATACATTATCTGATTCAAAGCGTCTCCTTATCAAGGGAGGGATTTTCCCTCTGGGGAGGCTTTGACAGTCCAAACAGGAAACTGCTTTCTACGAATTGAATGTGGGGTGACGTGTGACCGGCGGGTGTGGTTTAGGGAGCATCTTTGGCAGTATTCGGAGATATCAGACTTTATTACATTTCGGTTCAGCGCAGCTTTTGTTTGTATGAACGTGAGTTAGAATCACCCTCAGGGGATACTTTGTTTTCCAGATTTGCTGAGTTTGCTCTTACTTGTAAATCCTCTGCGTTCCTGGTACCAACTTATCATCATCAAATCCGGCCTTGTCGCAGATCACTGGTTCTTAAATTACATTTATTCCAAAGCGTGGGAAGAGGTTTACAAAGGAAGCGCCGACCTACATGCAACACATATTTGGGGAAAATGTACAGAAGATGACTTTGATTGGTACCTGTTGTCAAAGGTTAGGATAAACCCTGTGGTTTATTTCTGATAACAGCAACCGGCTGTTCTGATTTTGCGAAGAGCAGCTTTTATTCTCTAACAAACTTACAATGAACAAGTCGCATTGCATGCACTATCTTATGGGAGGATCTGTGGTGGCGAGACACGGCTTAACTTGGCAACAGGAACAAGGCCCGGCCTTCAGTCATGCTAATTTCTGGTGCCATTAGAGCTTCTGACCAAACTAGGTCCTTTGTTGCTGGATAGGAATCATGCTTGAGCACGTCTCTCCCCTAGTAGATACCCGTGATTACATCTTCAAACCAGCTAGCAGCAGACTTTTCCGTCTGCCAAATCATGAGATACACTACTAAAGCGGGTACGTTGGCGGCTTCGCCCTGTTCTTAATGCGAACAATCCTGAATTTATAATGGGAACATCAAGCAACACGTAGAATTTTGAATTAAAAGACAATGAGACACATAAAGTGCACAAATACTCTTTTTGCATAAATCAAATTCGTGGCAAAGCACTCGGTCGTATGAAAGAGCGCCAACGTGCTACATATTCAATGAGATGTCTAGTTTAATACCAACTAAATACCTTCGACTTCTTACTCAGAATTATAGTCGTTTAATTGATCCGATTCATCTTAAAGCATTGAAAATTGATTAGACAGAAGTGAATTCTCTATAACTCTTTTAGTTTTAAGGGCCATTCTTTATTGCATGTTCCACAATGGAAAGAAGTAGTGGATCATCTGTCTTTCTTTAAAGTTTAGAACAAAATTAATGGTGCGTTGATTGATCTTTCACGGTAAAGCGTTTCATTCATAGCTTTAGAAATACCTTAAACATTGGCTTAGAAGTTTAGGATCAAGGCGTAGCAGATGTATCGTTCTTTTATAGGATAATAAATTCTTCTAACATGATACAAATATATAATGTCTTCGAGTAGCTTGACTAACAGTACTGCTTATCAAATCATGGATTTTATAATCTAGACAAATGGATACTACTGTAAACGTATTTCTTTATGAAATTAAGAACATTTGATAATGCTGACCATGGAGTTAAGGACTCTGTAAGCTGTCTAATTATGAATGTATTTTTGATGATTGCTTGATTGCTTAATGCTGTTATCGCAGACTAGAATCATTACCTCACTCTTATCTGCGAAACAAAGAACACTAATTAATATGTACATATCCATGCAGCAAAAGAAGTAGATTGATTAATCATAAAGGCAACCAATGGTATGATTAACGCATCGACAAAGTAAATCAAGCACCACGTTTCATTGATTTGGCTGTAGAATACAATGGTAGATCTTTCAAAATGATGAATTCTTAAACGGAAAATGAATGTGAATTTTCTTTCCTACAACGACATAAAAGTTTATAAACTATCCCTTTCCGGAAAGAAATAACAATTAACTAAAGAAATTGACATTTTTTTCAATTCAATCGATAGCATATATGTATAGATGGCAAAAATATCGCTACACTCTGATATTATTATGCTACCAAAAGTATTACCCTCTACAACAGTCCAAGTCCTGATCATCTGTAAGTTGACAGTTCGAATGACGTCACAGTGATGTCAATCAGTTCTTTTTTTTCAAAAGAACATGTGGGAATTTCTCCAGGCGTCGTTCCTTGATGTTGACGAATGAATACACTGAAGCGGCATATGGAACTGTCCTCCCCACATGTTTACGGTATACTGCAGTGACAGCTGATAAAGGCTTCAGACATAAAGACACATACAATGTGACAGAAGGCAATAGCTCATGACACGTTGAGTAATGATCTTTTTTATCTTAGAATATATTCCTCTGTATGGTTTTCTGTGTGAGACATTTCAAGCTTCGTCCAGGTCGGTTGGAAATACATACAGTCCTCATTCTTTTCGTCATAACTACAGTGATATCAGAGGTACACACGAGGACTTTTTGTTAGTTCACCACGTTGACAGCCCTCCAGACTCTGGCTCATATATCCTTGTTCTGTCTAATGGCAATACAGACCGTCAGCAAATAATGAGCAGCTATGATGTAACCAGATGACTCGTGGTGGGATCCATAATTGAAAGATGTCCCGTAGAGACTCCCCTCCTGGACTATAGATTGCCATTTACAGGCTTCATGTCTCCGTCTGTCGCACAATGGATGTACAGTGACGTAGCTGGAGACACTGGATTATAAGGAACACGGTAAAACGATATAATTAGGTCCTCTGAGAATGACCAATGTCATACAGCTTCTCAGCCAAAGGAAATAAGTCTGGTTAAGCTTCAAAGTGATCGTCTCTAAACATACTTGATGTTTGGCTGGATTAGACTGCATCGCTTGCAAATACCGGTTTCAAATTTGCCATCTAAAGGTTGTTATGTCTATGAAAGTTGGACATCAAGGCATCAAGATAAACGATGCAAAAGTTACTCAAACAACTGGATAGATTTTGTTGACGGTCAGGCGTTGCGAGTAGCATTCACTAGTGGCCAGAAAGAAACCAACGCCTAGCGTTATTTAAGGTATCTCGGTTGGCTAAATTGGCATTTTGGCCTTCCACTGTTTTCTTATTAATGAATTAAGAAAGAATGGAGCCGTAACGAATGTTGATAGATGGGCATTAGAGAATTCTAAATCTGATTTTTTGGGGGCCAAATTGATGACGTCATCATTTTTATTGCCTCTGATATTATTTTTTTCTATGACAAAATGCAGCACTTTGGTACATACCACTATAATGAAACTTAGTTTTTCGTTGCATAATGATGAAAGCTACAAACGTAGTGTTGCGCAAATTGATATCTACTAATGATCTGTAGTAATTAGAAAATGTTTGTTTTCATCTAATCAAAAAACTTTAATTCTTAATAACTACAGATCGTTAGTAGATATCAGTTTGCGCAACACTACGTTTGTAGCTTTCATCATTATGCAACGAAAAACGAAGTTTCATTACAGTGGTATGTACCAAAGTGCTGTATTTTGTCATAGAAAAAAATTATATCAGAGGTAATAAAAATGATGACGTCGTCAATTTGGCCCCCAAAAATCAGATTTAGAATTCTTTAATGCCCATCTATCAACATTCGTTACGGCTCCATTCTTTCTTAATTCATTAATAAGAAAACAGTGGAAGGTCAAAATGCCAATTTAGCCAACCGAGATACCTGAACCATAACTATAGATTAATTAGCCTAAAACTGAAGTAAAGACAACAGCGCAATGACAGTTTAAATCAAAGTTAAGACAAAGTTGAATGCTAATGAATGAATTAGCTGCTGTTACTTGAGTACATGAAATATGTTGTCTCACGGGCGTAACAGGAAGATTACCTAGTTCAGTATGTAGCCCTAAAAAACAATAACTTGTACATTATGTAAATGTTGTTACCTTCTGACATAGGTACGAAACAAACATAGTTTGAAGGAAACAGTCCCATTCGCCCCTTCAGATAGCCCAGGCACCAGCTCCCTTCTTCACCCTCCAGTATCTCTACAATGTCGCCAACTTCCATTTTCAATTCGTTATCCTCCCGTGGCTTGTAGTCGTAGATGACTTTAGCGTATTTTCTGTCTACGTGATGAAAACGAAAAATAAGGACCATTGATAACATCAATCAGTCATTCTTCTTTTTTCTTAAAACGTCCCGTGAGCTTCCCATAGTATTTTACACAATCATATTATTGCCATTCTTTACATGGTAACAGGAACGCCTTAAGGTGACTAATGTCTCACCAATGAACAATTACTGAGCGATGATGTGACGCGAAATATATTTCACATGAAAGAGAGCAATTAAAGTACTGCTACATAATTGCATACACACCATACTGTTAGATACAAAATAATGTTTAGAATAAAAAAATACCATTTCCCTGTGCTCTCCTCATCGTCGCTATTCCTCGCTCACCCGTCGTCAGGCTATTAGCCTTTCCTGTCAAATACATACAACGTATAAAATGCTCACTTCATTACCTGTCTTCGCAAAACGTGCATGCATTCGTTCCCGAACTATTTGAACAGAGTTTATGGTGACATCATCGATGAGAAGGCAAAATTCTCATCACGTTTACTTACCTGGGGGATCTGTGGAACTCTCCTTACCATCCGGTTCGGTGGACATGCTTCTTCTTGTTAAGCTAGCATCATAGTAAAAGGCAAACTTTTTCCTTTCTTCTCGCTTTCTTTGGTGCCTGTTGACGAGATACCCTGCCAGCGTGACGCAGATGACTAGCCAGAGACCTCCCGCAGAAGCCCCAATGATGGTTGCAATGGTCGAGAACGTCGTCAAACTCATCTGTCGCTCTGGAACTTTTGTTACCAACAAGAACACCGTGAATAAGTTTATACGGTTGGTAAGGCTCACTTTCCACTAGACGGTGCTCTCACTGCGACCTAAATAGGATATGTGTAACCTTCGATTTCACACTTGATATATTATACAAAACATGAAAGTTTGACTGAGAAGTCATCAAAACGTACACACAGTGTAAAAAGATTCGTTTCTTTTGAATAGAATTCGTTGAGCGATATGTCAAATTTTAGGTCACAGAGAGAGCGTGGCGAGAGTGTCGTCCTTGTGAAAAGGGGGATCATTGACCGATTAACAATTTTTTTTATCTATGAGCAATGTGTAACAAGCTTAAGGAGCAAGGGGCCAGTCCCTGGCCGAGGCACTTAGGCAGTAGGTAGGCAATGAATAACATAACATCTGACGTTTCTACGTCGACCGTCCGTCACATTCTTAGTGACAATTAATAAGTACTGGCTACCAATATTTCTATATGCGACGATACTTCACTAACGTTTGGGACCGCATTAGTAGCAGTGACACCTAGCTGTAGTGCAAGTGAACAAGATGGTGATGGAAAGGTCGACTGTCATATATATTTTATAAACTTGATAAAGAACTTTGGTATCCCTGCCATGAGAGTGAGTGAGAGAGAGTGAGAGGTATCCAACAATAAGACGGCATCAAAATTTTTCCTGAACAGATTTTGTCAACCACGAGATTATAAGTTTATTGGTACTTTACTAGGATTTAGGTTTTAAACAAGACATTTATGTCTATTTCAATGAGATCCCTTATCATTTACGTCAATGCACGTAACCTTGGTGACATACTCTACGCAAAAGATCCCAGCCGTTAAGCACACTATGAATATAGCTTTGCTGGATGCATTTGGTTGACAGCTGCACATTTGGAGATTGTAACAAGAGATTTAGCCAAGCCGTGTAGCCTCTGAAGGAACCGATGTTATCATCGATAGTATGTGCAGTTACTAAACCCATTTGCATGTGATAAAGCTGTCAATCATCAATGGCCATATATACGACTCCACATTGTTTTCCACCGGGAGTTTAAAGATTTTATAAAACTATTAAGCGGTCAAACGATTGTTAACTACATTGTTGCTGAAAAACCACACGTATAGCGATATCATATTTTCAACAACAACAACAAAAAATAAGATTAATCTAGTTGTCACTTACCAAGAACGTCAAGGTTTGTCGATTTCTCTGCCCTTTTCCCCACGCCGTTGCTTGCAGTACACGTATAGTACCCACTGCTGCTTTCATTTACACTATACAACACCAGGGAACTGGTCCGGATCCGGACGTCACTGGACATTGTGTAGACATGTGCCCAGAGTGGCCGACCTGTCTTTGACCATGTGATATTTGGAGGTGGATTTCCGTCAGCCACGCAGCGAAATGTGACGTGGTCCTCTAACGAAACTTCTTTCGGGTCCGATATGCTGATAATAGAGGCAGGGTCTGTGTAAAATGAAAGACTTTGTGAACATTGACCTCGAGCAAAGTTGTGTCTTATCTGATATGCTGACCTACAAGTTATCAAGCCAACATCATTACATTATCGATCAAACTGACGATTTTTTAACTAAACTCCAGCAGGGTACCCCAGGAGGGGCGACGATGGGGAAGGAAGGGGAAGACCTGACATAAGGAAAACATCTGAGACTGAACGTCTCCTCAGCTTACAGAATTGCAGAGATAAACCTTGCTGGAAATATTCTCTGTGTGTCTACCAACCCCCACCCCCACACCGACGAACAGGAAGTCAAGGGAATTGTAAGTAGGTAGCTTTGCATCTATTAGGTCAATAGCTGTAATGATATTGCCTGAACCTTGATATAGTTTTGAAACATTTCAACTTAGTTACTACACCAATGAAGGTAAGGCATCCAGGTAATAAGATATCCCAATGAGCAGCTATTCATTGACAGGCAAATGGATATGATTTTGGAAAGGCCAGACATTTCAGAGAGCATTCACTGTCTTCGTCAGTGACACTGAGGAAGGCTAGTTGAAACGTAAGTAATGGTATGCAAAAGAATTGAGGAAAGTTTTAACTAAATTACGGTAATATCATGTTTGCTTACAAAAGACTTCCATGAGTAGACTGGCAGCAGCTCTTCGTGTGACGTGTTGTACAAGGCATGTGTAAGTCCCTGCGTCAGATCGTGTCACGTGGCGGATAGTCAATGATGGAATTCTCGCGTTTCCTCCCGAATATTTTCCAGATAGTCCTCTCGTCTCTATCCGGCCGCCATCTTTCTCCCAATGAAGTGACGTAATGTTAGGCCTTGCGTCCTTAACTGCGCATGTCAAAGATGCTGATGTGCCCCATATTGTGATGTAAGGGTTGCTTGGTCCGACCACTAATTTTGGAGGAACTTAAGAAAAGATAAGAACACGTTAGTTTTGGTATTTTGTTCATAACATCTCCTATCTAGCTGGTGAATATCTATGCTGCCATTGTAGAAAGCTCTGACTAACATTATCACGCATATCATTATACTAACTTCACTTAAATGGAATGCCTATTGATTTGAAAGTGCATCGAATGCGAAATTTTTGCTAACAGTCACTACACGAAAGGTAACAAGGCAACTCGATAGATCTTGTGACTTATCTTGCTGCTTGAATAACTTTTTTATCATGAATATCATTATTTTGCGCCCATTATTGCAACGGATCTGCTTACAAACTAAACTTGTGATTTTATGGAACTAAGCCATGGACAATGTAAACTCGTGAAACATTGTATAACCTTTTGTCTGTACATGGCTATATTGTGATCATTTCAGGTGGGTAAAATCACCACAAAGAATGCTTTGATGAGACCTGAACAGGTCTTTTAAGTGATTGCTTCATAAAAATCAAAATTTTAAAAATATTGCTAAATTTGTGTAAAGGCTAGCATACACCCTGGTACTTCAAACATGCATGATGTCGTTTCTTGCCATTGAATGCAGATTCCTGTTCTTATTTTCATTTAGCAAAGAAATTTACCGTCAACAACATAGCTGCAGTATTTTACATAGCACCTGGTGGCTCGTATGGGATCACAACGTATACAGTGACATCCATTAACCTATTAATCCTATCAAATTTCTGTATACTCCTGGAAATAGTTTGAATGATATTGATTGTAGATACGTCCGACTATTACTCGTGGTACATTCCGAATGATTTATACGAACTGAGACAACTGTTATCTTGAAACATTAGTCCACGGTCATGATTTACTTCTCCTTGTTAAAAGGGCAACATAGATCTAAAAAAAAGATGCCATCAGATAGTCAGAATTCGTTTGAAAAATGCTGCAGGATTTCTACAAACCGCTATTGATTTGTAGTTGGTACATAGTTTGTACACGTCTCATATCAGATCCAAGTGGAGAAGGATTTACATACCGCGGGGAAATGGCTTTAGTAAATAGTTCCTGGGATGTGAGGAGAAATTCTATTATGTCTCAGCATATTTTTTCTGGAGAACCGTTACCTTGAATGCTAAAAACCGCATGTGTAATACCATTTTTCTACCCTTTATCACTAAGAGCAGCTTTACAAAATATTCCCCTCTATGCAAGCTAAATGTACAGTTTCCGCTCGCATTCCGAACCGAAGACAAAATAGACGATCCCATACGCACAAGGTTTAGTAGGGCGGAAGAAGAAAGTGCCACATATACCCACATCTGGGACCAAAGTCAAACCATTCAGTGTTGCCAAGTTCTGAAGCTTTTAGTCAAGTTGCCTTTTGGGTACTTTAGCTTTGACCTTGAGTCTACTTGCAACAAGAATAGCAGTCGATTTTCATGAAGGGTTCTTGAACTTGCGGTTGATTGATCGCCACTTGTTACAAATTTTAAATCTCCTTCTTCAGAAATCTTTTACAGAGGTCTTCATGGTCTACAGGAACAAAGTATAAGATATGGATTTCATGGATATGGATTTCCATTTGCAGACTTCACTACCAGCCTTGAATTCTGCCAGAATCCATTACATTTTTCCATCATAACTACACGGGGGCTTTGTTAGAGGGATAACAAGTCCCGGTGCTACCAGGAACCCATCCCCTCCATCCAAGCTACATTAAACAGATATCAATAAGAGATCCGTGCAGCTATAGTAAGTTGGGATATAAATACGCTGGCGAAACATACCAAGTATATCCAAATGAATGAATTTCTCTTCATTTCCTAGTTCACCGGTCATTATCGATAGTGAATATGTTCCTTCATCCTCGATTCTTGTCGGATCGATTCGCAGAGAAGCCCTTCCGACCAACCGGGCCCTGCCGGCGTATCGCCCGTATGCTCTGCTCAGGTTGGCCAGTGGAACGTAAGAGAAGACCGTGCTCCGTTTGTCCGATGCTGTCGGGCTCTCCACCACCCTTGACCAGGTGATGGAGATGATGCTGTATTTTGAAGAGTATGCTGCCGGCAGTGTTACAGGTTCACCTAGTGTGGCTTCCTCTGACTCGGGGAGATCAAAACTGGTGTGCTGCGCCCAACAGCCTGAAAAAGGAAAGCAAAGTTTGACTTACAAGAACCTTCTTTACGACTCCTATTTACCAACTGTTTTAGTTTTACTGCAAGTAATCCATATTTAGAAAACATGTTTGTACATGCTACTACAATGGAGTGAAGAACAGCTGGTTAATGAAAATTTAGTTTGACTTTCAAATTGATTAAACATGAAGTTCTAAGGTCTCTTTTCTGTGACTTTTCTTACTTAGTTCCAGTGCTAGCAATCTATCTTTAGAAGTACTGATTCATCTGCAATTACACTGCCAAGGAACGGTCGGTAAATAAAATTGTGATAAACCTCTTACATGCTACAGTTATTCAAAATCTAGTTGAAACGTCTCAGACATTGACAAAAGCGGTTCAATGTTGGAAAGCCCAAAACAAAACGATATACACACATTATATATATATATATATATATATATGTATATATATATATATATATAGAAAGAGAGAGAGAGAGAGAGAGAGAGAGACAAACAGACAGGCAGACAGACAGACAGAAGAGAGACAGAGCGAGAGAGAAAGAGATAGAAAGACAGAGACAGATCAAAGCTTGTGTGTGATTTATATTGTGGGAAGTTTCACACAAATAAATAGAGGATTGAAGTTAACGGAAATGTGCGTTGCGAATAACAAGTACATGTGTTAAAACCCAACACGAACTACTGCTTGGTAATGACGAAGATATACAGCCAATTTAAGTTGTCATGTAGTCAAGTCGAACGAGGTTTTCATCATCATACATCCATAACAAAAGTAACTCCCACCACGGCAAATGTATATAATCAATCCATGTACTAATTGCTGATGAAAGCCGGAAACCGGCAACTAATTGTACACAAAGGAATCGCCTAGCGAGGTGAAATACAGATAATAGTGATCAATCAGATTTAGATAAATGGGAAACACTATAGCATTTAAGTTCTTAAAGCGACGCAAATCAGACGAATCGGCAGTTATAAATCAGCTGCTTTGATTAGGCGTGAGGACAGTCAATTCTAATCAAAGTTGTGAGAAACTTTCAAGAGGGAACTTGTAGACAGAAGCTAAGAAATGCGTGGGATAAGACAAATAGATACAAATTATAGCTTTTGTATTATAACAGCAATAACGTTACACATCTTCTCGTACTGAATGCCATGCTTGGTGACAAAGAAGCTATTAGTAAGCTTGTACAAACCAAGACCGGTGAATCTGATAAAGGATGACATTTTTCTGAAAAATTTCTTATTGCAGGATTTGAGTGTACTTCGTTGATAAGATATGCAAATCTCAGGATATAGGATTAATGTATTATTGTTGCCAAATCCTGCCGGCTCATTAATATTGGACACTACCAACCCCATAGAGCCCACACTCTTAATCTGCGTATTTTTCATCTGAAATACTTTAGATCCGATAAAGCCAACACCTTGAGCTCACTGATACTGTGACACGTTGGCGACCTTGCTGCGGGCGAGCGATTAGACATAGCGTTCAACGATTTTTACCTTTGCCAGAATTTATACCTACTAGGACAATTTGCATGATATTCCTGTTTTAAAGTCAATGGTAAAACGACTCAGAATTCCGCACGCAGGGAATCCCACAAATATACCACAGTACAGTGAGATACCCGTTCGAGGATGATTTTATTGAAACTGTAATGTGATTGTAAGGCTAAAGGCTGCGGTCTACCGGGACACTAAACACTTTAAACCACCAAGATGATTGGTTCCTGCATACCGAATTTCCTGTTACTCAAGACTGGGTAGTTTGCAGTAATAGACCACAACTGTGCGTTCCCAATTTTAATGGCAGACGACTTTAACCCTATGTAGTATTATAGCGATTTGGAACGCAAGGTTTCAAAAGCATGATCTTCATGCACGGGGCGTCTGAATTTGAGTCTCAGAAAATGAATGCACAAACTACGAAGGAGTGGCATTGCTTTGAATTGTGGTTCGAACATGGGTAATGGTAAAAGCAAGAGAATTAATTGGACGCCGTTACCAAAATACGATCGATAGTACATTGCTGCCTCTTGTAATGAAATTATACACTGGTGGACTGAAATGATAGATTGAATCAGGATCGGAATTTTATTACTTCATGGTAATTGCTGTGAACAGGCCCTACGTCACCCAGCCTACAAGTGATAAGGCTCTCATCAGATTAAAACGAAACAAATGCGCAGCACGGACGAAATGGTCCGAAACTAATGAACAACGTCGAAATCCTAAATAGGATGTATTGGATTTTTCCGGAAAGGGCGTTTCTCATTTAAACATAAAGTTAAGTTTCCACCCTGTGAAAAAAAGTCTCCTGGGGCAAACTTTGACAACGATGGAGCTAGTTGAGATTGAATTCCGTTGATTTTCTAAACAATAAATTTGAACAGGATATTGGTTGGCACAAAGGACATGAAAGAATAATACTTGTGTGTAAAAAAAAACAGTCAGATGCGCAAACGTTTAGTTGATATCTTACTGCATTTGAGTCGAGCTTGCGTCACTGCGGGGTTTGCTCACTGCGTTACTGTTTTGTTATTTTCTCCGATCTCTTGTATCATTTTGATATTGCGTAATACGTCAAAGTATGACTTAGCAGACGACAAAATATACAAAAAGTAAGAAAATTCGTTCTTTATCTCTGAAATTCGTTGAGTATCTTTCAAACCCCACAGTGACGCAAGCGTGACGCGAGTGCAGTGAGATGCCACCTTTGGGTGCGATGGATGATTCAATGTAACAGCTGCTGCTGTGCCGCCTGTGCCTGCCGCTGGTGTGATACGCCGAGTGACGGTTATGTCGGCAGTAAAAACACAAACACAGATGAGGACCATTGAACAAAACAAACTGACGTATTTGTACAGTTCACGTCTGCACACAACCATTGAATCGTGCGTTTTTCAAGATCTTGATACATTCAGCACTTTTTGTTGTACTTCTTCCCTGTAATATTTCATAATGTAATTACCCTTGTGTACAAAGCTGGAATTGAGATTTACTCCAAATAATTGCAACGAGCATATTGTAATAACGTAGCATTTTTTTGCTGAAAAAATGCAGATTTTAGTTCCCCATCGCAGAATGTTTGCCCCTAACATGACTTTAATTCCTTCTTGATTTGTACCGTTAATTATACATCTAACACCTTGAGGAGCAGAGGTTCCGCAAAGCTGCATGCTTCCAATCTAATATTGAAGGTGTAGCCTGCTGCGATAGCTGGAAGCAATGACCTCTACTGCCATTAGATATGTTCCTTATGGATGATCACATATGTAAGTAGAAACTGCTACGTGCGATTTTTCAGGCCGTGCCCTAGCACCCTTTCACTAACAGCATTGCCAACAAGCGAAATGGTAATGGAATGTGACGAAATTAATGCGTGCTGCAGAAAGATCAAACTTGAGCTAACAGAAAACCCTGGCTCGTTGCCAGTTCACAATCTAGTACCAAGAAAGTGGCTGATGCATGTGGCCTGCCACATCTACCACATCTATGATAAATGACTGTTTCTACCAGAAATTGCCTTAAGAGAAAAAGGCAAACACCATGACATTGTCTCATCTGTAAGGATTGGTGTTTGGAAAGGAGGTGTTACGGCCCATTCGACTGCAACGAAGCTGTACTTTTTTTTCCACAGTTTTCCAATATTCTTCAAATCATGTGTCGTAGGTTAGGTCGTTCACTGAGCCGGCACATTGTTACTCTAATCTGGACATTCTATCATCTAGGAGACCTGGTCCCAGTGAGCAGTTTTCGGTGTGTCATGTGAATTTTGTATTAGAACCACACAGTTGCTTAACACCAAAGCGACACACGCCTGTTTACCCCCGAGGTCCACTACCTGACCGTTCTAAATGTTTCATACGACGGCCTGTCTCAATTTTGGACGAGTACCGTGCCTTGAATCGTAAATGGTACTTACACATCACCGAGTTCCGTTCCAGGCTTCATTATTGATCCAGCAGTGCATTTCTTTAGAACATAAAGGTGCGTGGGGAAAACCTACAGAGGCCAATTATTTTCCCTCGTGTGGCCACAAGGTAAAAGGAATGAAGAGGCATGTAAATGGTGTTTTCATACTGGGTCTAGTTGTAGGTCACCTATGGGGTGTTGTCCCTTCCATCCACAGTAATGCGATCGTTATTTCTAGAGACAAATGTGTCTTAAGTTGTCTCCAGACGGCTTTGCTACCATTTCAGCGGATGGAGAAGTGAACCTCTGTGATTATTCTGGTCTATTCAGTGATTTTCTCGGAGGAGATAGCGAAGCAAATAGGTGTCTTTTCCCATTGCCCTCTCACTAGTTGGGGCTAATGAAAACATATCATTTGCCCCGTCTGCGACCTTACTTTTGTGGAAAGAGATGGTCACTCCCAGGCTTGTGTAGGGAAGATTGGGGTCAGAGGTGACATTATTGTCGTTTCAAGCGTCGTTTCGTTCTTCGAGCTTCCAGCCTGGTCGGCCATTCCCATATCCCGGCGGTTATCTCTCTATGCATAGTCCCATTATTCAGTTTCCCCATTCGCCATGCAACATAACTTGCCGCTTGTATGGGGTAAACGGCACACGTGCGCCCTTGGAATGCTCATTCTTTTCCATCAATTCCCGAAAAAGCACCCCTCTGTGCTTTACATTTCAATTACGGTTGACAAAGGCGCTCACTTATAGCACGAAGACGAATGCTGGGCGCGGACCCACAAGACATAACCCAGAAATGAACAAACGTTATCTGTTCGTCACACGAATGAAACTTGAAGATAAGATTACTCCTTGATCCATCTCCTGCCCTTAGGCACTCTTAATTATTGCCCTCCGTGATGATTTAAAACACTGTTCCGTCTGTAAAAAAAACTATGGTAATTGCCCCTGGTGGCTGAGATTAATATCACGCTTTGCTGCGCAAACAAAAGTCGAGAACCAAGGATAAATTGACAAGATATAAATCCTCCATCTTTTCGTTGGTTTCTGGTAAATTATTGCTGGCTTGCCATACAGTAATAGTATTGTGTTCACTAACCCGTGGTACGATCCAGCACCATCATAAAGGTTCCCAACACTGCAGTAAAAACTGGGCCTGTTTTCAAAAACCGCATTAGATGATGTCGGCTGGTAATCCACGGCTCAGTCCAGAATCTATTAACGAAGTACGGGATGTATTGCGGGTTCGACAGTTCACACGTTTGTTCCGACAACAAATGGCCGTGCCTTTGCACAGGATTATGCGGCTTGCTACGAGGAAAACCCCGTCAAAATTACTTTGCGTTTTCCTACATACTGCATCATACTTTCTAAATGTAACTAATCATATATCTCTAATTCCTCATTCCATGATAAAGAGAAGATATTATCTATCAAATGAATGTATGTGTTTAAAATACAATGTAACTTTTCCTACTATTACTGATCAAGAAACATTGTATTATTATTAGAACCAAGTCCACATATCTAAGAACTTATGTGGATAAATTCGTCTTTCGTTGCTTGACAAAATCAAACCTGGAAAAAACTAGCTTGATGTACATTGTATTTTAGAATAAAACATACTGTAGTGCAAGCTCATGCAATTGCAATAAACAGCTTATCCTATTATTATTATTCCTATTTAAAGTATTGCTATATTATTCCAATTTTCACGATCTAAAAGACACAAAAAACTATAATTCTGCTTACATACCCACTAATGATTAAAAATGTTGGACTTTTCATAACTTTTCATTAGCTAGATCTTCTGCAGTAGAAGTCAAACCAGATAGTAATATATCTGGAAACATTAGCTGGATCTATAAAATATCTTATTTTACGGCATTATGTTTGTACCTTTGAAGATAGCCTTCAGGTATGAAGTTGTGGGTAGCCTTCAGGTATGAATTTGTGAGTAATCATACCAATTTCGGCTTTTGAAAATGATTTATAAACACGCCATTGAACATTACGATATCATGAATGCCTTAGAGTTCTATCTTGACAATGGTTGAACCTGCAAGTCACAGACCTACAACGGTATTCGTGGCGACAATTGTTCCATCAATTGAATATCAAATAGTGATTCCCCAAGCAATAACAGCTATGCTTTTACGGGAATTACGCGGACTCAATGTGATGGAAAAAGCGTGAAGAATGCTAGGTACTGAACACTCACCGTAATGGGGAAATGGCCAAATGCAGAAAAGTGCAGCAAAGATTAATGCCGGAGACAACACTGACTGGATTCCCAACACGGGCAGTAATGACATCTTCGACCTCACTGATGTCTACCTTTTGATCTCTACCAGACTACAAATACCATTCCTGACGTGCACACGCCGTCTCTACAGGATCCCTGATGCTGCATTCTCTGTAAGATGCAGGTCCGAACTGGCCGATGACTTCCTCATTCCTTCTAAGATATCGCAATATTCGTACTTCGCCCTTTCAGGCGCAGGAGCTTCCGCTGGCAATCCTACTGAGGCATGCGGTACCGCTACACTACTGCAGTGATTTCATCCCGATTCAGGTAGAAATAATCTGTACACGGCCCTGTTGATATGACGCCAGTGTCGCTGCCATCGGATTTGGAGAACGACGTAGCCATTCTGTCGCTAGTAATGGTAATCCACACCTCTTTCAAAATGAGCTATAGACGTCGATCGATCAGCCGTTTTACGCTCTAAATGATTCTGAACTTATTTGCCCGTTCACTACATCATTGCGTAGCACAAAGCCTTAACAGGCGAGTCCCAAAGTCAATATTAATGGTTGTTGTATCGGGGTTCTTTTAATATGCATTAGATGTCTGGACCTTTGTGGGTTGCATTTTACTAGGTCTTATGAGAAGTTTTAGCCTCTAGGTAATATAACATTTTAAAATGAGTCTGGAGACTGAGATGATTATGATTAGGTATGTTCACTGGTCCTTGCGTTATGAGACGTCAACGTCAGTTCAATGGCAACCAACAAGTATTTTTTCAAATATTGATATCATTTCTTGCATTATTCAGGCAAAATTTAACCCTGTGATGCACCGTTCTTTAACATTCAACAGGTAGAGCCCATGCCTCGTGCGATTACCATTCTGCGATTAGATTTACTATCAATTGCAGTCCAACACTGATACATCTTACCGCTGTTTTTCAAATATATGATCAATCATACATGCAAAATGGACCGATGAATCATTTAACATGATGTTTAGTGGTCACACTAAAGATCGATTGCTTGATTAAGATAAGATCTATATTATGTTTATGTACTATGTGAGCTTAAGGGACATGCTGTTATTCAATGCTAATGTTACGGACTATGGTCATCCATTAATTAAGAGAAAACCAGGTTAGCACATATTATATTGTTATAATCATTTCTTGTTACACGTGTAGTACATTAGTCTTGGTGCTCCAAGTACACACTTAATTGCTGATGTGTTTTAATATAACATTGAGTACATGATATTACATTTACAATGAGAGACAATTAAATCAATTAAATCAAACTTCATTTACACGACCAAATGTCGACCAAAAAACGACGGTGACTTTTGTATGGTCAACTATAAACTATAAAAAAGGAAAGACATTGGATAAAATAAATCTTAAAACTCTACTTACTAAACAGTATAGCATAATCTCCATACAATTAGGCATGGGGTTAGACATGAGTGTCACCATGTTTTCTAATTATTTTGCAATCTTTTATGTATTTACCTATTTTAGTATCATAAGGGCTGTCTAAAGATATAGTCAAATCTACTTCTGGTATCGAGTATCTTGGAATCTGTAGTATTTAGATATAGGAATGTGAAAAACTTCTTGCGTAACATATCATACATAGAGCACTCGTGTGCGAGCGTTGAAGAATCTTTACGTGACTTTCGACCGCTCCCTAAAAGCTTCCCAAGTAAGGTCATCGCTGGGTTAAGGTACTCTCTCACTGCACTTGCGTCAAACTTGCGTCATTGCGGGGTTCGTTCACTGCGTCATTGTTTTGTTATTTTCTCCTACTTTGTTATGATTTAAATATTTCGTAGTACGTATGACTTAGAAGACGACAAAATGCACAAAAAGTAAGAAATTTCGATCTGTATCTCTGAAATTCGTTGAGTATCTTTCGAACACCGCAGTGACGCAAGCTTGACACAATTGCAGTGAGAGTGAACCTTTAGGAATAGCCTGGAATCCATTCTATTGTAGCTTCCGTTCGCTTCACTGATCGAATATGTTGTCCATACTTTTCACTTTTTACCTTTGCCGGAATGGCTAAGGTTTAGGTTTTAGGCTTGTGCGTCCGTTTGTCCTTTCGTCTGTAAACAGTATAACTCAAGAAGCCTTTGATGGAGGAGGAGAATATTTGGTAGGTGGGTATATATACGTAGGAGTCGTGAAAAGAAAGGTCAAGTCAGATAATGGGCCCTCTAGCAGCTTACCAAGGTACTGCAGTGTACCCCAATGTTTGATATCTTTCTAGATACTCGGCTGGTGCAGATGACATATAAAAGTGACCGACTTCTAAGGACGGATCACTTCGCTCACCTTGCTCACGACTCACTCACGACAATGGCATGAGGAAGGTCGACAGTTCATGGCCAGCTATGTACAATTGGAGCTATCATCTAGAATACATTGAAAATACATTACAAAACAAACGTCTTCTAGACGAAACTACTTTGGACTATGATTGTATGTTGTCCATAGAACCATAATCCTTTCGCCAATCCCTTTGCCCATAAAAACCTTGGTAATGAATAGAAGTATTTATTGGAACTTCAATCATCCGAGTCTAGGGAAAACTGCATTTTAAACGATAACTGAAAAGTAATGATTTAACAATAATACAAAGCCGTCTATGAGACACGGGAAGTACATCGGGTTGTAAGCCTCTACATAAAACAAGTAGTAACCTTTAAAAGGGGAGTAATATTATTGCATGGAGGCCCTTATAAACAAGGAGGGCTCCGGAGGCCTGAAAGGTCGACATATTATTCATAGAAAAGAAGAAAGAGGGATGCATAATTGTAAGTTGATTACTAAACCGGTGACAACACAAACCCAGTGCTCACTTCCAATGCATTCAAGCTGACGTGCAAGCTGCTGTAGTCATTAATCACTCTTTACTTGTGTACAGACAGACGGGCCTGATAAGGTATTGTTCAACTAAGGCCATGTTGATTTGATTATATGGATGGCATCTGTGCGTGCATCAATTTTCGGCCGTTTCCAAAAAAAATGTTTACAACCATATTGTAAATCGTACAAGCAGCTGAAAAATAAGCAAATGTATGCCGTGGATTGCATGATGAAATATCAGAAAACGTACACTTATGTCATGAAACATTCAAAGGTCAATTTGAAACAAGATATGAAAGAACAAAAAGGAAGAATCTTTTGTTCGGTATACAATTTTCTGAGTGTTCAGTCATTTGATTAACCTTCCTGACCACTTAGATTTCTTCTTTATTCGCGCGCTAGCATCAGTTTTTGGGTTCCCAGAGGATGTCATCCATATAGTCAAATCAATATGGCCTAACTACATTGCTCAGTCATTACGCAGTGCTACTGTTGTGTTCTTTTATACTGTACTGCTTGTCCTAAATGACACTCAATGAAATATCAATATTATCCTTATTACCTTACTATCATTCTGACCTGACAGATATTGTGCAAGCTATGTATTGTGGAAATGGAGAATAAAAATTGATGCAAAATGTCCTAATTACTATATTATCTTGGGTCTCCCTGAGCTTACACCATCTAGAAAAAGAAATTAGAAAATTACATGTCCCTTTAATTTATTTACAAATTATGCGGACTTGGGTGACTATAGATTTCGCGCCGTATTAAACTATTAAAAGAGAGTAACGTTAATATAAGGAAGTCTGTCTTGAATATTGTGATAAAGATCAAAACTTTTATGCCTTTTGCTAACGGGCTGCGGTCAGCAGGATTTTGCTAGTGAACCAGAAACACAACATTTTCTCCTAGGTCTTGTCGAGAAAAAAAGCGTTGGCTCATTTTACTGGTGGTAACTGCAAAATGCATTTCCTTCAGTTTGTTAACACAAAAGACTAAAAGCCATTAATATTTACCACGTATGGCCTGCTCACGGTGGTATCTCCCTGCACTTGGGGTACTCGTGCGGCACTGCGGGGTTCGTAGATGACTCAACGAATTTCAGAGATAAAGAACGAGTTTTCCTACGTTTTGTGTATTTTGTTGTCTTTTAAGTCATATTTTACATGTCATACGCAATATCTAATAATAAATTATAAAAATAAATCGGCGAAAATAACACAACAGTGTCCGAATGAAAGCTCGCTGCTACCTGACGTCATCCGACGACTTCCGGATTAGCAGCGAATCATTCATCTGATGAAGGTCGGAGTGTTCGGCCGAAAATTTATGGTGAGTTTCTTCCCTTGTGTTGGAACAAAGTTTAAACTTTTCACAACACAACAGTGTCTCAAGGAACGAACTCCGCAGTGCTGCACTGGTGCCCCAAGTGGACCGAAATACCACCTTAAGGTAAGGTAAGGCAAGGAGGGGTAACCTCCTTGGTGTGGGACTTTAGATACACGTGCGAGTATTTGTATCACAAACGCCATGAATTGCAATCTAAAGACCGTCAAAACCCTCTGAAATCCTCAAGACAGCAGGTAAGCGGTCATAAAACTGTCAGAAAAACATCCAAATAGATCAATTCGTCACAGATGGGGTTTCTTTAAACTGTCGTATTATGTCTTTTGTGTCCTTGGGGTTATCCTTTCGGTGGTAACTACGTCAGCAAAATGGTGGGAGGAATAAGCTGTTGGTTGGATAAACATCTTCATTGCCACCGGGAAAGAAATCTACGCGTTTTGGATCGCATGCCTGCTAGCAAAGAGCCTTCTGTGCCGTGGTTTCGAGATAAACGGATATAAGCCATATGTTATGTACGAGGCAGTCTTGATAGCTACTTCAATATTCCCCGTACTGTCAGTCCACTGATGGTTGAAACGACAGGGTAAGGTACCAGTTACCAAGGATGCAATGTGCTTACAGTTGTCATATAAAAGTGGGATTGCTTTCAAATTTCACAAACCGTGCATGAGTCAATAGGATATGGCTGAGATGTTTTATCAATAAAACTTGTCTGTTCCATGCGAAAAAGCAGGTAGCATTATTATTACGCCTCGCGATCATATAGTTTGACGGCGAAACTTGTGACAGTCATTCTCATAAAAGCAAATCTCCCTGTTACCTATTGGATGGGGCATCATCGCATTAAAGCTTTCCCGGGGGCACCTCGATACATCAAGTATTTCACATTCGATTGACCAATTCTAATCCTCAAATCCAATTGCAAATTGACAATCATAGAGCGAGGCGCCAGAACAATCCAAACATCCAACGGATAGGTTACGGGAAAATTGTCCTGGATAGCGGGGCAACGCGTTGGGGTGACCTTGATGACCTTTGGAAGTATTTTGGCAAGTTTGGGCAAGTATACATGTCTATTAAAATTATATATGACAAGACTCACGATTTTTAAAAAAGAGTACTGGGAGGACCTTACAAATGATAGATCTACCTGGAGATGCACACTGTCCAGGCATCTATAGCTAAAACCAGGAGAAGCCAGACTGATGCGCATGGCGGAAGAAAAGTGAATCCATACAAAAAACCTTTGCAACAGACCTGAGTCAACCTGCAGCTGAGATATGCCCTATGTGGCATATACTACCATTATCTTACAGTATTCGTGTCATGACAAATAACACAGGTCTATAGATCAAAAACTTTGAAATCCGGTTCTAACAATGCAAAGGGGCCGATGGTAACCATTTGCGGATTTTGCCGTGTGGGCGAGCTAGTGACCGATAAAACCTAGTGATTTAATCGGGCCAGAGGGAATAACCTCGTACAGACTTCCGATATCCTGTAACCCCCTCGGTTCATTTACAGAATCGTTGAGGAAAACAAAAGTGGACTGGCCGTACGTCTCAGCACGTTATTAATTCCGTACCGCCCACATTAGCCGTTTTTTACTGATCAATCAATCGCAATTACCGTCACCGGATGGTGCTCACGAGGTCTTCTTCATAAGACAGATGGGGGGTAAAATGGCCCTAGACGCTGCCAACAATTGAACTGACGTCTCAATATGTCATCCCATAAAGTACATATTGCCCGGCGTAGCGCTTGAACCCTTCTCTGTCCACCTTTTATTGCCGGCGGATTTCTCAAGAAACTCTCATTTGCTTTTCTTCTGAAGAGTTACGATAATGTTCTTTAACCAACAACCCGCAACATAACCTTCCTTGCCTAGATTTACCGACTGTTTCTACTGGTGGGGATATAACGGGGTACGAGCTAGCGTCACTGTACATATCATTTCCTTTCATTCGTTTTTTTCTGCCACCCTCCGGGCATGCATGTCTCATGACACGCTCCGCCGCATTGACTGATGTGAGCATGGCTTTATGACTCTACGTTCGAGTATTCCTCTATGTTTCTGGTATAAATCAAGCTACTTATGGCAACAGAATATATAGGAGAGGGTGCATGGGGGAAGGTAAAACACCGCTAATAGCATCCTCTACCTCCGTAATAACCAGATAAAGCTCTACAGACCATATTCCCTGGAATCATTCCTTCTCGTACCAATGCCCCCCTGGAGAGATTAACACTAGAGGGACGCAGTGATAAAGGCGGAGTATGTTCGAGGTACTTAGTCTCAGTTAGAGAAATGTTTGTAACATAACGTGATTTGAGAATTGATTTCAGTATGTGTACAATCTCTTGTGGGTTCTAGGTAGTGCCTGCTCCCAGAGATGCTAATCCGATTTAGACCTCTAGAAAGTGCTGCCCTAATTCAGAAAGTTTGTTAAACACACAGATAAGGATAAGTAGGGCACTGTCAATGGAAGGGAAATGTGCACTGACAGCTGTAGCTGTATGGAAAGATTGATCTGTTAAAAATAGCGTGCATGTACGTGTACAGACTCTGATTACAAGTGCGACCACCACCCCGTGCGGGCAGATGCCTCGGAGGCAATAACTACAATGAGTAACTCGTGCGAGAGCTCTACTTTTGGAAACTCGTCTGTTGAGCGAGAGAGAAACACGAGAATGTTAAAACTATTCCAACAGGTGAAGAGCTGCCATGTTGCATACTTGCGAATCGTCAGTCTTACTGTAGATGTTCTGATATCATCAAGTACAGGCTTATGGATGGTTTTGAGTAGAATTGACTGTAGCAGAAACCGTTGTGAGTCTGATGAATGAGAGTCAGGCAATGGGTACGGCGTCTGTCTGACACGTCTAACAAGTTTACCAAAATGCCGCGGGCAGAGGGTGTAAGGCAAGACTGATGCAACATGATTTGCCAAATGCAAGGCGCCGGCGCTTGAAGCCAGACTGCATAACGGTTCGAACACGATAGAAGTCGGGCGCATTGGCAGTCCAAAACGACTCCAAACAATAAGCCCTGTCCAGACCCATTTTCAAAATGCGATGGTTAATTGAGAACATAGTCTGTGTAGCTCAATAAAGCTAGTGTAATCTGTTCAGTTTTATCACGTTGATCCGACATGGGACAAGTACCTATTTGAGATTCCCGGTAATCATGATTTGCTACTGCAAGAGACTTGCTCCAATTTGAATGGATTGTATTCTGCAGGCAATCAGGCACATTAGGGTGGAATTTTACTGATTTTAAGCTGCTTTGTTTCCATTGAGTAAGCCTTCTTGATACAACCCCCTGGCATCGCGGCATTTCTCAACCAGATTGCAGATACATGTGTTGGGAAATCCTGAACATGTCATTCATGTCCGCGATTGCCTGCTGCGTGGGATTACCCAGTCATTGATTGATCTTGATCGGACCTCGTTTACAGCGAAAGGATTACGTTATAATCTAGCACCGGATCGCGCATTTTCAAAACACTCAAATGCTTTTGTCGATATCGTTGTCAAGATCCGAGAACCCCCCACCCCCCAAACGGAAACTCCACGACACCTTCACTACTACGACGCCCAAGGGAACATGTATAATCATGTTTGCCGTCGGTTTATTCACTCCGCAATCTCGCTCCCAAAATGCAAATGCTATTTCCCGGCACCAACACCCATTCCCTTCTAAAAATCCATCGAACGCTCAAAACGAATTATGACACTCACACCAGAAGCACTTTTTCTATCATAACGTTCGACTCCAACATCTCATTGAAAAATCGAACAAAAAGAAAAAAGGATAATTCCCTGTAGTATGAAAGATTCGGAGCCAGCCTTGTGCAAAGCACCCCGTACTTAGAACATCGGAAAACAATGTAGTGTAACTAATGCCCACCTTGAAGGAGTATCAAGAAAATGCAGGAGCGAGCACGGAAGGCAAATGGCCCGGATAAGAAAAGCTGAGCTGGCGGGCTAGACGGCGCCATTATTTCCAGCTTCCCCAAAAGCTGCGAATTCCGTCTAGGTGTGCCACCTTCCCTCTCTCTGATCAGCCTGGAAAGTCTGGCAGTCGATATAATCCTACCCGGCCGTGTGTCTCTACTGTGGGGAGAGCTTCCCAGCATCCTCCATGCACCACGTGCCTATCCTATTACCGCTCAAACGAGGTGGAAGCTCCGGTGCCATCGGGGTCTAACCTTGCCTTCAGTACTTAAGACTGTCCTTTTCACTGCAATGTTCCAACGTGTGCACATTACATTTTTGCGTTATTTGATTACTCCACGCACCCCGCAGTCTTTTTGGTCTCAATCACACTCGGCTGCCCCGTGGGCCTTTTATTCCATCGGTAAGGAATTTTCAGGCAAAGCTTAAAATGCCTGTATTAATGGCCATGCAGCCAGCATTTTTATTTCCATCACACGGGGGCACATTTTGGGCACTGCATTATCGGGAGTGTGTATGTAACGCCTGCAGAATCCATTTAAAACCTCCCGCGGCATTTGCAGTCGTAACACTACATCATTCCCATACCCCCGTCAGCTACTGCAAGATGGATGGCGTTTTAACATGACATTTCCTTATATTTATGGGGGGACAAAGGCGAAATGTCTTATACCCATCCAATTTATTTGTAGGCCTGTTCCATCTTAAGTCCGGTAACGATCGGATTTCATGTATATATAGACATCCCGCCACACAAAAAAATTCGTAACTGAAAATCGTTTTTTCTGCCTCCTGACTTACACAAGTCACGCCTGAACTATTTGTTACTTCTGGATTCAATACTGGTAGACATTGTGGAATGAACGTAAGGGTACTTATACATTTTCATGAGACGCACTGCTCAACGATTTTACTCTGACTTACATTAAGAGACATTCTTTAGTTATCATTACTACATTCTCAGCATGTATAAACAGGTTGCTTTTCGTCGTAACCATTTCTTTGCCAACACTAAGATATTGCAAATCTTAGTAGAGCCATTACTGCATTGAAAGTATTCCTTCCGAAAGTGACTCTTGGTGCAGATTTTTTTTGCTTTTATGTCTTACATAGACATCTGGTAAGTGGATTTATCAACTTTTATAATGTAGTGTGCTTAAGGGCCATTGTAAATTCCGTACCTTTAGAAGCCAAGTTGCTTTATCGTATATTCAAGAGACTGCATAAAAACGCGCCTACAGGGGTGTACATTTAATTTAACTGAATTCATGTAACGGGCTCTTGTCTAGACAGGAATGGCGAAAGAGCTAGCAGCTAGAAAGGTTAGCATTTGCAAGCAAACACAGGATCTAGCTGAAAAAAAATTACTGACATGTTTCCTTTTTAAACACATTCATTTTATTGTGAACAGCCTCTATCCTGCCACCTGCTACATTATAAACCGGTAATCTAACACCACAGGGTGTCTACTACTGGCCCCCTTTCCACTAGACGGCGATCGCGCTGTGCTCTCACTGCGAACTTAATAGGATATGTGTATCCTTCGCTTTCTCACTGGGTATATCATACAAAATGTAAAAGTATGGACGAGAAGACAACAAAGCACACAAAGTCTAAAAAGTTTCGTTTCTTTTCTATACAATTCGTTGAGAGATATGTCAGGTCAATTTTAGGTTGCAGAGAGAGCGCGGTGACAGCGTCCTAGTGGAAAGGGGGTATTAACAAGATTGTGACACCCATGAAGACGGTGTCACTGAGTTATTTCTTTCAAAGAAGAAAAAGAAGAAGAAACGCAACAATTAAAAGCAATATTTCGCTTTCCCGAAGCTAAAGATAAAAAGTTGCTATAATATATCATGTACTAAGCATAATATGTCTCTAATTGAAACGTTTAATGTTATGCCACTAATTGTCAAAAATATCTTACGTAATATAGTCTAATGTTCAGATTGGAATCCTTGCGCACAAACTGTGTAATTAGACTTTACCCTCCCCATACACAGCCATAACTCAACTGTCATATCATGTTTCCGGGAAAATACCCATGGCTTCTTTTTGATTTTCTAGATTTATTATCCGTGTTCAGTGATTGTAACACTGTCATCTTTTACCCAAAAGTTACAGAACCTAAATATGACGAATGTAGAGCATGTATAACACTGGTTTTATAAAAGTTACGACTTAAATCCGACAGAATATGCTTAATGATATAGGTATAGAAAATAAATGTTCCCAAGTTCCTTTAATTAAACTCCATTAAAACTGTACTTTGGGTTTAAAAGTAGGCATTACTGTCAAATCAATATCCCCTTATCACTTCAGAACACTGACATAAGTATTGGTATGGGACACAGTTAATAACGAATGTAACTTTGATATGACTATATCCTGTGTTAAAGGCTTATGACCATTAATTTTGATTTGAGACCCTATTTTATTCCCAGGGTTTAAAGAACGGTATGAAATCATGACGTGTTATAGGCCATTGGTGAAAGGCGACGACCGTTCACAATCAATTTGGTGTTTCTAAAGACGAAGAGCTGTACGAGGTGTACTTAGTACTGTAGTTTCAGGATTAATGCCTATTTATCAAGCTAAGTATGCACCGTCTAAGACAGTAATTAGCAAGGGAATAAAATCTCTTGAACCAGGGAACTGATTAAGGAACAAAGCGTGTTCACGAGATGATACGAGCTATTTAGAATATTGACGGTGTCCGAAGGAACGACCCGAAAAGACCCTAATATCCAAAGGCATTCATCTCTATTTACTAAGTTTAATGGAGCGAAGGGTACAACGAGCCCTCCTAAGAGCTTAGGAACTCCACAGCATCAAAACCTATTTTGATCGGATGAATTGTTTCAAACGTTAGTTCCCTAATGGATTTAAGAGTGACGATCGAAGGTGCCACTTTCCAAATCCGTAGACATTCCGTTACCTTTCACTTCAATAAGATCATGTAATATTTGAACATTTCTTATGAATTTAAACTACAAAATAACGTATTCGTGAATCCAAAATTCTCCCGATTATGACGATGATAGTTGTTCTTGATGCGTACCGAAAACTAAATGAAGCGCATGTATTCGTCGAACAGATTTGACGCTTCAAGGTTAAAACCGGAATGGGTATGCTTCGTATGCGGAAGCTCACTGCGTATGTGTCCTTACATTAAATGAGGTTAGCATTTGATTGCACAGTCACCCACTACCTTTATATTTCCTACGCGCAAATATAGCAAAACAAAGGCTGTGCTTTATCACGTTCACACAGGGTAACTTGTCCATAAAACAGTTAAAATATCACAAGGAATAAGTCACCGACAGTCTGGGTACATACATCAAACGTTTCCTATCATAGGTATGTGTCCCTATGGATTCTGCAGGAAGATAATGTCCGTCATAATTAAAACGAATGGTGATCCATGCTTAGTTCTCCAAGTTATCTGATTGGGGAAAGAGTGAGAAATTACCGGTAGTAAATTGACAATGGCGTTGCCAATACTTGTAGTCAGTCGGCTGTGACATGCCTGGCGGTGAGAGAGTCGGAGCTATAATCGGCAGGACAGACAGCGGTATAAACTATAGGATTTAGTGAAAGCTCTGATGGCTCTTTTCCATTTGTGAAAATGCAGTGAATGTCACAAAAGGTCTGATACTTCCTAATGGTATTCTTTGTATTCCGTGCCAGGCTTTGAGTGAAATAACGAAAAGTTCACGCCTGTAGCATGGGGAGAGATGTTGTTGTCCGGAAAGGTTACCTGTCTGACACAACGCCAAACTCCAGACTTAAGAAAAATGTAGCTACCCGTACGTACATTCATAAAACATGAAAAAGGAAATGTGCGCTCCCACTGCACTTGTGTCAAGCTTGCGTCACTGCGGGGTTCGCAAGATATTTAAAAAAATTTCAAAAATAAAGAACGAATTTCCTCATTTTTTGTGAACTTTGTCGTCTTCTAAGTCATCACTTTTACGTATTACGCAATATCTAAATTATGGAAAATCGTAGAAAAAAGCAAAACAGTGACTCAGTGAACGAATCCCGCAGTGACGCAAGCTTGACACAAGTGCAGTGGGAGCGCACCTGAAGGAGTAATAAAAAAAACACGTTTATTTAGTCTATGAATACTTGTTTTGACGTCCAAATGGAAATACACGTTTAAATGTTTCACGATTAAAAATTCAAATAATAATGTGACATTTTTAAAAGAAATTAGCGAATTACATGTGCACTTGCACAATGACATTGTTGATTTGTATGATACGGTATGGTAATGTCCGTGTGGTATTTGATGTTACCTGTACCACTTAGGCGAACGATCTCTTGTGTATGCACATCCTTGCAATGTCTCGGCTTTTGCGATGGGAACTAAGGGCCCTTGTCAGATTTACTTTTCCTACGAAACTATACTGCCTGGCAGGTCGCTATATCATAGACGATTACTGTCAATATTCCCCGCTTATGGGAAGGCTTTTAGACACTAATTACACCATGATCTCTCAGTGTTTTTACATATTAAGACAGTCAAAACCTTGGGGAAATAATTGCGTTTCTTGCGGAGGGGAAACACAGCTAATGCTCTTTGAGCCGCTAAAGTACTTCAAGATATTGCTGGGGGTCACATGCGTTAGATAACGTTTTAAAAATAGTAAGAGGGATATGTACTCGAAGGGTAGCTGAACAATAGGAATGGGATAATATACACCTTGGATATTACCCATGCGGCTGTGTATTACATTAACTGCAATCAAAGTCATTAATATAGTCCCGTAATAGAACTCTCCGAGAGGCTTAATTCGTGAGCGCGCCATATGAGTGTGTGCCGAACGAACCATTTGCTGTCAGACTTCCCTTCACGACATAATCAAACGCCTAATACCTATCTTGATCATGTATCACTCTACACACAAATCAGATCGCAGTGTCTGGTTAGCCTGTCTGGTCAATTCTCATAACATTAATCTATTAATGTTATAAGATTAACATGTTAATCTAAATACAATCTAAAACTCCAAGTAAACTCGACGGTGTGATTGAATGAAATATAATACTTTTACAATAAAAAAAATACCAAAATGCGGAGTGAAGAGGTGATTGTCCTGTGTCGAATATTTTCAAGTATGGAAATGTATGATGGGTATTCTAACTATGTTGCTCTAATGGATTTAATTACTTATGGCACATTTTAATATATAGGCAAATATAGGAGGCTTATGCATGATTAACCTGTCAATCATATATGGCTGTTTTGTGTGAAATTTTGTCGGCAAAGTCATGCGTGCGGTATTTGCAATCAATGCCGCAACTGAGGCATATCCATTACTTTCCCTTCTGAAGGCCCCAACCTTCAGTGTTTGTCGTTTTGATTTGTCTTGGTCACATTTCTACAGAGAGTTGACATCTTGGTGCGACGTTGCAATATAGGATACATATATGTGTAAGCTACACTTACACTGTTTGCGTAGTGTCATAGTCTGTATAGACTGACTGAAGGCCCCCTCTCACTTGACGTGCGGTACGCTTGCGGCATTGCTGCGTTCGTTCACTGCGGCACTGCTGTGTTAATTTCGCCGATTTTGTCTTGCACTCACACTGACGTGCGGCACTGTTGCGTTTCTAAACTAAATGAACATGTTATTGGCAATTGCAGCGTTGTCAATTTATGAAAAATCACTGTAAAATGATGAGAATGCCCAAAAATGAGATTTATAATGAAAAGATTTCCCTTATGATAATGAATCATATGATACATATGCTATAAATAACCTTGAACGACTTTTATTGTAAAGGAAATGACCCAAATGAACGGACACGAACCATATACCAGATTTGAATCGATGTGTACGTTTTGCACCATGTAACGTGATGTGTAATTATGTATGTTAATATGTTTATTCACCAATTTTGCAAATTTTTAAAATGAAAATGCTTGATATTTCATACTTATTTTGTATGACGCGGAGTATTTTCATTGTCGGCGGATGGCTTGCCAGCCTATTGATGTCTAAGTCTATCATATTTGTAAAAAGTGAGAAAAATATGGCCCATCGGTTTGAATGACTGCAATTTTGTATTTTATGGGCGGCAGGCTACCAGCAATGATTAGCTTGTAACGTTATAACGCAAACGCAAACTCGTTATCATCCAACATAAATAATTTCTTTTTGAACGTTGTACGATAATCTTTTTCTCTACATCCGTAGGTTAATCGATAAACCAGTTACGTATTTTTTGTTTTCAAGTATAAAATACTGACCTACTTCCAATTAAATAAATCAAAAGATGTATTTTTAAGTTAACTCTGAATACGGATACAAGGTAAGTTTTCTGGAATTCGCAGTGTTTTAACTGGATCGAAAACCGCTGTAAAATTATTAGAAATGCATCTAAAATAGTTTTTCGGTGATAAAATGATGTTTACTTTTGATTCTTGGTGTAAAATAGGCAAAATATATCCTTGATACTGTTTGGGGCATGGTGGCGGCACTGTTGGGGCATTGTTGGGGCACCGTTGCGGCACTGTTGCGGCACTGTTGCGGCACTGTTGCGGCATCTTGCCACTTGCGTTATTTTTAAACTTTTTAAAAAACGTCGCGCTTGCTTGCGGCACTTCTAGGTTTGCTTGCGGCACCTCTAGGTTCCGTGGCGGTACATCTGCGTTTTCGAACGCAGCAATGCCGCAAGCGTGCCGCACGTCAAGTGAGAGGGGGCCTTGACTGAGAGAGAGAGAGAGACTAACACTGTACACATAGCCATGGGTGGATATACATAACATTGAGCCAGATATTAGGAATAAAGAATAAAGAAGATTGAAGGACTTTATTGCACATTGGAGATAAGAGAGCAGATATTCTTTATGGTCAAAGTTGCCTAGTTGCACTAAAATATGAATTTGTGTTAAGAACTTATTAGTAATTGTGAATGAAATAGCGAAATATGTTTGGTACAATCCTATGGCAGTTCATATCTCTCTTGGCTATACAATCATACAATCGTACAATATATTTTATTACAGAATGTCAATCATCTTCTATTCCGTCTAAATTACAATGTTAGCATAGCCTGTGTTCCAGAGGGGTGCGGGTATATGTCTTACGTTTCCAATGTGTAGAACAAGATAGAGACGGCAATATGGTAAACTCACCGATTTTACCACTGTGACAATGGGGATCCCGATCGGAGTCGGTCAATCTAATGATCTACCGTTGAAAGACAGACAGAACTTTCCAACTTCAATCTATGTTTTTTGTATGTCAATAAATTGACTAGAAACGCAAAATTCATAAATGAGGAACCATCCTAATACATGTCTGGCATCTTGCTCGGTAGGATACTGGTAAAATCAGCGGTTCTATCAGATTGCAATCGCTAATACTTACTTACTTATCCTCTTCATCCCATGTGGGACATATGGCTGTGATAAGTTTCCTCCACTGGGGTCTGTTCTGTGCTAGGGGCTGAGCAGCATCCCAGGGGATCCCAATGGCCGCTAGGTCTTAAGCCACAGTACGTCTCCATGTGGTTTTAGGACGTCCCCGTTTTCTCTTCTCCTCAGGGGCCCAATGTAGAGCAACTTTGGGCATACGGTCATCCGACATCCGCAGAACATGGCCCAACCATTTCAGTCTTCTGATGGCAATTTCAGTAGACAACTGTCTTGTGTTCGTTTTTCTATACAGTTCTTCATTACTGATCTTATTTGGCCAGTAGATGTTACATATTCTATGCAGACAACTATTGTGGAATATTTATCGCTACACTAACGCTACACTAACGCATGCCTAAAATTTTGAGGATCCCAAGTACATGGAACCCATCAGCACCAATGTTGGACTAATTTCACATATGTGAAATATTCTTCTGATTGTTTGGCAGCTTTAAAAATCTTCAGAACTGGAACTTCAGACTTGTAAGAAAAACCAACACAGATACTGCTAAAAGAACCTGTGATGCAATGACCTCCATATGAGTTCGTGTGTGTTATTGTCGATGACACATTGGATCCTTGGGCCTTTCTTTGTGTAAGTTTACCTTGAGAGACTTCACCCCTGACATCTGAGATTGATGGCTGGGATTACGTTAAATAAAACAAAGCTCGCTATATCAGATTTCATCCAACCTAAAACATAGCTCAGACAAAGAGATGCCACCGTGTGGATTAAGCTGACAAACGATGTGCCAAGGTTTTCTCGCTTTCCCGTAAATTTAACAAAAACGTGCAGATTAATGTCGTCGTCTATAATGTCCTACCTGTCACTGTCTAAAGATAAGAGAGCCATTTTGAAAGCGTTCAATTGCATACAATGCTGCAAGATTCATAGGACGGCTAGAAACTTTTTGGAGGTGCGAAGCCACTTGCTCTCGCCAACCGCTGGCTTCAAAACCGCAATTAATCACTTGGCTTCATCTTTATCTTCTTTCGTCCTTCCTGGACACTTAAAGAATTGCTTCCTCTAGAAACGCAATATAAGACGCGAGCCGAGTACAATCTGGTGAAAGATCGCTTGCCGTTCCATTGAAAAATTATAGTCCGTCGTGCAAAGGAAGCCTCTTGAATGGAAAACTGAGATAAGTTCTTACTTCAGCATTCCTAGGTGTGCGGCACCCTACTTATATATAAATCATACAAGGCCTTTAATTAAACGTGAACAAATAAAATCGACTTCCTTCCATCATGCCAATATTCAAGCTCAAAGCAAAGGAAATCCAAGAAAATGCTGCTAGGTTTCACACATATTGGTGACGGCACTTCAGTGTTAAGTTATACGTTTGGTCTTAGAGCGGATGTCAATTTACGAAACAACTAATGGCATATTTCCACTAACTTCGCTAACGTGATCTACATCGAAGATGAAACATCATGGATATCAACTTAATAATTCTTTGGGTTTGAAACTCCCATTACAAGCGCTTCTTATTCACACTATTTAAGGATAACATGTTAGATTATAGCATGGAAGGTGGTAAGAAATGATGATCACTTGACAGGTGGTGGAACTCAAATTCGCCTCTATCTGATTTTAAATGTCCGATATGACTCCACATGCCCTGGGTATGAAATTCCTAATGGTCCTGTAAATCCGTGACCGTATTTTGCATAGCTGGCGGCTCAGGCACCATAACTGTACAAAACAGGAAGTGACTTTAAGCAGGTATCTCACTGCACTGTGGTGCGTTGGCGGCGTCGCTGCGTCCTATGTTGGATTTGTGTTACCATAATGTCTTCAGATGTGGTGAAATCATGGAAAACGTACAAAACGAACAAAGATTTTTCAAGTAGCAAACTTTGCTGTGTGGAATTTTTCAAAATATTTCGTCAAAGATAAGTTTATTATCGATGAAATTGGTTGATTTATAATATCGTTCAGCCCCTGTGAGGTCACCAACGTGCCGCAGCTTCAGTGAGACGCCCGCTTTGAGTCACACTATTCAAGAATTCGTGTTACACTGTGCTATAGAAGGCAGTTAGAAATAATAATCACCCGTCATCATGCCGTGTGGTTGAACGCAAATTCGTGTCAATCTGATCACAAAGGTCCAACATGTCTCCACAGGCCCCGGTAGGAAATTGCCTAATGGTCTTCTAAAACCGTAAATGCATTTTGCATAACGGGCACCCTCCACCATCCCCCATCAGGTTACCTAGAAGGGTGGTACCAAATTGAAAAGATGCGAAAATGTGATCAAAGGTTGGGCACGAATTCGAACAGTACACATTCGTGATTCACAGCAAGAAATATTTCCGTGCCTCAGAAGTTCACAGAAGTCACATTTTAATCGTATTTATTATGGATAATTGCTTGCAAGTTATGGTGATGTTCACAACTACAAATTTGCAAATTCAGATAAGATACTCGTGTTTCACAGTAAAAAAATCCGTGGTGAAAAAAAGTCACACCTTTTCCTTGTGTATTGAGGATAATTTCTTGCAAGTTATAGTAAACTTCACAACAACAGTATGGGGTTAGAATAAACGAATGCGTAAAGATGCATTGCTTGGAGATTTACAAGACACATTGTAGCGTGGCCGGAAGACACGCCGATCGCGAGCGCCACCGAAAGATAATGGCAGCCACCTGACATACAGAAGTGGCTAAAGTATTTCATTTCCTTTCTAGGTCATGGCCTGTTCATTCCTTATTACGGGTGTGATCGATTTTTGCCGAATGAATTTTGCATGGCGATATAATGTAGACCAAAGACACGTATTATCGCGATTGGAAGGGACGGCTTGTCGTGCTCTGTCGTTGTGCGCTAGCGCCCTGCCCCTGAACGTCAATGGTAATAAACTCCAAACACAGAAGGGGCGTCACGGCTCCTGAGATGGGAAATAAAGCACTATTCCCCAAGTCAGCCGTCCGTAGTCTATTGCGTGTTCTACCCTGCATTTTAATATGTGTATTGAGAAAACTTCAACCCCCTAACACTCCCCCTTATAGGTTTATCTATTGGATGCTGCTGAGGAACGCCAGAACAGACCACTCAATTTACGACGATCGCACTGTGACCTCGCTATGACCTAAATTGAATTTGTGTAAGTCTTGATTTCATGCTGTACGCCTTGATTTAATGCCTGCGCGTATGTATGGAATATGTATATGTGTGTGTATACGTGTGTTTGTGTGTATGTGTGTGTGTGTGTGTTTGTGTGTGTGTTTTGTATGATTGTGTGTGTGTGTGTGTGTTTGTGTGTGTGTATGTGTGTGTGCGTGTGTCTTTGTGTGTTTTTTATGATTGTGCGTGTGTTCGTAAGACAACGACACACAGTGCTACTGCTAATAGATCATAGCCTGACCCCCTGTACTTTAACCCTTATAACATTAATATTGACCATTACAATACCCGTAGACTTCTTACCTCCTTCTTCACACAAATAGCCCTGTACTTATCAGCAAGATAAATCTACCATGAGATCCACATCTTAGCCAAAGGGCAGGCCCGTTTGCACGGCGATGTGCGATATCGATCTGCTGCGGTCTCCGTGCTGTGAGTACCATACACACGGGCAGCTCTGTAATTTCTCAATCACCAAACTCCGAGAAAACTCATTACAGCACCAGGTACAGGCCATTACCGTAAGGGGTCACGCTGATTTATCTAATCTTTACTTACACTCCAACGGGTCTTCCAGGGGACACGGGATTGAGCATTTATATCATTATTTTTTAATCAAACGTACGAGTATACTAAACGGATTACACACTGTTGGAATAACACACCAGGTAGCATAAGAATGATGTTTAGAACAATGTGTTTAATGAGATTCCTTTAGATAATATACACGCACGAGGCATGCTTCTAAATCTTCGGTCAGGAACTCAATTACAAGACCGTGTATAGCTCTGTAGATTTTCTAAAGCTCGAGGGGCGACTTGTCAATAGGTACATTAAAGGTACGTAAGACTTTGACGTCCTTGCTAATCCCCAGGCTTGTAGCTAAGGGATGTGTAGTGCTTGGACGAGAAGGCGTCGTGATCAGTTCCCATCACAGTCCCTTTGAAGTGTCTGACCCCGGCTTGTTTTGATAGCACGTCTGGGTACCCTACTGGGATCTGTCAATAAACTTGTACGGTTTAGAGACAAAAAACGTCATCAAGAGATGGAACGAGTTTACTACTTCATGATCGGCTCGGCAAAAGACATCAAAGGAAAATCCTGTCCGCTATTACAGCTGAAAAAACTTCTCCAGGCTTTGGTCCACTTACCATCTAAGCTACCTCAATCCATAATGTTTGTTTCCCAGAAATTGGAAAAGGGACTTTCTGCTAGAGGGGATACATTCTCTCGCATTAGAAAATCCCGTCAGTATTTCGTAAAAAGTACAGAAACTGGAGGTTGGGAAGAGGGATCTGTGACTTGCTTCATCTTAAGATCCATGCTCGTATAACGGAGATAGGTAGCTAAGTCCCAAAGAGGCCGAACAAAGGAAGAGATTGTGGGGCGAGCTTCTCTTCTTGAGATCTCCATCGATTTAAGTTCGTCCATTTTAGCATCGAGGACAATAAGTTTCAAACAGTTAGGTGACAAGAAGCAGAACTGCAAGTTTTGTGCATCTACCTCTACATCATTAGCGAAGACAATGACAAACTTATATAATCAAAGGCTAGAGAAATAAAATCATGACGTGTTTGATCATGATCATTTTCATATTTGAAGTCGTCTAAGATATGTAACATTAGCACAACATAGTCATAGAATGCAGTTCTTAGCACATTTATACTTTGTACTTTCCTCATCATACGAGTTGTTTGTACCTGCAAATTAGCCCCCGGGCTTTACTGTATCTAGTGCTTGGTTTGCTGCTTGCCGATGTAAATATATATATGTTATGATGCTGTGATGCCAAGGCCGAGGCAATGGGTATCTCTATGGGATTACACACTGTTACAGCCCTGCGGAAGATTAAGATTCTCCTGTATTGCTCCAAGCGTGTCGTGAACTACCCGCTCATCCACACGTGCCCAGGGGCTTGACCTAGCGTTGTACGACATACCTCAATGGATAATGACTATGTTTGCGATACTTACTCTGTGAATATGTTTTCATTACATACATCTGGCGGGTAAATCTCCTCCATTCATCACTGTTCTGGCACGATGATCTTCCCGACGTGATGTGGTTAGCAGAGACCACGAGCAATCGATTCCTCAGCATTACCAGTGAACTGTTCAGTTCAGGGCTGAGGTTTTTCAACTACACGCTTCGTTTGTGAGAGGGAAGTGCACTTGAGCGAGCTAAAGTCACCCGGACTTATCCCTATAAGAAGTTGTTAGGGAAGGTAAATGGGTTCAATTAACTTTTCTCAGCTTCGGTAAGGAGGCTCAAAGGTACAAACTCTGATAAACCGTTCTTTATTACATTTAGAACCTGCAGTAAATGGCGTCCACTGATTGTCACTTGCCTTTGCTTCCCCTGTAGTGATTTTAAACGACAAGGTGGTTACGACAAGGCTGTGGAATACTAATGTTTTGTTTTCTTTATGGTCCTGAAAAAAAAAGTAGAAAGAAATTTTCTCTTTTAATCTTTTCATCAATGGTGAAATCCCCTTGGTAAAAGGTAAACGCTTCAGAATCTGTCAATTAGAACATGTTTTGTAAATATGGAATACAATGAAACAGTTCGATTTATTCGAATGGAGCCCGTGTGATAAGCCCGGGCCGTACGGAAAGTTATCAGCCGGTCAGGAACACCCGTATCGAACGTTTTCGCGTCACAGGTATGACATAATACATTGTACAAGCACATATTGATAAACGGAACAAATAAGTATTATTTTTGCTACACGTAGTAGCATCACTGTTCATGGCCTAAATCAGTAAACTATAAAAATTTGAAAGACTAACGTTATATGGAATTGTATTTTGCGTCTCTTGCCAGATAACGACCAAACAGTTTTATGCTATGGTCGGCTTGGTGACTGGAAGCACAAAATGTTTTTTCCTTGGCCTAAACCTGACCCTGTCAGCGGTCTGCGTATCACACAACGCGACAAGCCCCACTGGGTCCCCACTAATGGGGTCTCCTTTCAAACCTGAGACATAATTCTGATAAGCTTTAACCTTTTCAAACACGACATTATGACTCCTGATCATAATCAACTCTCTTCGGTCTGGAACTAGTCAAGTGCATAAATTAAGCTACCTACAAAGTAAAAAGTTTTGGCGTTTTTTCTTGACGTGGATTTATTTTACCTTGTATTACTAATACATTGAGAAAAAAAACGAGGTGCCATTATGATCTTAAAGATGGGTTAGGTATGTTTCCTGGGGGGAAATCTGTACTGGGGCAAACACCATTTTCTGTAACCTTTCAACTTTGACCCATGACCTCTTGCAATTGTCCACGACATGTCTAGCATCCAAATGACACTTTTGGATCTGTCGACACATAACCCCACAAACAAACAAACAAACAAACACACCAACTTTGTACAAAGCATCCCTGACTTGGGTAAAAACGTTTGGCTCTATTCAACCACTCTTTAAACTTCAGAACGTGCCAGCAAAATAATATGCAGTGGGTTTAAAAAAAATGAATGCTTAGTGAGTGTACTGATTACTCTCGAAAGCAGGGCGCCACCGTAATAACAAAAACCGTTGGACATGCAATCATAATGGCGCAGTGTTCGTATAAGTGGCAGAGAATGCTGGTCGGTAATTATTGAGAAGATCCGGGTGGTCCCTAGTGGATAAAGCATATGATTGGGTGCATCTTCTGACCTCGATTGCTTAATCCATGGTCCTTTTGAAGTCATGACGAGTGAAGTATTGCCCTGTAAAGATACCCCTCATCTTGTCAAACTTTGAACTTTGTTTTCCTACCGAATAGAACACCTAATCTCATCGGAACGTTTTATATCTCCGGTTCCAAAATTACTTTTATTTTCAAAATGTGTTCATCAGAGAAGACTCAGTAACAGCGTCTGGTAATAGAGATTAAATTCTCCCAGGAATGGTGGTAAGCCCACTCTTTTGAGGCACTATTTTTCTGGCGTCAGCAAGTCTTAACGTTGCAGCATCTTCTAGCCATGGCGTCGACGTCGACTCTGATTAGCATATCCATTAATAATTAGTATACTTACTGTTATTCCCACACAGGGGGAGATGATTTGAACAGACAAATGCATGCAAGTTACCAGCAGGACCCAGAAGACTGCAATTTGTCTTAGCTGCGTTTTAGATTTGAATTTTCATAGCCGTTTTTATAATTTGGTACTCCTCACGCACGTGATGACAATACTTTGAAGTATCAAACTCAGTATAATACTCAATAGAGGAAGTTGTTCGCAACAAAGCACCCAGAATCATGGACACTGCACGTCAATGGAGTAAGACAAGAAATTTCTTCTTTTTTTTCTGTGGACTTTTCAACTTCGTACTGTTACGAAAAGCTGTTAAAGAACTTTTTTTTGCTTTTAAAACCATCTCGACTTTTGACATTTTTAGCCTGTCACTCGGCTCATTTAAGCTGTTCAACTGACTTTAACTAGGGGTATGATTCTTTAGGTAGGTGATATTTAAGAGAATCGGCATGTAAAGGCAAGCTCAGTAGCATATTGTAGCGCAGTCGTCATATAAAATACTGTTCAACTTTATGTCGAAATAAATTTCGACTCTCGCCTCTCGTTCTTTGTGCGCTGTACACGATAATGAAGAAATATTTATCTGGACCGGCGCAGGTGGTGTAAAACGGTTTTATCCATTGTTCAGAATGAATGTCTTACTTACCCATGAATGTCGGCGTGATGATGATTTGTGCCTTTCCCAAACTCCCACCATTCGGGCCATTCATATTGCCATTCTCGCTGTCATGGAATTTTATGAGGTTTGTAATGGTAGAATGAGGCTGATTTTGTACAATCCCGGGCTCTATTACACGTAATGTCTAAATGAGGCGAGGAAATCATTAGAGGTCAGAGGCCCATTGAAATAAGTTTTAACTGCACACCTTAACGTAGTAGAATTAATGGCCATTTCAAGCACTGAAGCCTACGACCATTGATCGTCTTTCTCCATGTTGAAATACACGAAGGCTTGGATGAAAAATACCTTCAAGTACACCATCTTATAGTGACTGAAAAGGATACGTATGTGCGGAAAATCGCACGCCAACACGCACAAACATCGTTGTAAATGAACTCAATACAGAGGCTTTAATCGTTCTTTCGTGCTTTCAACATTTGGTATTTTACGAGTCGGATTTGATACTGAACCGACACGTTTGACCGAGTATATTAAAACCCATTCATCGTGAGAGTGGGAATATTATGCATTCCCATGCACTCGGTGTATTTTACGTCAGCAAAATCTACGGTTGTCCTGCTGTTTGGTTGTAAAATGAAGATTTGGTTCCATGCGTGGTAGCAGAAAGAAGGCTTCGTATGATATAAGCCCTTATACGCACTTTCATAATGTTTGAAATTATTTGGTGTCTTAATATGGTTGTTAGATAAAGAAAAATCTACCGTTGTCCTGCTGTTTGGTCGTAAAATGGAGATTTGGTTCCAAACGTGGTAGCAGAAAGAAGGTTTCGTTGTTTATAAGCCTCTTATACGCACTTTCATAATGATTCCAATACGTTAGTGTCTTATTATGGTTGTTAGATAAAGCACAATCTACTGTTACCCTGCTGTTTGCTTTTATAATGGAGATTTAGTTCCAAGCAAGGTAGCAGAGAGGAAGCTACGTTGTTTATAAACCTCCTATATGCACTCATAATGTTTGAAAGAAGTTAGTGTCGTATTATGGTTGTTTAAAACATTCAGTTCGGTTCTAGACAATGCGTGAAGGCACGGCGTCATTTTTGATTGTGAAACGGTGTATTACAGCGCCGTTGGGGTATTCTACCCCATTTCTTCTAGCTGAATACAATACAGGGAAGCGCCAGTCCTCCATTCCAGATGAATGATGTAAATCACCGTGTGGCTGATACGGTACCGCCAGGCATTGAAAAACAAATAAACTGCTGTAAATCTTTGGCGAGCTATGTTCTTGATTTTATTTTGTTTCCTTTTAGAAGAAAATTCCCTCTCAATTATCATGCACACATAGGTCAAGTGGTAGACAATGACTAAACAGCCGCAAAACGATCTGTACAATTCTAGATCGTACGACTGCTAGTCAAGCTGTAAACACGGATCACCTCTGTCTCGTTAATACTGTTGTATATTGTATACTATTGTATAACGTATATTGTAATGTTACCAGGGCTAGCCCTTGATAATAGCCTCAGGCTAGTTGGGTAGCCCTGGCTGTATTTCTCATGATTATACAGCCGAATAAATCAAATCAAATCAAATCAAATCTCTTCTTGTACCCCGCCGAATCTTCATGAGACAGCATGGTGCAATTTATGACAATGTCGCAAGGGGGCTACCGGACACAGGACTAGCTCTGTCGGGAAGGTCTAAAGCATGGTATCCATGTCTAAAGTAAAGAAAAGCACGAACCAAAGATCATAATCTATTGGTTTCCAAATGAGTGAGCGAATGAGTGAGGGAGAGAGAGGGAGAGAGAGAGAGGGAGAGAAAGAGAGAGAGAACGCCTCTAAGGGCCAATTTAGGACAGACCAACCTGCCAAAAGTATTGATTTATTGATTTCATTTGTGCTTACAGTAGGAACTGACAATTTTAGTCGACAGGTCTCACGTAGCAAAAAAAAGAGACATCTAGCGATTTGGAATGATAAGGCAGCAAGTTGCTCACTTTATTAAGTCATGGACAATCCTAACTTGTCCAACTGCATTTAACCTATACGTGTAATCGGTCACTGAAATAAGAACTGAAAATGTCTCCGTTCTACATACTATTGCCTCTCAGACAATTGGCATGTAATGCATACCAACAAATGCTATTTGCTAGGAACAATGAATTCCGTGGTGATACTTCACTATATATAGTGATCGCACAAACTTGCATATAATATTAATCTAATTTATGAAACTAACCAAACATCTAAGATCATTTTCGAAAAGGTAAATGTTTAAAACTCCTGATAACCTCAATATCGACGCTGTATTATAGGTAAGTTTAACTCTGTCAATCTTGCATCCAGCATAATTCAACTAAACTATAGATTCAAGCAAGGATTCGAACAGAGCACATGTTAGAAATTCAGATACTCTAAACAATTTGCCCTATTATAAAACAACAAATAGCCGAAATATTAGGAATGGATACTAGGTCTTGAAAGGGTCTTCACTAAACAACAATGATATTACGATATAAGAAGCGTTTGGAGACCTCACACATCGACAGTTACATACAGCTGTACACGTGTCATTTAGGTTGTTAGTACTTATCATATGAAGAATGTCATGTTCTATGATGATATATGAGTTAAACATAAATGTTATAGATTAGATCAGAAATGAGGGGCCTGTGTAAAAATGGCAACAGAGATTATTATAGTTACAAGGATTGTCATATACATCAAAAATCTATCCAAAACTAAACCAACACATCTCCATTCGAATGTTAAAAAGTACTGTGTACTTTGTCTGGTCATCTGTCGAGACATGGTTCTGACTTTGGCGTCTATGGAGCGAGTTGTATCGGCAAGCTTGCGGTACAGAAGATCCACCTTTTGGTGTAAAAAGTCGTCTCTTTCCAGAGCAGTTGTGGGTGGCTTGTGTAGACCTGACGTTATGGATGGGGGCCGAGACTGTGAAACGGACAAGTATATGCATTTAGAAAGATGCTACGAGATAACCGATAACATTAGTCTTGTCTTAAACGCTTGTCTTCACTATGATAATATCTAGACAGGGAGGACCTAATTATATAATATAAGGATAAGACCACAGATCACATCAAAGACACTTTATACAGAAAGTATCGTTATACATTGTCAAGCTTGTACAAGAATCATAACATTATAATCAAGCATACTGAGTAAAGTCGATTTCACCTCGCTTCTTTTTTATGCTTACAATGAAAGAGCAGATATCAAATGTCTAATGTTTCTTCTTTGGATTGTATGAAGTGTTGTCTAAAATTGTCTCGAAGACAATTTCTACAACAATAAAAAATGTTCTCTTCTGGTGTCGTTATACAGAGTATACTTGATATTGAAGCAATACGACAGAATGAAACCCACGAAGCTGCAACTAGGTGAAAGTACTTACATCAAAGTCAGTGTCCATGTTTTCTATGATGAGGTCCTCCACGTAGTCCATGGGGGATATTTTGGAGAATGTCTGGGCTGTTCCTGTCATCCCCGTGAGCCGTGCCAGATGGATCAGGACGAGGTTCCTCATCCAGCCGGGGACCGGGATGTGCAGCATCCCCTTGTAGTGGATGTACAGGAGGAAGATGTTTGTCATCACCGTCGATCCCACCAGGAAGATCGTGGCCGTAAAGAATTGCTCTGAAAGGTATCGACATACACGTATACTACAATGCTAAATTTTCTTCCAACACAAACACAAAAGTATACACGGGTCAAATCTTCAACGACCACTGTCGCTTCTTTAGGATCAGTACCGATGACCAACCAATTACAAACTTTGACGACACGTTTGACCGATTGCTGATGTCACGTATCCACAAGATCACGTGCGATCACGTGTCTGTAACTCTCACAACGTTCTGGAGTGATTGGTCATCAGTATCAGTATCAGCCAAACCAATAGATAGCTGTAAGAGAATTTAAAATCAACGTCTCTGTAACTTTGGGCCATGGGGGCACTACTAGTATTTTGGAAAAATGCAGTTTTTTGGTGAAATAGTCGCCCCTAGAAAAATAAAGAAAGTCCATCGGAATATGAAAATGATAATATTTGGTCCATTTATTAAGTGATAACACTGACCCCTCCTGTACATACCCCCTAAAGTTTTTTTTTACTATGGTCATGTATTAAACTAGTACAATGCAAGAGCAAAATGACGGATATTACCGATTAGCGGTATTGAATCTGCGGTTTGCGGCGTGTGCTCAGACACCACCTGTAGAAACACCACGACAGACAGCTGGATGGTCATACAGAAGCCGATCCGCTCGCCTGTCCCTGCCGGTAACAGGAACACCAGCGGGTTCACAGCCAGGAGCACGATACAGGGCAGCAGCAGGTTGATGAAGTAGTAGAGTATGCGGCGCCGCAGGTGGAACTTTAGGAACAGTGTCGGAAACGGCTCGGCACAGCACTCACGGTATGTAATCTGGTAATAGCATAGACATTTGGTTGAAGCATATTGTTCAAAATGGACAATGAAACATAAACATTTGATAAAACGCGTTCTGTAAGAGTTATAGAATTAGAACAATGTTGTATAAAATCTTACTATTATTAAAAATGGTGTCCAGGGCCATATGAGCCTGTAATGTACGACAAAGTGTCAAATTACGTCTGGTGGGGGGCGACATCGACTTCCAACAGCCTTTGACCCACTGATGACGTCACACGGGCATCAGGTCACGTGTCCAGAGCTTTTCTCATATCATGAAGAGGACTGTACGTTTTGATTTATAATTACGGTAAGTCAATTATTCTTAGTCGGGGAGCATTTTATATATGTTAATGATAAAATACGTCTAGCTCTAGCTATTGTGTGACATATGATGTAGTTAAGTTAACAATATACAAAGTAGTACATGTACCAACCTCTCGGTGCCATGATGACTCCAGAACGTCCCATTCACCAAAGTCTAATGCTACATCATCCATTATGTAGGAATCGTTGAACAGGTTTAAGTGTAGTCCATGGTAGCTCCATGACCCGAACTCCATCATACATATCTGGTCATCGAAGGGAAAATACGCCATGTCCATTTTGCAGGAGAAGATGAAATTCTGCGGAAAGTTCCATTTCATAGATCCGTTGTTTTGGACAATGATGTTGGTGGTTTCCAAAAGACGGCCATCACTCTCAAAGTCCCCACTGTGAAAAGGAATGAAAAGTGTAAGAAAAAATGCTTAAATAATACGTTTCGAAGAAATTCAAATGGTTCTTTAACGTATTTTACATTATCAGAATGTCAATTGGCACCTAATTACACGCCAAAAATCAATACATAATTTTGATATGATAATAATGCCAGTGAATCTATAACTAGAGATACAGCTTCAAGCTACTGATGTCAGGAGTTTTCAAACTACAAAAAGCATAGGACAGCAATCAGCAGTTACGAATCATTAATTCTCCCTTTAAAAATGTCTTTGAAAATTGTGTTCCAATTCTTATTAATAGGCAAAAGCTTTGAAACAAAATCATTTTTTTACATCATTAGAGCATGTTTGCTTGATCAAAACACTTCAAAGAATTGCACATATAATTTAAAATCACATTTTGACGTACTTGTTCAGCAGGTAAATGTCCGGATGCCAGACTTCCGACGACGGCAAAAGTATCTCTGTAGTACCGCTGTAGTCTTCTGGGTCCCATTGAAGGTAATCATCATTCCAGAACTATAGTAGAACAATACATTTGATGTTAGAATTACATTGAGACAATAACTATCAACATATGGACAAAGGCACACACAATAGAGCAGTTAACCCACAAAACTGAATCACAGAAAAATCAGACGACTTACCATTCTCACCCAGGTAAAAACTATAACTCGTTGGCCAATCTCATCCTGTGAAGAGATAATAACAACGTATTCTATCTTGCCATATGTTCAGCAGAAGTTACATTTAGTATAACACAGTGTACTACATACACGCTTATATGTCACATTCCATTCGACTAAAAGAAAGGTTTTCTATGATCGAGAAGCAACGACATCAACAAGAAAATCAGAATGAAAGTATGACTTACCACGTCTCTGATTTGTCGAATAGATAACCCAAACGTTGTGTTCACTGCTGTTGAGTAGTTCTTGACTGGACGGACAGTTCTTTTGTAGGAAGACGTGACTTTCTCCGTTACCGCCAACGCTCCCTCTGTTCCCTCAACTAAATTTGATAAACATTGTATCGTTTACATAATACCACGAAATATGTATTCTTCTTCGTTTCTGTTACAAGACTTTGTACAAACATGTAATGTATACGTTATTTGGAACGTTACTTATTATGTATCAAAGTAGGTCATCGTACTGAAACATCAACACCTTGTTGAAAAACAGGGAAACGTACTAAATTTATGCCTATCAGAGTTCATCTTTTCATATTATTTTGAAATCTGTAACTTAATGAGATACATAAATTTTACAAAATTGTATAATGTATTATATCACAAAATTATAATAAAATAAGTTTATTATATAATGTACCCATACCACTCGATAATAAAAGTGACAAGCTTACCTGAAGGTAGCCGTGGAACTATGAGGGAAAGTATCACGAACATAATCACTGCGTACATACTGCTCTTTCCGTAGAACCCTGCACAGAACTTCAAATTGCCCGTTTTTGTAGAAAGTTCACCGCTGTTGCTCCTCGCTAGAACTTTCCATTACTCTCGTCCGTGGGTATATGGTGATTCCAACTTCTGAAACAGCCTCTCTTCAAGCCAAAAACCTAACGTTTTCACAGCCATTCATCAGTTAGTTATCCTCAAATCTGCCACCATAGGATGTATATATTCCACCTCGTTCTAAAATTGACGTTGCAACATGGAAAGAAATCAAAACGACGAAACATGACTGAAATGGACGGAGAGAAAAGTTACCACGCCATGTCTTATCGTTGCTATGACACAAAAACACTGAGAAGGAAAGGAAGTCTTTTGTGCACTGGTAATGGAGCGAATTCTGTCTATTTGTTCCAAACCATTACATAGCTGAATACCGGGCTGGCAGGGCATTACGTCAGGGACAAACTATCGTTGGTCTTGTCAAATTCGATCAGTGACGGAATATTTTAAGGGATCCGGAGGACTACGTGTAACAGTTTATATTTTAATAACAATAGAAAAGCTATTTGGAACAGTTTACAAAAGCAAATACTGTCTTCATTGGTAAATATGGTCCTAATATTTCAGACAAGACCCTAATGAATGTGATATTAGAGAACGTGCAATATGTAAATTATATATACATGCCTAGAAAGACGCAACTTTTGCATGTTTAAAAAACAAGGTTAAAAACTGTCATATCAGCTAAAATGCAACGTTATCTAAATGACTAAAGCACCTTTTTTTCCATGGCCCTGTTTAGTGTATTGGTTTTGATTGATGGCATGTATGCATCGGAAACAAACCTGTCCTAAATGATCGCTAAATGCTCAGTAAAAGTAATCCTCAAAACCCGTCATAACTGCCGCCGTCGAGCCGGTTTCACCATTAGAACGATTACGAGGCCTTAGCTAAAGTATCGAAGATAGGTCTGTTTCAGTTAGCCTATTCTTCTTCGCTAACTACGCGATTAAAAGCTTACTGGACTCACAGATTCCGTCGGTTGATAAACGTAAATGTCGCCATATTGTCACAGCTATCTTGAGACTTGCGCTAGCGATCGAAGACGTTTAATAGGATTACTTATCTGAATTACAATCTATATCATATATTTCTTATGATGCAGATAAATTGACCGAAAAAGCGTGTGCTGTACTTTGTTAAACAGTTTTTTTATATGTAAAATAGATAGTTTACTGATAAAGTACATCTTGGAATCTTTGTAGTTGTCGTCGCGCCCTACATTTACATGTACGTCCTGTAATTATAAGCTGATGCATTCTTGTATTTTGAAGTACGATCTATTGAGTAAAAGACAGATGACGTGATGTGTATGTACGTTTCATGTAGACAATGTACATCAACAGGATAAAAGGGTAAGGGACATTTACAACTAGTACATACGAAAATTCGGGTGAATACATCAGTAACAACTGGTGTTTGGCGTGGTATCATTGTCTTAGGATTATCTCGTCGACAGTAATTAATTTACTCCAATGAATGGGTCAGTCGGGGTCAAGCCAAGGCTTATCCTGTGATAACACAGTGGTGCCTCCCTTACAAACGAGCATAGAACTAAGAGGGATTTAGAATATGTAGCCAAAACCCCTTCAAACTTATGATTCGGTCGTGGCCTCTTAAACATTGCTGTCTACTACTGAATACTATAACAATGTTAGTTTAGTTGTACAACAGATTTCAGTTGCCACCTGGCGTTTAAATCTGGAATTGCAGCATTGAAAAGCCCAATTTGGGAATAATGACAAGTGATTTAACTCCACTATTAATAATGTTTCTTCAACACAAAGCGTTTCTTTTCGACGTAAAGGAGCACTTCTCACTGCACTTGCGTCACGCTTGCGTCACTGCTGGTTCCAAAATACTCAACGAATTCCAGAGATAAAGAGCGAATTTTCTTACGTTTTGTGTATTTTGTTGTCTTCTAAGTCATACTTTAACGTATTACGCAATATCTAAATCATAAAAAAGATCGAAGAAAATAACAAATCAGTGAGGCAGTGAACGAGCCCCGCAAGCTTGACGCAAGTGCAGTGAGAGTAATTTCTCCTCCTCTTCTCATGAAAGCCAGGCTCTCGGTGGTCATGTGTTAATTACTCCCCCCCCCCTACCTTTTGGTACTATAACGTTCAGGTGTGGTAACATAAACCTATCACACACAAAAAACGTGAACAAAAGACGATTTGATAGATAAATACGGATAAATATTGATGTGAAAGGCCACTGTAGAGTATTATTCTCTTATCAAAACGAGTCCATCCTGGTGTCAGTGGATCAAAGTTTCAGCACGGTCATAAGTACAAAGCTTGTACAAAACGGATGTGTTACCTGTCTTAAGATAAGTTACCGTTTATGTAGTGCAAAGAAACAGACAACACGCTATCCTGGGGTGACACGTATATTTACTTACCGTTGTTGTATATTTGTAATGCGCCCAGGGCTTACTGAGGAGTACGTCTACCGTTTAAGTCTAAATCTCCTGCTAAAATGGAGATTATAGACACATACTTCGTATAAGCCTTTGGCATCATGTTTCCACGCCTAAAAGCAATGGGATTGGATTTGGTGTATCTCTTAAGGTCTCACTTTGATGTTTCTATACTTCACTTCCCTTGTAATTCCTGCTTAATGGAGGGGAAGCTGGTATATGCGCGTTTAAGACCGTGCAAGCTTCTGTAAGAGCCTCTTAAGCACTTACGCAAGGGCGTCTTGTGGCCCGTAGTAAAAATATGCGTCTTTAGATGCACCGGGGCAGATCACTACTCATATTTACAGGTGCGATGTATTCTCTGAAGGGCTAGATGCTAACTCTTGTATTATTCGCTATACCCATGTCATGTGTACAGTTATACATTTATTCAGTGTCTTACGTTTTCAAATAGGTTTTATTATTCATAGGAATAGGTCCGTGGCTCGAAGGAACAATGTGTTATCACAATACGTTTGGATGGAACAATATGTTATTACAATTAACCAATATAGTAAACCGTTTAATCAACTAAACTTTTCATACTACGTTCACACGATAGTGTGCAATCTACTTTGATGTTGAATTGTTGTTGCTTTTTTTTCGTCGCTAGGAATTCGAATCACCGTATTCTTTATTGATGCTTCGCCACTTCAAATCGCCAGGTGTCTCTTGTTTCCATAGATACATGAAAATTTGGTGAAACGTTGTAAGCTCCTCGCAATTCAGCCCCTGGCTGTAAAGAGTGAGTAGTCGGCCCACCCAATAACAAAAATAACAACAATAAAAAATAACTGACGAATCGCCTTATACTGAGTTTCGGAAAATGTCAGAGGGCTCGATAAAAAAAGGGTTTGTTTACCACTACACCGTAGTTACAAATCTCAGTCAGCGATAACGTGGCAATTACCGATTAGTGCACTCAGGCAACGATCCCTCCCGCGGACACAGCCTTTTAAAGGTGTTAACGACCCATCGTTATCTGTAAAAGGCGTGTTAACGTAAGGTTGACCTCGCAAATGCTTGGTTTGACCTTTCTTTACTCTTTACATGCTAAGAATTGCGCTATCGTCCGTGGGCACGTATCTCAGGGAGAGAAAGGCCAAACTAGAATTTTTTTAAAACTGTAATTGAAATTTAAATGACATTTTGAAATAATAATCACGTTTTACAGCTGATTCTACTTGGCCCCCCTACTTCGCAATATTATCAATTGTGTTTGGGTTTTCAAACCATCGGGATGCAGTAGACTGCAGATTTGCTCTATGACGTAATATCATTTTTTAGTCGCACGCCTAAAATCACACTTTAGATCTAGAGGACGTTTAACGTTTTAAATTTGATTTCATGTACACTTTAAACATTGCTGCCTTGTCCTATGTACAGTTAGTGAACATAGACAGTGATAACATAGCAAGAGATTCCCAACATACTGAGCGTCATCTGTCGATTTTAGGATGTACTGCAGTCGGCGCATGGCCGATAAGGATTTGTGGATTTTGTCAGCATGTTTCACAAATCTTTATAAGATGTTACCAAACGAGCTCGCTATTTCTTCTAACGGTAGGTATTAGGCAGCTGATTACGGTGACGTACTGTAAATGCAGAAATGTTCGCGGTGGATTAATGTTCGCGGTTTTCGCGGTGACCACTTCACCGCGAACTTAAATCCACCGCGAACATTTTTCTATGATGGTATTAGACTGCAGTCTACCGCGAACTTAAATCCACCGCGAAAAGTCATTTTTCCCGCTACCGCGAAATTAAATCCCCGCGAACTTAAATCCATTTACAGTATACGGCACGTTTGCATACGTCCGCCGGTCCGCGGCTTTCTGAAGCTCAATGTACCGCCGTTTCGAAACTATTAGGTAATTGCACTATTCGGCAATCGCGCTTCGCTACTGCGACGTAAATTGGATTTGAACAACCATTAATGTCATGATTGAAATATCATACAAAATGTACACACACAAATTATTACCGCAAATAACTGCACACAAAAAAATAAAAATAAATCAAAATCATTTTATGTGAAGTAAAATTTGATCGCGATCTGATCTAAAGGTTAGTCCGAACGTCGCCCGTGTGGAAGGGAGGTGCACAAAAACATCTCCTTAGGCCTTGCATTGGCAAATGTGGAATTCAATTACCAACAGATGTGACTTCTTAGTGGAAGTGTTATACCCAGATGTAACCTATTTTAGTGGAAGTGTTATATCTCAAAGAAAGATACCGTTGTGTTGAATCAGGTCGAAGGAAAATGTATCGCTGATTTCCGACCCCTTCTAGTTCTTTCATCTTGACTGCTTTTGAACTCGACTGTTTATTTCTGCATACAGCACTAAATCACCCTGTCGCTTCAAACAGCTAAATTACGGCAATACCCTTTACAGTATCATTTTCTTTACAATCAGATAGGAAGTTGGGTGGTGTGGATTAGTTTACTCGAAGTTTAATCCCACCTCAGGGCATTTGGCTCCGGTTTCGCTTCGTCATTACTTTTAGATGATAGCCCCGGGAAAAGGAGACGGCTACAACTTCTCACAGAGCGTGCCAAGGTCAAATGAAGAGCACGTGGTTTGGCTTTCCTGAACGCTGATGACTATACTTCGGGGGAAAGCTATAACATTACATGGATACATACAGTACAATCCGTGTTACGACATAAATCAAAATGCAGTAGGTATTAAGTATTACATGTGTTCCTTAGGGTACTTAAACCACGCTTCAGTGAACTATAACTGCAAAGCATAAAGTGCTCGTGAAGGTTTTATGTTTGCGGTTTTTGCCGTACCTTTTTCATCATCATCATCATCGCTCGGTTGCAGCGCAGGCAACTGTAAGATTCTTCCAGGCCCCTCTGTTAGCAGCTAGATGGTGAATCTACTTTGCCGTGGTCTGGTCACCTAGACCTTCTACAAATGGACAATATCATACTGTAGATATGAGATAGCTTGGTGTCCTCGTCTGTGTCTGTCCCTATTCAGGGGGGGGGGGGTGAGGCCTACACTAAATTTCATGTCGCATAACGTCAGAACAGCTTACGCTAGAACCACAAAATTTCGTGCGTTTTCCTAAAATTTAGTTAACAAAAATTTCAAGAAGTTTTGACAATTTTCTAGTTGTCATTGCAACCGTTTTTTGACTGGCATTTTTTACAAACATTGCTAATTTCAGTTCTAACAATGTACTTTTCATGATTATTTGCTATATTACTGCCATATTCTTGAATGAAATCTTAATGTTATCTAGAATATCTTTCATAAGTAAATATAAAAAAAAATGATTATGCTATTTCAATGGTGGATAAAGACAACCACGGCTACGGAACTGATGCATGAAAAGATAGTATCTATATCGATTTTTATATCAATTGTTATGAACGTAAACCCAACAATTAATGTGTGCATAGAAAGCCATGAAGTCTTTACGAGTAAGGCCTTTTGTGAGAATACGTTTAGGCAATTTGTATCTTAATTCCCCCATTTGTCCACGACTTAATGGATAAAAGGTACAATGCACACACCATGTACACAAATAGATATCATGTTATATCTGACGACAAGATACATGAACATAGTACTTCCAAGACACCCATTTACGGTACTCCACACGGAAACGTCAAGACGGTATGTAATTTCCTCCCAAATTTAGAGTATCTCATCATCTATCAAGTCGACACATTCTTGGCACATCAAGGATACAAGGTGTTCCTCAGCACATATCTCACGGAGTTCAAACAGCCCAATGTCATCACGTTGACATAAAATTGAGAGCAAACATCTTCATGTGCGGGATACAGGTAATGGAGGTCGCGGGGAGGGCATTTAGAAGTATATTGCGTGAACTTTTCGAGAGCATTACGTGGAGCTTTGACATTCATGAAAGAGAAATCTTGAATTTTGCCCTCATTGAGGACGGAAAGTGTACACATTTCCCCTGCCCTCCGAGATCCCCCATCCATCTAATGTTTTGAAGATGGCAAACTAGAAGAGTAAGTCTGGAGACTTGGTATATATTTTCCGTTAAATGAGCTAGTTCAAAAGAGTTGCAGCTACGAGATATAACAATGTCAACTTTGGTGAGACGATTACTCATTTAGACGCTTAAGATGCTTACAGACGATCATATTTACACTGAAAAATAGAAACACCCCACAAGCTCCTAAGATTATGAGGTATATGAAAGAAGAACATTATTGCACGCAAGTGTGCACGGTACAATATATGGCAACTACTATTACATAATTACAAAGAAGAGGTATAGAATAGAACGCAACATCATAATTGCTATGACAATAAGGCGTAACATATTCAGTATTTGATATACTGTTGCAATCGAGTTTTGATATTCTTTCTTATAACAAAGCAGTCGTTTATATACGTGTGTTGTCTAGTTTTGCATTGTAGTGGCATCTAATTCTAAAGCATCTAATTCTAAAGATATATACAAATCTGACTGTAGCATCGATTCCCTTGAAATCCGTTGTACTTGAAGAAGCGGTAATCATTATAAGTAAATACTAATCTGCTTTAGAATATGATAGTAAAGTGATAAGTGTTGATAAATATGGGGTTTTGCATTAGTTATCATCTAAACTACTCTTTTCGTCAATTGATACATTTCCGATTTCTGTCTTCATCATTAAAATATGTAGAATCGTGATTGTTGCAGCATGTAGCTATATTACGGCTGGATACCAGGCTAGCAGCATACCATGACAGATAAGATCGAAAAATGCACTCGCCATATGGATTCTAGAAATCATACAACTTACGTTGTTGTTGTTGGCCATGAATAAGCCCGATTCATCTATATCGTATCGTTTCTTTAACTTTTTCCGGTGACCTTCCTCTGCCCTTAATGATGCAATGAATAACGAGTAATAAGTAGTTCTTTGAGCCATAAATCTTTCCCAATCATAGCTTGCCAAACGCTAAAAGATGGCCCATGCTCCGGCTCGGGTGAAAGGCCGATGTCAGCAGGTGGGAAGTAGGCAAGAATTAGAGGTTAGATGCGTCTGTTGAAGCGCCCGGTGTAGCCCTTTTAAACCACGAGTCATGTCCATTGAAAGCGTTATCGATTTACCAGCCACATAATAGCATTTCAGCTACTCCTTTATGTATCAAATGCATTACTTTTTCGTACTACCTCGTTTAACCCACCAAAGCGTTTCGGCACATCGAATAGAATACTATATGCCGGCAATCTTCAGCACATTGCTTGTACCATGCAGTATCATTATCTACATCGTTTTTTTTTAATATCACTAGGTGGCCATTTATGGAAATATTGAATACAAAATACAACTATAAGACAATTTCTGCATTGGATTTAAGCCACATGCCTGTTCTAAACAACCTCTTATTGATTGCGAAGAGATAGGTATCCAAACTTCTGTGCACTGTATTGAAACATTCATCACACAAAATTGCAAGTCATGCATCACAAAATGGAGCTACGTTTGTCATAACAGATACACAATTATATCCTGGGGGGAAACTTGATTACAGCAAATCACTGCAAAAATAGTTGGACTCAGACAACGATAAGACGCTCAGTCAGATCAAATTTTGTACTTTCAGTGAATTGGCAAAGAGCTGGTATACCATGTGCATTTCTGTGATTGTATAGAATAGACAGTTTAACGGTACCCAATTGGCCAAGTATGCACTTTCAGAAGAAATTATTTTCATATGCCACTGTAACAATTTCGTCAGATATCTGAAAGCAAGAAGAATATATCATTATATACCAACGTATCTACATTCAGCAGCTTCTTTTCAAAGGGGTAAATGTAATTTTCTTCAGAAGACAAATTCTATATGGTTATCTATGACTATTCTAAAAAAATGCAAAACATCTCTCTATCGGCAGAGTTGGCGAAACAAAGTACATCGGTATATTAGTTGCTAATATCGAGTTTGTACGTAATTTCACAATATGTATGTGATCAGGTGGTTGCATTTAGCTAATTAGTTGAAATGTAAACCTTGTTGTTAAAACTCGTCTAACATTTACTATTACCATATCATCAAAGCAATTTTCATTAACCGGATATCACGGCTGCTTCCACTGCGCTCTGGAGGTTAAGTATCTCACTACATTTGGATATAATGAAAAACATTAATTATTTTGAGGAAATAAGTGGGCTCTTGCGATATTCACTCTTCTGTCTCTTATTAAATGATAAATCTCTGCTTGCCCAAGGGGAATTAAGCACTTACGCTTACTCCTACGCTGTACGTCATGTCAAGGTAGGAGGACCTCACGATCGTTACCAGAAGATCTTTGTGGCTCTCCTTACTGCAAATTCTTTGACTAAAGCAGCGCTCCCTGAACTCAGGATATACCCAACCTCCTTCTGGCAACACAAAGGCGTAGTTGCACAAGGTTATCTTCAAATTATGGAAGATGGGTTAGCGTTGCCAACTAGTGCAACACTTTCAACTGTCAAAAGGTCGTTCTGCGAATCCACACCGACCATTGATGTATCGGTATGGTGGAAAAAATTGACAGAAAGCTCTGCTGTACGCTCTGGTTCTATCCTTTATATTCGCTTATATCCTTATGTAAGTATGATAGGTGTTGGGAAGAAGGTAAGTGTACAAATGTATTAACGTAAGAGCTAGAGAGGGCAAGCTACACTCACTCAATGTCATGTGTGCTTATTTTAGACGGTCGTGACAGCCTTCCCCCGTAAGGTCGAGAGTAGAAGGGTTTCATCCTACAGCAATTGCACACAAAAAATACGATGTACTTTGGGACAGACCGACTCTTTGGCTTGGATGACTCTGTAGCACTTGAACATCAATAATACAGTTCAATATATATCAATCCTTACTTCCTTTGAAAATGGCTGTATATTTTCTGGCCCGTGTGCATGTGTTCTTGTATAAGGTGCAGTATCTTAAACCTTTACATAATGACGTTTGATATGAACGTGCTGTGTGCCAAAGGGTCAAACTTCATTTTGGGCCTCCTGATGCCTGACCATGGTACTGCATTTGTATCTGCTTTGTATCTTTTGTCCTGGACATGCTGTCACCAGATCTTCATTTTTTTCAGCCAGGAAGAAGTTTGTTTGCTTCTTCTAGCAGCTTGTTCGATGAAGCGAAACATCGACTTTCCTATTAGGAAACTCTGAATGCACTAAAACATATTTAAACTCAATATCTAAACACATTTAAAAACATAAAAGCACAGCAGTGCCTGAAGCAGAATAAATTTAGGTTCGCTTTGATAGATGATAGTTTGTTTGTGATATGATAAACCAGACACCTATTTAATCGCCAATGTAACTTGGGAATAGATTCCCTAATGAAAGATAAACTGCGTCGTAATGATTAGAATGAAAGGGTTGTCGAGCTATAAAATAGAATGCAAATAAATGACTTATCAGTTGCCGTGCAATAAGGTTTTCATTTCAACTCAATCTTTACAGAAAGAGTTGTTATAAAGACGGAGACCTGGGAAAAATGAAACTTTTCCCCTACTTTTTATTTGTTTTGGTGTCTGCAGAAAGTGATCCCACTATTGATTATTACGCGAAAGTAATCGTGTCCTTGAAAGGGGGCGTTCAAAAACCGATAAAAGACTTATGCCTTGCCTTTAGAATAATAGCTTCAGGACAATAGTGACATTTTACATCTTTGGGGATTAGGGTATTAGCTAAGATTAATTAGCATCATCAAACCGAGGGACATCTAGTGATTGTTGAATGATGCTCTGGGGAATTGAGCACAAAATATAGCAGAGAATAAGTCTGCGGGTGATTGCTAACTTAGATTGTTATCTTTAAAAAGTTTGTAATCATCATCAGCAAACATGATGAAGAAAAATATAACATTCCGAGCAAATGTACTATAATTGTTCTTTGTCATTAACCAAAGGAAGTCGCAAACATGTATTCTAGTGCTTAAAATATATTCAAATCAAAATTATTTTAGGGGCTACGTAAACGGTTTGCTTTCGCCACGATCAAATGAAATTGATGATAAACTTTGCATGCAATCAGCGTGTGGTGTGTTTTTCAATCTATTTTATCTACTATAGATTCCTCCAGACCAAGGACATTTTAATGATGGGAATGGAGGGAGCAAAAACATGTCATATACCATCAATCAATACTTTCTGTTTTTCCCATTTGTTCCAAGCTGTCACTGTTCATCTCAACCGCACCAACTAGGTAGGTGGCATCAGGGATCACTGGGTGCCATTTGACAGGCAGAAATTTTGTTTCTTTTCCCATAAGGACGGCAATCTGGGTTGGCACGCGTCAGTAGGAATGCATCAACGCGTTCTAATATGAACGGGGGTTGGGACACCAAAGGGATGTCAATTCCCTGCGGCATAGAAAGCAATTGGAAGAAGTTATGGCTCAAGAAACAGTGCTTATTTGGTTAGTTTGGAAGGTTTTCATAAATGTGTCTACTCCGTCGGAGAATATTAATTTTCCATACATCTGAGCTCTATGAACAAAATATGAAACTCTCCTGCGTACGGATGACGGAAATATACGTATACATGTGTCATCACAACCCACCATGCCCAGACGTGGTAAATGAACGATACATCCATCGCTTCTGTGACGTCGTGTTATGCAGATAGAACACGTGACACGATGAGAAGTGAATCATAAGTTGCATAAAATCTATGGCAGTCCATTTCTTTCTTGGGTAAGTCCAATTTCTGTGTTCGAAGTTCGAAATCATTTTTTATCATAAAATGTATCGCTATACTCTGGGTAATATCCTGGTCTACCATATTTAGTCACAAGATATCACAGTGTAGCTCTATATCCTGTTAGATTTACTGTGCTATTGAGAATAATTGCAAACATCAAACACGGATGTCCATTCCCTTTTATTTTATGGTTCAGTTTAGGAGAATTTCACATGGCCAATAATATTTATTGACCATCAAGTACGTATTTTCCAAGCGATAACACTTCGACATTAATACACGTCACTGCGATGACTTCCCAAATAAAGCTTTTGAACATAAATAGCACTGATGGCGTTGTAGTAAATGGATATTGCATCTTTGCTCAGGTCAATATCTTTGTTTAATGTATTTTGTTATTCCGTATATTTTCATATGGAGAGGAATGCATTAATGGAAAGCTGTCACCATCTGTGTTAAGGTATATGGACTAATATTGAGCATATGGGCAAGTAGAAAGAAGATTCTATTGAATTATCTGACCCCGATGTACTTTCTCCGAGATTACTCTTCAACGCTATATTATCCCTCACTCCGATTCAAAAAACTAAAACTGACAATGTGCAGCAAAAATATCTTACACTGATAAGTAAAATCAGTAGAAATGATGTGTAATATACACATTTCCCATGCAGTCACGTTGAAAGTAACAAGAATGGAGGTTTAAGTGGTAGCTAATCAGCTAGTTATTACAGGTCCAAAACAGATCACTGGCGCTTTTGACATCATAAATGGCAAAGTTGTTGGGAATTCAAAACGCTAGCTATGACTTCTGACACAACAGCAACAGGCAATAGCCTTCAAACACATTTTGCATTGATGAGTATCTATAATTAATTCCAGGGGTGGTTCATTTAATGTTTATAAACTGGCATAATTTTTGGTTATATATTTCAAATCGGTTGTAGAGCAACCATCCCAGCAACACCAACTATCCGACTCCGACATGTAATTTCTATTCAAAGATTTACTTGTTTAACTTTACCTACTAAACCGGTAGTGATGCAAAAGTGCCACAACTGCTCCACCATTATTGTTTATTTTTCATCACTATTTATTGCATGCTTTACTACCAATGGAATTATGAATGGTAGCAATATACATATAGTAAATATCATTTGATAGGGATAAGTGGTTAGAAAACTTCACAACAGATTTTCTATGATAGATTCAAAACTACACAACCGGAGATACTTTATGCTGAATCGATATATAACTCAACATAAAAATCTAGAAGGCCATGAGTCAATTGATCACCTCATTTTGAACCCAGTGGTTAATCTTTCATTGTTACTTCACACGGGGCCCATGGAGGTGAATAGCACAATAGAAAAACCTTGATTATTTGAGAAACCTAAAAGACACAAACAAAATACGGATAAGCCTGTAGAACTGTGGAACGAAGAGCTGCCGGAATCAACGATTGATTGGCACCCTCCTGAGATATCTAGGAGTAATTGAAGGATCATTCAACGGTTCATGTAGTCATTCAAACCTCTAATCAAGCCTGGCAAGACAAAACGAGTTGGTGGGACATTATTTTCTGCTCGATAGAACTTGAGATAGGCAGAAACTTAGAATGCAAATATCTCATGATGACCTTAAACCGCAAAAGGCAGCGAACAAAACTTCTGATTCAGATAAATGGCAGACACTTTTGATGTATACGTATTTTTGAGGGGGAGTCTTTAAAAAGGTCAACCTTTCCTATAAGCAAACTCTTAATGGCAGGACGCAATATGATTAGCCATCGACCAACGTTGAACACCTGGTTCCGCTTCGTACTAGCGGAAATCCGATATCAATAACGACAGAACAAATATGTGGCCCTGAATACATATCTAGATCTCTATGCGACATTTGAATCCCTCCGGCAAAATACATTCAAAAAGTATCTCAATTTTGTTAATTTATGGTGTCCAGCATCTATTACTCTCCACCCACAGGGCTGTTTTTGCAGTAGACTACTAGGAGATAAGAATGGTGGGGGCTTTGCTACATGTATATTTCTGAGCTATGGTGAAGTTATGTTCTGCCCGAAGGCACAAGATGTGTCTCATAACCATAGATGGACCTTAGAGAGGGAGCATACCAACCATGCTAACGCCAATGATTGCTGTTCCAATTCTAGGTGTTATAGCCATTACTTGCCCATGGGTCGTTACGGACAGATGGATGATGTATTGAAGGCCTACATGCCGCTGGCGGTAAAGTCATGGTAAAGTGTACTTTGCATCTGGTGCCGGGTTAAACAGATGATCCGTCTCTCCCTGATCTATTCAGGCATCAGCGTCAAGGCCCGGTATTAGCGGCGCGGAGTGCGGTCCATCCAGTGTCGTATGCGCACCGTTGCACGCTCCGGCTGAAATTTCTGTGACGTTTTTTTCAACGATTCAATTTGTAAGCATCTCCAGTACGAGAGAAGTTTTGATATTCCAGTCGTCTTTCGTCGGTGAGAGCTATTTTAGGTAAGTGCCCGCCATTGTACATAGACATTGTGGAAGGTTGACGTCTGAATCAAAGGATACTTTTCGTGTTTCGATGAAATATTCATCTGTACCAAACGTCCATGTCCTCTGTGAACGTAATACTAGAACACCTTGTAAGGGCCTCGATCGTTGCCGCGTGGGTTAAGTTTTCTCCGCCGCAAGAGGTCACTCGATAGGAAATTGTCAGTTATTATTAATGCCATTACTTTTAATGTCCATTTTATAACATTTACATTTATCATGATGGTAAGATCGAACAGTGGTAATGAGCAAACGGGATGCCAACACAGCAGGTATAGGCGATGGATGGGGGGTGGGGGTGGTATGGGGGTTGCGTTGTTGACACCCGGTGTAAGGCATGGCCAAATCACAGCTGTTGAAGTGGCGAACAATCATCTTTACATACCACACGCCCATCAGTTACAGGTACTAGTCCTTTGGGACTTTTGGCACATACGGTGTCCTGAAAGTGGACAGCCACGTGAAGCCTCTGTCACATATATTCAAGACCTTCCCACGATTTTGCTCCCGACTACTCCACTATCAATGTCGGCGTTGGTTTCGAAAGAAGCTTCGAATCTGTCTTATGTTAGTTTTAGGTTGCTGACTATGATCTTATCCAAACACAGCACATGTTTCAATATATTCAGAGTCGGCAAGTGAAGTTGACTTGCAAGGACTAATAGAGGTAACCAAACTCGTGAACCAACTTCCAACAATGGTCAGTTTCAGTTTCAGTTTATTTATTTAACCAGGGGCCATGGCTACAGACCATATTTTGTTGAAGGCTATGTGAGACAGGGACACGTGAGGCTTTTTGAGACAAGGACACGTAAATGCATGCCCCGAGGCAATGTCAATAGGCGATATCCGTGAAGGTACCCGTCACTTGAAGCATTACCAAAACATGTCATGTCTGGTGATTTCTTGAGCGTGATATGCCCATTTCAGCATCAATATTCCGACATATTGCCGGGACAACGCCAGGGTCATGATTGACATATGTTCACCACCGTTAATATGGAGATCTACACATAGGCAGACTGCATGAAGAACGGTAAGCTAAATGGCGTAGATGTATTGCAAAATACCTATTTTAGATACACAGCCCTCGTCAAGTTATTATGAGAGTTACAAGTAATCCACATACACACACAGACGCAAATCACTCATGTTCAAAGTCATGACAATGCCAAATCTATTCAGACTCAAAGCCTGTATAGAAAAGGCTACAGCACGAAACTAATGGCGATATACGATAAGATACGGGGTGTGAGCTGCTATTGTTCAGACATGGAAGCGTGTTAAGGAAACTAATGTAATAGCGCTCACGAAATCCATAATGAAGACATTACCATCTGTCACAGGAATAAGTCTATCGTATCTTGGTTCCGTATCTATTCATAACACTTCCTTCACTTTGTACTGAGGGAAATAGAACGAATCGTGCTACACAAATGGTCTCAATGAGTCCCCGGATTGCGTTTCTCCATCATTAGCTTTTACCAAGGAGAAAGAAACGAGGAGAGGACAAATAACATGGATATTTCTTGTGTTGTGTTAACACTTTTAACATAGTGGTTTTTCGAGATTCCCACAATTGGCCACAAAGGACTCGGTGAAAGCTAGGTGTAATTAATGCTGATACTTGACTCATGTGATGAAATTTGTCTTCTTTAGCTCACCGCGTACCGGGTATTTCGTGTATTCGTGGAGGTTTCCGTAGTTTTGAACTTGTACACTATAACATTTACAGCGAATTATGCGTTTCATGATATCTCAGGAGCTATTTTAATTTTTTTTTTTAAATTAAAGTTAGTACATAATATTGCTTCCTTGGCTCAACCGCGTATTTCGTGGATTCATGAAAGTTTCCGCAGTTTTGAACTTATACGCTATAGCAATTACAGCGAACTATGCGTTTCATGTTATTTGTGGAGCCATTTCACTGTTCTGAATTTTAAAAAAAAATCATTTTTATTTATTTATTTATTGATCTTTAGGGTAGTCCCTTCAGTTAACGTAGTAATCTTTCATGTTAAATTGCTTTCATGGCTCAACCGGGTATTTCGTGCGTTCCTGAAAGTTTCCATAGTTTTGAACCTATACACTTTTATAGTATTTACAATGAACAATGCATTCTATGTTACTTACGTAGTTATTTCCCTGGTTTGAATTTCAAAAGAAAAGTTAATATGGTAGTGGAGGCAGATGTAAAATCCCTATAATATACCCAGCAAAATGCATGATACATGTGAATTTTAGGTTCAAGTTAGTACCTTGGAACATATCGTGAACATGTAATTAACAACATATATCTAATTCAATGTATAGATTTGATTGCGGCTCGGCGTAGGCAATATTTACTTGACTCTGGCTTTATTTCAAATATGGCATCTTAACACATGTCTGTAGATTCTGCTGCACTTTCATAAGTTGCCTAATATATCTTGATTAGAAGGATTGTACAATGCGTACGTGTATTTCGATGTATATGTGTGTGTTGAATGATTAGCAAATTAAGTGCATGGTGTGCAGTGGTCTGTGCTAGAATACCTTAGTGTAACGGTATGGCAGCCTGAAACTACCATTAGCGTAAATTTCCCACTGTATAGAAGACGATGTACTTAATAACGTGCTATTTTTGTCCCTACTTCACGCCACATCAAGAGCATAAAAGCCACATCCACACTGTAGATCATTGCAATGACAAACATATGCTATAACATTTTCTATATCGGCTGTTAGAGTCGATTCCATATTACCGAGAGGGTGTTTCTTGCCTTTTGTTCCAACATTTTGGAAATCTTTGTAACAATCTAACTGTGATAAGTAACTGTTTAGAACTATTTATAACATCTATGTGACGTTCTAAATATTTCTATAGTATTCAAACATGTTAGAAACATTTCTAACATCAAATACATTATTTCTGTTAGTTTCTAAACTGTTCCAACATAGATGCATCATTTGTGATCACATGTTCGAACATGGAAACAATATGATGAAACTGGGTCAGTGGACTGGGAAGAAGGCAATTCACACATCCCTGCCAAGTACAGGAAATTATGTCTGTCTGCCACCTTCTCACAAAAGACTCACCATTGTATACTAGAGAAAATCTAAAAATACAAGAGCCAAAGAAAGGACCAAGATTAGCAGCTTTGTTTATGGGGTCAATAAAAGTTTTTATGGAGGGAAAAAATGACACAAAATGTTGGAACATGTTGGAACAGTAACAAAAACACATAGATGTTTGAAAATTGTTCTAAATAAAGAGATAATCCTATCATTACTTTCCCAAATGTTCCAACAAATATAAAAAGGTTCAAACATGTTTAAACTTTCATTTTGAAATGTTTGAACAATTTCGAACTTAAGTGACTGAAATGTTCTTTTACTCAAAATAGTTCAAACGTATTACAAATATTATTTCAAAACCATCTCGGTGACTTGGAATTGACTCTACATAGAAAAGTTTGCAACATGTCATAATCTTTCAGTACTTTCTGATAATGTTTAATCAATCTTAACATGGCCAAAGTGCAATTCCCCCTCCAAAGTAAGTCCCAGTAGGACCTTGAACTGCAATTTCCCATACGTCATGATTCATGTCCGCTGTCAGATTTTTTTTAGATAACTTCATCACATGATTGAGTGATTGCTTGATCTGCTGTTATGAAAAGTGGAACCTGCGTCAGAACGTGATTCCCAGAACAATAAGATTAAAGACGTCTGACGTGGGATGTCGAATCACCTTGGGTGGGAGTCTGCATGAATTACCTTTACTGCGTCACAAGTATGCACCTGGGTGAGAAACTCTTGATGCATTTGCCTTAAAACATTAAACACATCAGTGCAGTGAACCTTGCATCATTAGCATTCTGCCAAGGTTGAAACTTGTCGCTACAAAGGCTTTCACAATCTAGAGTACGTCAGACATGCATTAAAACGGAGTAGAATAATCTTTAGTACTTATCTCTATGTCACTACCAAGGGTAATATAAAATCTCCAGCACGAACAGAGATTGTCGCAATGGTCCAAGTAACGTCGGCACATCAATACCTTGCCTTGTATCTCAATATTTATGACTGGAAATTTGCACCCCAAAGGAATGCGTAGAAGACTGCCAGAGGCTTACTGCATTGCCATGGGGGTTTTGTGGTCTTCCACTTGGTGTCGGGGACAAACCTAACACGACCTAGCCTTCTATATTAGATGCATGACATTGTACAGTGCGCGAGACAAACTGACTTGGTATTCTATAGCTCAATGAAGATGTTGGGTAGGGGCACGTAGACTAAATGGTGTCTGTGGGCGTATGGTTCCGAATATCGTAAGAAAACTTCGACATGCGTCTAGAGTTGATGGGCTACAGTTGAACCCATGGCTTTTGTATATTATCATCCACAGTTGTATGGCCGACTAGAGACGTGCGTCAGCTGCAACACCGTTTCTAAGCTCTGCATCTGTCGGCTTTGTAAGGTTTAGACAGGATTTTTATTTAATCTCGTGGGTTTCCATGTATGGAGCATGGTGATGTGGCCATGCATAGTATGCGCTAACTGTGTGCCTTAAAGTTTGTTGCTGTTTTTCATTTGTCATTGATAATTCCTACATGTACGAATATATATATATATATATATATATATATATATATATATATATATATATCTATCATGATACACAGAGAGACACCGAAAACACTATCTGAACACTACATGTGATGAGGGGTTTTATCATGTATAAGAGCATTCTTTTTTTAAGTTTCCTCGGAGAAAGACAAGGACAATGTGGCACTGCACTCAAGTTACTAACTTGATTTAACACTCCACTTACTACAAAGGACAGACAAAGGGTTACGTCCCATTATGATAGTCTTTTGAGGCCGTACCTTTAGTCCGTTGTTCTCCACAGGGTCTCAGGCATTGTAAGAAGGCAGATAGCATCCCTGTCCTTTATCGCCCTGACGTTCCCTTATACCCCCCTCACATTAGGCGCGATTCGATCGGACGACGAGTCTGCGAGCTCTAATTCACGAGGAGGCATGACCCTGATGCCGACGAAGAAATGGCAGAGTTCCCCCTTCCCGTCAGGGTCATGCCTCCTCGTAATTTAGAGCTCGCAGACTCATCCGATCGAAACGCGCCTATTGTGAGGGGGTATAACCGAAGTCAGATACCCATTTAAACATCTGGGTAAAGTAAGTTAATTCATGTAAAGAACATTTACCAATATCGGTAACGTGACAGGATTCAAACCTATTGGTTATTGGGTGGGCCAACTACTCACTCTTTGCAGCCAGGGGCTGAATTGCGAGGAGCTTATTACAAAAGGCGGGGCTAAATCGCAAGTGTCTGGAGCGAGCTGCCATTCGGCGCCACTCAGGTGACCTCAATACGACAGTAATTGCCCCAGGTGAGGCCAATGTACTGCAGGCTTTGAACCACTCACCATCGCACGTGTGGCGGTTTTTTTAAACGTGTCTTAAGGGTATGGCTATCCCCAGACACGGGACCTCCATTTAACGTCCTATCCGAGTGACGGCCCTAGCCGACTTGATTCTGAGCCAAGTACTCTGAAGCTACGCTAAATGATTCCATATAAAAGTATTTCCTTGAATGCATTGGTATTGCAAAACCGTGTGATCTACCGGAATTTACTAGGCGTTTTACTATCATGTAGCCCGGATACTCCTGGCCCATCGTACTATTAAACACGGAAGACTATATTGAAACTTTCGTGGTGAAAATAGTCGTAAATGCTTAACTTCCTGCATCAATTTTACGACAGTAGTGGAACATGAGGTACATAAATAATAAAGACGCAGAACGTTTGCGTTAGTACGTAGATTGCAAATTGGGGCAATATGCATTACTCGAGGGAATACACTTATTATGGCAAATCGTAACTCTAAAATAATATTGCAGTATACACATAATTGGATTTCTGAAATTACCGCCAACAGCGACTACGTCTTAGTTGATTGCAAATTGACGCTTGAAGTGCTTTCAGAAAGTCAGCAACTTTATAACAATTTCGGATTTTAAGACCTCCTCGTTCTCGATGCAGACTAGTCGTATTGGCACCATATTTTTTCACGAGGCTTAGGTTGTCAAATTTGTACGTTGACTTCACTATGCATGATAAAGTACGATGAATTCCGTTCATGTCCCTGGCACATCACAGGCCGCGTTTCTTAATGGAGTTTTATGTGAACATCATTGAATTTGGCCCATTCGGTAAATATGGGTCGACGGGGGTTAGATGGAGATAGAGGCGGTGGGCCATCATCATTAGCGCTTAACGAGGGATGGCAGCCTGGGGTGATGATGGTGTGATATATAATCATGAAACTGGGGAAAATTTGAGTGCCTGGTTTATTCCTCCAACCATGTTTAACGACTAAGGCACATTCTGCTCCTAAAGCAATTTGATCTCTGTCATCCATTTTATGTAATGGCACAAACCAAAAAATACAGGCTCATAATGCCGAGGCGTTAGATCCATATACTCGGCAGATGTTTTAGATATGAGATTACACTTCTGTGCTACTGGAATACACAAGTCAATTGAATGCCCTAGAGTATTGCCAAACCTTCATGATGAGATTTATCTGTCACTGTTTAATAGTGCGAGAACGTCTTCGCTGAAAAATGTATTATGATACATGAAGTCGGCGGGAAGTATAAGAAGCATCATAAAATTGTAAATAATGTAGACACCTAATGGATATGGGAATACCTTTATAGCTATGTGAGAGATGTTTGCATTGTGTTAACAATGGCTGCGTCTTTGACAAAGAAATAACTATGTGAACGAACCAGTATATCTCAATCCGCTATCTATATCTAGTGGTGCATACTTAAAGCTCGGACTTGGAATTGGACCTAAAAATGTTTAGGTCCAAGTCCAAAAAAAAAACCTAAATGCCCGGACTCAAGTCCGGACTTGAAAAAAGTTATCTGTCACTTATATTCCCTTTTCTTGTTCTAAACCATCTAAAACCTTCCATAGACAATGAAATTTGCACTGGAAAAGGACAAAAAACATTTCGTGTTTACACTGCCTGTATATAATTTGCATGTATTTTTCAAATTGCATTTCAGTTCATGCTAACATGCAATTTTATATGCACCATCCCCCCTCCCCTCAAAAAAGACAACTTTCTAGCGCACATAATACGCAATGATTGGTTCAGGTCCGGACTTTTAAGTCCGGACCTGAACCTGAACTGCTGGACTTGAATCCGGACCTGAACCTGAATATGAGTTTAGGTACGCACCACTATCTATATCCATATAAAAATCATGCACAATCCATTTTTCTCTCTTCTTCTCTCTCTCTTTGTTTCTCTGTCGGAGGTTTTTAAAGCACTATAAAGCTATTTAAGAAGAATTGGGACTAATCGAAAGAAGTTACTGACATTTACATTCTGACTCTGTAACCTCAGATCAAATATTTGCAAGTTGTAATCCTAAATCTATAACTCTCAGTTTGTATTAGGTATGCTTTGGCAAGAGAATCACCCTGCTGTCTTTCACCCGAAGATATATTATTCATATCTCCTAGCTCTAATTGACGTGTACTAGAGATTAATTGAAAACAGAAACATATTAGCCAACTGTTGCCTCAAGAATGACAAACAGTAAAAGTACGTCAGTAAGCTATTTAGCTTGTGTGTTAATAGAAATGCGGACCCCTACAATAATTGACCTTTGATTAACTAAACAAAAGCTACTAAACGGGATGAGGCGATGTAGAAATAAAACTACCTGTCACAAGCAAATTGTACTTTAATCACTTTCTGTCTATAGTAAACGTGACTTATCATATACAAAATATCTTACTGTACAAATACAGATAGACCTTACAGAACTTGAATCAATACACTCATCTACTGACCCCGAGACCTAGACGACTACCTGTATCAACTCTGAATTCTTCTTCCTGTCACTGCTACAAGTCTGACCTTTGCGATATCTTCTCACCCACATCATGTCTGTCTTCTTACACTGCATGCATTAAAAAGTACAGACAGACGATACGACAAACGATCATTACGTTTTTCCATAGGAAGTAATCCAATATGCAATACCTAAAGGTTTTTTATGAATTCAAAAGTGGAAGATTGCAACTGTTAACCTACACCGTATTGGTTCGTTCGGGGACATGTTAGATTCGGGACGTAATCGAAGAAACAACAGACGATGAAAAGTATGAATAGACCATATCTTATCTCTCCCCACGAGAGGATCAACACTTCATTTTGCGTTGACTTCTCTGTGGTTAACTAAGATTAACTCGGAGGACACCTGTGTCTCCTACGAGTCCAAGATCTCTCCAGAGATAGACGCTGTTATTTCAATGGTAATCCAACAAGCCGTGGGCTATTCGCTCGTGCTAACCCCTTTGTCAATTCCATTCCCAGTGACATTCACGAGACGTTTCTTGCTAAAGTTATAAACACTTTATCATTTGCGTCCCTGTCAGACATAATAATCAATAGTGTATCGTGTGATCTTGCCTGGCGTGTACAGTGAATTCTGAAAAGCATTTAGATCCAAATCTTTCTCATTTGACAGTCGCTTATCACAGTCGACCTAATCCTGTCCTAAAGCTTCCACGTCCGTCTCATAGAGGTGATGGTAGATGGATGGAAACTTCGAAAATGATAGCGATTGGTATCTACTTTGACGGTCAGTCGCCGATTTCTTTTCATCAAGCAAATCGATTTTTAAAAAAAATTAGAGGCCAAGCTGTCTGATCTTTAACGGTCAGTCAGTGGAGTTATCAAAAACACAATTGTACAAAATTTGATAATCGTTTTCATATATTCATGAACTGACGTGTTATCCGTACTAATGTAAACAATATTTACAACAAACATATTCAAGATTCAGGGGAAGCTATAAAAACATTGTCTTCGAACGTTTTATGTATTAATAATCTATATTACATATTATAAGTTTTGAACGAAGATGAATTTTTTTTAAATGTACGTGTATCCATTTGATATGCCCTTTAATACGGTATACCACAGCTAATTTACATTAACCATGCTTTTGACCCTGTCTATCGTCTGTCTCCTATTGAACGATATATAAACTTTGTCTTGAACTCCTTTTCATATCGACTCATAGATAAAAAGTATAAACCCCAGCGTCATTGACGAAAGACAGTGGAAGCTATCTGAAACTCCGTAAAGTCTGACCGTTTCCAAAAATCAATTATCCAGTTGCTTGAGTAACTGCTGTTTGGCATATCTTATTACCTCGATGTCTAACCTTCATCGACTTACAGTATATATAACACAGCTATGGAAAACTGTTTTGTCATCTATTCAAGTAGAGTCGTGTATCTAAGATCATAATGACGTATAGCCATTTTTCTCTCAAACAGGTTAGACAGAATTTCCTGGTTCAAATTCTTTACCTGTAATTCGAGAATCCTTTTTTGCCTTTCTACTTAACTTAAAGGTGTCCTAAGCTCCAGAAGGGTATGTTACTCTCCAATAGATTAGGCAGCAATGAATTCACAACCAGCAACCTTTTTGCAGACTTTCAATTGTAGTGAATTACGCGTTGTGTGTTTGGAAATCTCACTAACCCCATTAAGACCCTACCCATGCATTTCCCATACGTATAGACACTTCCTTCATCGTGAATATTTTCGGCCTAGATGTGAAGCGATGTGCTCATGAGTTTTTAACATATCCCCTCAAATTGGTTTTGTAACCGAAATTTTGTCAGGTCATGTCGAACACATTGTATTTAGCCATTGGATGAGCTTACTTAATTGAATCAAAGAGTATAGTTTAGCATAAAATTGAATGTTTTTTATGTACGCGAGATTTGTTGGTATTCTATTGTGTAATGTGAAATAGCATGCGGTTTTACTTCCTAAATTAAATTTCAATTGGAAAATAACACCCTTTGTGGAGTATAGGACTCCTTTAATGCAAATACTGAAGTGCACACCAGAGGGTAGCCTTGAAACTGCTGAGCTGCAGCTGTTCACCAGGATTGCGTGCGCTCACAAGGCGTTCAGACGCTACGAGTCAGAGCTGACATCAGCAATCAACAAGGGACTGCTTACTTGGGCGGCCGCAATTACGTTACTTTGACGGTGTTATTAACGGCAGGTACGACAGGGGCGTGTTCGTTGCTGATATGCATCATGGATTGGAGCCCCTGGGTTCACCTGGGTGCATGTGTGTTCAAATTTCCTGTGCTTGAAGCTGTAGCGGAATCTTTAAAGGAAACGGTAGCAGTCAAAATTTGATTGTGTATGTGTATGTGTTCGTGTGTGTGTGTACATATGTGTATGTGTGTTCCTTTCTTTGTATATACGTAATTAACAGCATCTGACCATCTTTGCAGGACACTGTTCAAGATGCTGCTGGTCCAAATACTCATCGGAGCAATTCTCCTGAAAGGTATGTCTGAACTATGTAAAAAAAATGCTTATTTAAATTATTGTTTTAGACAATTGACAAGCTACAACAAATAACAACCAATCAGTTGCATGTTACAGATTAAATTGTTGTTATTTTTAGAATACAAATTACCCCTGTTGCATTCACCTTTCGGCTGCCCTACGAATATTATGGGACTGTACAGTCTAGCGATATTGCACATACATGGTTGTTGATGACATTCATCTATGCTATCAAACGTGCTAAGCCATTCTGAATTGAGAAAAGAAGTGCTTATTTCAAATCATTCTCCTCAAGCAAAAGTTGTTCATATATCGGCATCATCAAAGAGATATCCTTTTAATTTTTTATCACAACTGTTAGGTGTTAATCGATAAATCGGTGCCCGGATACATCCGGGCTTTTAGGGTCCCTAGGTGTGCATATCTACTTTAAATGAAGGATCGTAGCTTCAGTAACGATGTTTTCCTTCATATGTTGTTATCACATATCCTGGTGGCAGAGGTCGGCCTTTGTACATTTATTTTTCATACCGTTATCAGATCCTGTTCGTCGTCGCTGATGGCAAATGTTCATGCCAGAGGAAATCTGTTCTTTCCTGTAAAATTTGCCCTGAACCCCTATGGCGCACATTTTTATTGCCAAGGCTTTCCCTTGTGTTCGAAACATAAAGCTGGAACTACAGATGATATGTAGTCCCCAGATGCAGTTATATTTGATGGGGACGGAGCACGCACGGGGTTGTAGACCCTTATCTCAGGGCAGAGTGCCTTACGATTCGTCGTAATGTAGCTATGGCATGTTTTATTGGCAGAATGACAATATATTTGTTTTTACGACAGGAATGACTTAGTGACTTGTCTTTTGTTTTACTATGAGATACGTTATCATTTCCTGTTGAACGGATGAGAAATGCATTAATAGGTATACTCATCGCAAGCAGTATTCAGCGAGATCTATCTACATTTTGTATCCTTCTCCATTACGTTTAAAATCATCGAGAACGCTATAATGATGACGGGATGGTGATAGCAATGGCAACGCCGATAAATTATGACTGATAGATATCATTAAAACAACAATCATATTAGTAATACCGTTGTAATGCTCAAATGCCGTACCAAAGAACCAACGGGTATGGTTCAACCGTGCAGGCAGTAATCTCGACCTGGCACGGCGTAGCCCCAAGGGAAAAATCTCATTTACTTGTAGCTCATGAATCTGTCATAAACATCGCACTTCGGACAATTGGTTGTTGGAGCCTATAGTATCCATGTAATTGAAGCACCCCGCCGTGGCTCTTGCCACTTGGGACCTTCTTTTTCTAGTTCGATATCCCGCGCACGCAGTGATTCATGACTGGAGAGTACAGTTGGAGAACATTAAATCTTCTTCGGGTCTACTGTTAGTAGTGTTATATCCGAGCATTTCTTCACAACGTCAAGGCTAGAAGCATCACTGTCGTTCCCAATGAGAAACTGCTTTTCTGTAGATCAAGTATGACCGCTGGGTAGGGTAGTCACGCTGTGTCTGAAGATAAGATCGGCTCGCTCTAACGCGGCCCGCATCAGTACATCTTTGGCAGAGTTCCCAATACTCCATCGACAAAGAAATGGTAACTTGCTCAGGCTTGTATATCTACAATGATTCCGGTCTTCCTGGTGGGCCACTGTCATACGTTATGCAGCTCATTACGGCAGGACGGATGTGAATTTTCCTGCCTTTCTCTTTTTATGATTCTGTAGTACCAAGGAGGTTTTATCCTTGTTAGTACGTATAGATAAGACTTCTTGGGAGTATTCCACTAACTTGGCGGTTGAACACTGTTTAGCACTTGTGTTGTCATGGGCTTGTGTTTGGTTTGAGGGGAGGAGAATCGGATTGACAAGGCTTGCACGAAAATAAGAACGTAAACGGCACACGTAAAGTCTTATCTAAGACCTTCAGACAAAATAACTTTCTCGTCGCCCGAGCCTCCAGGGAAAAGTGAAGTAATTGCAGTCATTTAGATGCTAAGTCCCTAGTTCCGGACTTTTGGGCGTGTTTTACTGTCGGGAAGCGCCGCAGATGACATTCACGGATGGCTGCACTGGTAACACCGGGCCGTCTGTCTTCGGTCAGATAACACCTAATTTTTCCGTTTCACTACTTCCAGCGTTAGACTTGTATTAAAGTCATAAACGTAGGCGTCAACCTTTTGGCATTATCGCAAGACTGGGGCCCATTAAGACACAACCGAAGTGTTTCATTTTGTTAATCTGCCATTTCATTTATAGCTAAGGTGATTTCTGTAATACGCAGTTAGACTGGAGGCGCCCTGAGTGACATTATGATGTGGCAACAGTGCCATTAGCTCTTATGTAAATCTACGGTTATGTGCTTCGGTTAACTTTCACTCTGACTTTAAACATTTTCCCAAAAAGATGTAAAGCCGTTCATAGCAGGGTTATAACAGTTAACGCATTGAATATGAGTTATTCAGTGGGAATAAAAACCTTCTTCGCATGGTAAAAAGGCAATCGTGCCTAATAAAGTCAATAACTACCCGGGAATTTCCGTCAATAAATAATACAGGTTTCGCTCATTTTTACACCATGACTAATTGGGGAAGTGGTGATCATAATTCAGCACTATTTTCTTTTGGAAAAAAGGGGCACTGAAAGAAAATAATTTCGTCTTTGTATGAAATTAATTCACATGTTACATATGTATTATATTAACAAGGAATCCGGACGTAGCCAACTTCAACTTAAATATATCGATGCCATAACTCATATTTACGTAGACGCTATTGCAAGGAGAGTAAAACATACTGCTGTAGGACGATCCAGCCATATTTATGGCATGGCGATAGTTTTAATTTTACACACCATTACGTACACAGATGTGCCCATTGTAAAGTAGCTCTCAGTCTCGCTTGCTAGAATATTCAATAATATCTGGAGCTTCCATATGTGAAGCCGTGGATTGGGCCTTGGTGTACTCTTGGTAATAAACTACAATGCGATTTCCCTGGTAATTAAGGGCACGTATCTGCTTATTCCGAGAGGAAATGTCTGTTTTATTTTATCACAGCTCTCCAAGGTAACCTACTGTATCAGGTTTCTGAAAGGCCGATCAAAACAAATGGTTCCCACGTTAATGGATGCAGTCTTACGGCATGCTTATCTGTAGTTGATCATTAGCAGGTCATCGTACGACCTTTTTTCTAGCTCTAAGTTCACATGTATGTCATGCGATGACGGGTAGGTCGACTAAACAAGGACGAAATCTGTTTGTAGTTCAAGACTTTAGCATGCTGACCATTTTAACTTAAATCCTCAATCAAAACATTATCGGCAATAATTATGTCAATTCCTGAGATTTGGTCTTCACCTTGCCTGTCTTATTTCAAATGTCATAAATGCCTTAAATTTAATAATGTTGTTGTTTTTGTATATACCGTTAATCCAATAAGCAAATCCGGCATGCACAGAAAGGACGTTATCTACATAATCTAGTTTTCCCAGTTCAACAGAACGCCATATGGTTCATAACATAGCATGGCAGCAAAATCCTAATCTTAAAAGATCCACTAATGACACTCGTGTATGACAAATGTCTTTAATTACTCATCTTGCCGAGGCAGCCGTTCCTGAAGCATCGCAAACGATCTCAAATGCAATATCCAGTGGCATGGTCGTTCCACACGAAAGAGATAGTTGAATGGGTTAGAAGTTCAACCTTATAATTACATGTATCAAATCTCTGTTTACAGATTGTGCTGCCGGAGATGCTGTGAAAATTCACCTCCCGGACGTAGCTGAAACAGCACTGGGTGACACTGCAACTTTGCCAGCTAAGTATTCCACTGGCTACAGAGTGATTTCAATCATATGGCACAAAGTTGACATAGACAGCACGTCCCAACAGAGAAGAAGTGTGTTCTCCTATGTTCCTGACTTGAATATAAGGCGTGCTTATGGCGTCTATAAGGGGAGAGCTCAGCTGGTGGGACAAGCCTCCCTGCGGATTGATCGTACGACGGCGGATGACGAGGGGATGTACGCTCTGTCAATCATGACCGACGAACAGGGAACCGACGAGAAATTCATTCGCCTGGAACTACATGGTAAGTTTGAAGTTGCTTCATGAATTTGAAGCAGATGATTGTTACAAGCCATTCATATACCTTTGTTTCAATCGTTAACAATGTATTGTTGGTGTATTTCCCTGAATGATTTCAATGAACGTATAGATCCTTGAATGTTCGTCTGTGACGGTAGTCAACATTATGTTACAATTTAAGACCACATATATCCGTGCAGAAAATAAAGCGCTTACCAACAAGCTTTCGATTAGTCCTCTGATCTTGAGGCCATCTACATCAGAGTCCACCAACAGAGACAGGGGCCGATATCGACTGCCAAGCACCTTTGACCCTTTGCTGACGTCACACTTCCGTTCCAGATGTTGTGACTTAGGCTCTTGGTCATTTCAACTTGAGAAGGATCAGAGGACTGATTGAAAGCTTGTTGGCAAGCGCTTTAGTCTGTGCACGGATATATGGTCTTAAGAATGTAACAACGATAGATCCATTTCTCGTGGTTTGCTGCTTTACATTGATCAACAACCGATAGATGTAGAGGTTTAGAATCCCAATGTCAATCTACTAACACACGGATGATGTACGATACAGTCCCACCCAGGCTAGAGGTTGGACCAAGCAATCCATACATCACCACCTGGGGAAAGACTGTTTCTCTCATGTGTACTGTGAGGGACGCCAAACCCAACATCACATCACTTTACTGGGGGAAAGACGGTGGAAGAATCGAAGCTAACGGCTACAAAGGGAAGTATTCCGGCGGGAATGTGAAGTCGCCATCTTTGATCATCCGCCGCGTGACAAGAGCTGATGCCGGACTGTACACCTGTTTTGTCCACCACCCTGTCAGGCCTGCAGCTGAGAGCATGCTGGTCAGAGTCCAATGTGAGTGTTCACAATAAGTAATTCGTTTTTTTCAAACTGATATATGACTGAAAAACGCATGCCCCCCTTCCATCCACGCTAATCTCGCTGTGACCTAAATTGGATGTGTGTAGTCATTGACTTCATAACAAAAATTTCACGTAATATATGCCTGCGTCTGAAAAAGGCAACAAATCATACGAAGCTTTAACACATACTTTTTTTCATCTATGAAATGCGTTTGGTGATTTGTCAAATTACTAGGTAGCAGCGAATTTGCCTGGTAGAATGGGGACGTTATATAATATATCGTCCTACACAAAATCAATGTCAGTTGCAGTGGTGTTTTGAGAAATGACTTCTGTCCAATAGCTGCTAGAGTGTGTGTGTGTGTGGGGGGGGGGGGGGGGGTATGGATTCATCCGACCTTCGTTTCCCCGACTCCTACGAAATACAAATATCAAAAGCATTCATTCACACTTTCTCGAGTTATGCTGTGCAACGCAGTCAAATTGATAAATGAAAGGTAGGGTGTAAAGCATGTTCGTCCAGGCCAGTGTGAAGATCATTAACTGCCCATTAGCTCATCCTTTGATGTCCATGGCCTCTCGCCGGTAATACCAAAGAGCTTTCGCCTCCCATCTTGTGGATTAAGGAGATTTCTCCTGCTCGTGTCTGCCTCACATCATATTGATCCCCTGTCTGAGCACCGCGTTCGTCTGGGTCGGAGCCTGAGGTCAATGGAGATCTCTAAGATCATGTGCATCTTTTAGGTACTACTTATCTAATGTTATACATGCAACCTTCAGACACCTCCCAAAAATAAATTACAAAAACTCAAGCATACTTCACCGTGATGCATGATCTACTATGAGTAGACGTACTCTCGTGGCACCTCTATTAAAATGGTTCACATCATGATATTCATAATGGTATCAATCAGCATTTTTTTCTTACAGATCCTGCCTCTATCATCAGCATTTCCGACCCAGTGGAAGTTAGTGTTTCCGACCACGTGACTTTCCAATGTGTGGCCGACGGCAACCCAACTCCGAACATCACGTGGTCCAAACACGGACGGCTTCTAAGGGCCAATTCTTACGTCTTGTCTGGCGATGTCCGTACGAGCTCCCTTGTCCTGAATACCGTGGAAGCTAACGACAGTGGCACGTACTCATGTGCAGCAACTAACGGTGTTGGGCAGAAGCAGTTTCGGACGACAAGACTCGATGTGACGGGTACGTTGAGGTTTTAAGTATAGGTAATGATAATCTGGCGTTGAGCAGCTATTTAACAAATCCCCATGACACATTTAATTCAAGTACCGTAAAGTAACTATCAAAGGCGACGAAACAATGAGATCCAGAAATATATTGCCATGCCTAAACATTCTACTGATAGCTTTAAGTTAAAACTGAACATTCTCCCCGCAGGCATCCAGAAAGACATCACCACGACAGTAGTAGCCGTAGTAATCGGCGCCACCGCCAGCATTTTGTGGCTCCTCATCTGTCTCTGCCTCCTCATATACTTTCTAAAAAGGAGGAGGAAGCAAGAGGAAAGGAAAAAGTTTGCCTTCTACTACGACATCGGATCAAGACGGGATCACGGTACACCTGGTGCAAATGAAGGTCAAGACCTCCGGAGACAGTCAGCATTACCAGGTACAAAGCTCTTTCCAGATATACCAGTCACGACATGCTCGATTTTTGATATCACATGATACATGAGGCAAATTGCACTGACAGGGCAAAGCTGCCGTTACAAGGGAGAAAATCACTGTGACGAAGCCAATAGATTGGGTTCTCAGCTGTATTTAACAACCTGAGTAGATGGTAATTCCCTGTCTCGGATCTTACAACGTTGTAGAGGATAGGTGAAAGCTGTGTTATTAATCTTATCAAAACACACCTCGTGCAGCATGAAAGTTCATCTGTGTTGGTAGGATACATTATAGAAATTGCTTAACTTTCTTTCTAACTCTGAAATCAATATAGAGACTTACCCTAAATTTTCGGTCAAACTCCGTGAACAAGGTCGACGGAATTTGACCGAAAATTTAGGGTAAGTCCCTAATACTAGTATATTGATTTCAGTGTTGGAAATAAAGTTAAGCTATTTCTATAACACACCTCGTTTAGTTATTTTACCCATTTCTTAAAATTATCGACATTTTTCTTTCCTTATTCCACAGACAAGAGTGAAAATCATCCAATGAACCATGATGGAATTGATACGTTGAGGAAAAACACACAAGGTATTGGCAGAGATTAATGAAGTATGCTGTTTTCAAGGATTGCAGGATAATTGGAGAAATCTTAGAGAACATCAGTAAAAAAAGGTTATCAAAGTCACTCACTAGTGGTACACTGCATGATGATACAACTCTGCCAACTGCATTGATAGCGTGAGACCGCGTGGCTCAATCGGCAGCGCGTTGGTCTCAGGCCCAAGGGGTCCTGGGTTCGAATCCGGCTGCCGCGTCACCGATCTTGTGTTTGGAAAGGCACTTTACCCGACTTTCCTCACCTAACTCAGGTGTAAATGAGTACCTTGATATAATTTTATAAAAACAAAGGTGCTTAGAAATGAAGCGAAGACACTAGGAAGCACAGGAAGAGTGTAAGAAAGATTTTTACGATAGAGTAAGTTTTTTTTTTCATCACATTTTGTAGAAAGAAGATACGCCAGGGCCATGTATGACTACAAACCAAGAGACGATAACGAGTTACGTCTGGAGGCGGGAGATGTGATGGAAGTACTAGAAGGGGAGGCTGGTGATTGGTGCCTGGGTTTCACGGCAGGCAGGGTGGGGCTCTTTCCGTCAAACTACGTCATCTTCATCTCTGCTTCAGAAGGTAATAACATAACACGATTTTTTTTTGCCATATGCATTTTGAACGAGATTTGAGGTCAACGATTTAACATCAGTGACACTGACGAAGGAAAGTGGATTCTTTCCGAAACGTCTGACCGTTTCAAAACCATATCCAGTTGCTTGAGTAACTATTTTTGGCGTATCTTATTACCTGGATGTCTAACCTACATCGACGTATCAGTTTGAATTGTCTGTCCAATTTTCAGCGGCAGATGATGACCACATCTACAGTGAAATGAAGGAGTCCCAAAAGCGGCCCACCCCCAAAGCGTGACACTACTTCAGGCTTACCACCTACAGTTTAGCTGCTGGTCTTCAACTGCAGCGGCTTCTGCGTTTGACCACTCAGTTGTGTACCATGGCGTCTGACCATGCCGTCGAAGTGGATGTTTCAGTACCCATTGATCGGTAATGAAATACATTATTTCAAAATTATGTGTAGTTTTAATATCAACATTATATTTATTGAATAAGATATAGATTATGCGTTTTGTTGTTTATCATCAGCTTGTATAACTTAGTCAGATTTTTCGGCGAAAGCAACATGGGCCTGGAGAGCGAAACTTCGCCGCCATTTTGATGACGTCGTCTGTTCGCTCCAATCAGGCTCACGGGAAATACGGAAGGAAAATGTGAGGAAATGTGGCCCAAAATTTGGAAAATAATCTTTAATTTCACAGACATCGGCGGAAAAGGATTGTAACTAAAAAATTATCGCTATGAACATTGACTACAACTTCAACAAATGTTTAGTGCGTAAATTAGAAAAATATCCCTTGAGGAAAATTTGCAAAGTTCAAAGTTTGGTCACCTATAGTAACCTTTCTTACGTGCGTCTGATTTAATAGGGCATTTTGAACGCAGTGTATAAGTGTCACTTTTATACTTGTATGAATTTGAAAATTCAACATATCCTCTCTTTAAGAGATTTTTGCTGTTTCTTGACATGACCACCAAACATGCGTTATTTTGATAAATATTTAGCAATGTGTATCAGTCTGTAGGGATGAATACAGGGCCACTGCCGGCACCCCGCGGCGGCTTGGGCGGGGCAAATTCCCCTGACAACGAGGACAAAAGCATAGCAACCGGACCACCGTGTTGCTTCGATCTCTAATCTTGTTATCATTTATTGCAGAACAATATTTAATTCTTTATACCACCACGGCCTTCCCAAGTCACACAGCCGTTATAAGAATACTTCTCTCTTCAAAATTCACGATAGCTGCCTACATACATGCGTAATGATGTGATGTACATTCTATTACACGGATATGGGTAAAGCTCGTTTTTTAGTAATATATCTGCTGCAATCCATGCAAACAGTCGTTTCAGTATACCAGCCACTGTTTCAATATTAAAATATATATATTCATTCAATACGAAAACTTGTATTGTAAGAAGTGTTTGAACAAAAAGATTTAACGAATAAATTCAGGTCGATTATGATGGCTATTGACGATTTAGAAAATCACACGAAACACCATACACTTTTGCTTGTATGCTATGCGGGATCTGTGCCTTCAACGTTCTATCGTAAACTATTGCCGCATTTCTAAATGTCTTTTTATGTATTCATTTTCTACAGTGTCAACCCATCATGGTCAATAATGGCAGCTCATTCAAGGACAAAAGCCATGGGAAGAGATCTTCAATACTTAACACCAGAAAGTACACCGTTGAAACTTTTTCCACACAATCTGTTCCTTGTGTAGAAGGCAGCATAGACCTAATTCCATCTTGTAAAAGTATACAACACTCACTTCTCCCGCAAAACCTTGATTCTGATTTATGCAGTTCATGTTTAATGATGATGTTGAAATTGTGTAACATTTTACACCAGAAGAAAAAATATAAATCTTAAAAAATTAAATGGTCATCATTGTATAATGATTGGGTCACTTCGTGGAATATTTCTGTACATTGTAAAGGAATCTAACAGATATGAAGATGAACACAATGTCATCTCTGTCAAAACACTTTCTTCTGTCATAAACGGTCAACTAAGATATGTATTCTTTGGTAAAAAAAGATATAAGGACTTCATATCACACGAGAACGCAATATCCACTGGATTATGTAGGAATGTAGAAGATTTGATCATTACAATCTCAACATATGTTTTCATTGCTAAGCTTTGTTCTAGCTCAAAGGGATATGCCATATTGGCACATTGAGCTGAAAGTAGACACATTGAACGTTATCTCGAATGTACTTCTAGATCTCTAAGTAACTTCCTTTTGAAGCCAACAAGTTATTTCTTCTGAACAAACCACATCAAAGTGCGGCTTCAAATAAGCACACGAGAATCGTATCTTTTCAAGTACTAATTTTCTTGCACTGCGATAAGAAGTTTGGGAAGTGGATTACAGTACTCAAAGTTTGATCCTACTGACGCGCCTTTGGCTCCAGCTCTGCTGCTTGATTACTTTTAGATGATAGCCGCGGGACATGGAGACGGCTTCAGCTTCCAACAGAGCGTGGCAAGGTCAAATGAAGGGCTACATATACTACAGCCTCCCTGGCATTTGCATCAGATCTTTGCTTCGCTTCACGAATGCCATTTGGTGTAAAAAAAAGACATAACACTAGTAAAGTCCACATGCACTGTAGATGATAATGTGTATGAAGGCTAAGGTTACATATACTATAGCTACCCTAGCATTTGCATAAGATCTTTGCTTCGCTTCACGAATGCCATTTGGTGTAAAAAAGGACATAACACGTCTAGTACTATAAAGTACATATGCATTGTGGATGATAATGTGTATGAAGGGCCACATATACTATAGCTTCCCTAGTATTTGCATCAGATTTTTGCTTCGCTTCATGAATGCCATTTGGTGTAAAAAAGGCATAACACTAGTACTATAAAGTACACATGCACCGTGGATGACAATGTGTATGAAGGGCTACATCTACTATAGCGTCTCTAGCATTTGCATCAGATCTTTGCTTCGCTTCACGAATACCATTTGGTGTAAAAAAAAAGACATAACACGTCTAGTACAGTAACTGTAAAGTACACATGCACTGTGGATGGCAATGTGTATGAAGGGCTACATATACTATAGCTTCCCTAGCATTTGCATAAGATCTTTGCTTCGCTTCACGAATACCATTTGGTGTAAAAAAAAAGACATAACACGTCTAGTACAGTAACTGTAAAGTACACATGCACTGTGGATGGCAATGTGTATGAAGGTGTACATATACTATAGCTTCCCTAGCATTTGCATAAGATCTTTGCTTCGCTTCACGAATGCCATTTGGTGTAAAAAAGACATAACACTAGTACGTACTATGAAGTACACATGCACTGTAGATGATAATGTGTATGAAGGTGTACATATACTATAGCTTCCCTAGCATTTGCATAAGATCTTTGCCTCGCTTCACGAATGCCATTTGGTGTAAAAAAAGACATAACACGTCTAGCACAGTAACTATAAAGTACACATGCACTGTGGATGATAATGTGTATGAAGGGCTACATATACTACAGCCTCCCTGGTATTTGCATCAGATCTTTGCTTCGCTTCACGAATGTCATTTGGTGTAAAAAAAAAAAAGGACATAACACTAGTACTATAAAGTGCACATGCACCGTGGATGACAATGTGTATGAAGGGCTACATATACTATAGCTTCCCTAGCATTTGCATAAGATCTTTGCCTCGCTTCACGAATGCCATTTGGTGTAAAAAAAGGCATCACACTAGTACTATAAAGTACACATGCACTGTCGATGATAATGTGATACGACCACAAAGTGTCTCAGCTGAAGAACATAATGCCGTTTGACTGATGTTGGTCATAGTATAGGTAGTTTGATAAGTGCTAAAAGAGTACGTATACGAACACCCTGAAGGAAGACACGGGTAAACTGAATCTCTCAAACTGCGGGTAAATTCATTCTTAGCTTCGGAATACAGCAGATCACATCATAAAGATATCGATAGCTTATGATTTCACTTACAAGCAGCGTACATTTTAAAAATATTCGACTTGTTATGTGAAATGGTTTGGGGTGTGCGTGGAGGTGGAATAAGTCAATAACTGAATAATTCAATAACTATAAAAATTGTATATCTAGCATTCAAAGTTTTGAAGCTTACATTTTTTTCCGCTAGCTACAATGTATCTATAGTAATAACATCTTGAACATCTTAATGTTATTAGTAATGCCTCCTGTATTTCTATTTCGTTGCTTTTCTCTTGCGAATATCCAACGCAATGCATACATACTGTGAGTGCTTTCCAGTGCACACTGTTATGCAAACCTAGCTTGGACATTAAATGCACAGTTAGATAGTATCCCTGCTGGCATCGTAAACGTTGCGAGGGCCAACAATTCTCTTTGAAGCAGCGGAAGGATCAAGGTATGCCGAGTGGGATAGCAAACGAACACGGCCAGTGACGACACTTTCGAGACCTTTGTGCAGACCTCTGTCCGCACGGGGATCAACCTCACTGAGTCAAATTGGTCCCCGGATGGAAAATTCTGGACCTTGATTTAGACAAACGACAGAGGATCAGAGAAGAACGAAACACATGGATTGGCAGAATTAGCCACAGATGCGATGATCGAGTGCCCGTTACTGTGCGCTTCGCGTGAGGAAGCAACGTGTTGAGAAGAAGCGACGTATCCCAGATTGTAACTTATAGTTCATGTCTGTGCAGGTTACCAGTGCCGTTAACGCACCTGAGGTACGTTCACAGGGGACTTTGCTTTTGACCTTTACGTCTAAGCTGGCAAAGTATTGCAACAGACGAACACATAAACCACACATTCCCATCTAAAAGATAGACGAAAACAAGACACTAGAGTTCCAGGATCCTAATCCTTCGAATAATGCTAAACCTAATTTGTGACATCAATTATGAGATAATGTTCTCCACAGCAGATACACCGCATAGGTATATAGACATGCTACATGGACATCAGGAAACTGTTTTTAACGACCTAATGCCACATGTTTGTTGACCCAACATAGCACCCCACGTGTATCTGCAACCGAATGATAAGTTTTCCTCATTTGTTATGTAAATCAAACCCTTGATTTGAATTCAATACATTCCATTCTGTTAACCATTAACTAAGGTATTATATACCCAAAATATGAAAATAAATCATTCCTCGGTGCTCCAGTGCTTCTAATTTTCCAAGAAAAACTCCCAATGCAGCTTCAGAAAAGCCACTACATGCGGGGGGTCCAAACCTGCATTACTTACTCTATTCCTAGGAGATACACACACACATATCACTAAGAAGACAATCCACTTCAATCTTCAAGCAGATCCGGTGGCATAAATTAGTATCAAAAGCTGGCGGAGGACTGAAGCCGGCTTAGGAGTGTGTTTTGCTAATGGACACCTCTTGGATGACTACACTCCTTGGCCAGTTTGGCACTATCTTATGCCATTGTAGGATCTGCTTGGAGATTAAGTCCACTTCACACACTTCCATACATATTAGGAAGGAGAGCCCCGACCCACCCAGTCTGAAGATAGCTATGCTATGAAAGTGGCGAGAAAGTCATGGCGGCAAACCTCATCCTTACCCTCAGCAAGACATCAAATTTACTTTTTTCAAGTTATGGTTTTGCTTCATGGTCAAAGATGATAATCTACTTTGCAACTTGGGAGATCTTCGAAGGACGTCTGACTGAAAAACGAAAATGCCATAGCTGTAAAAGTCTGAGTGCATCCATACCTGCGATTTACAATAGTTCTACCGCACATGGGGCTTCGGTGGACTTGCTACCGGCGACAAAATTACTCGTTTAGGTCTCCACTTAATGGCATCACATACACACTATGACTTATGCATGCCTTAGAGCGTCCGAAGTTTGCTAAACTAAATCATTGCAGGTTCGAGCGGGTGGAATAAGCAGACCTTACATTAGGCCACAGCAAGTAAATTTTATGGATGACATCCGCGCGCTCATCAATTTTCGCCTGATTTCAGAAAAAGAAAAAAAAGAATTGTTTTCTTCTTCAGTGAAGGCCGGATGGGCGAAAATGGGTAAAGGTTGTGTTGTAACCTAATCACTGAAAGTAGAATTGACACTAGAGACTGTAGCATTGACTGTAGTTGCAGAGGTGCAACTTGATAGATAGTTGTTAAAGTGGCACAACTATGGAAGCTATGAGTGTAGTTGCCAACATGGTTAATGACACCAGTCTACCACACTATGTACTAGTGTCACTTTAACTACACTGGTGCACTTCTTAAATACAGGAATGAATGCCTTGTTGGCTCTGATGCCATATTTTGTCACTTCTAGTCTTGTTACAACGTCTATTTTGAAAATTTGCCATCTTGTTTTTTTTTACCCATCTTGTTTTTTTTCGCCCTATCTCATTATTTTTGCATTCTGCAGAGGATGTCATCCATAAAATTTACTTGCTGTGGCCTTAAGTACACCACCACGTAAAAATAGTCATGCAGAGTATGTGGGATGTTCCCAGCTTTCCTCGCAAATATTGCATTCGTTCATCATATCTAACGTGACTGATAAAACGGCGAGGCAAAGAATCAAATACAAGGCTGATCCAGCAGCTAAGTGCGAAACGAAGCTGCAACCCTGAATGTCAACTAGCTGTACCTGCCAGCCGCCATGTGAAGAAAAGCCATCATTGTCAGACTTGATTTCGCATTTTCCTTATGGTGAGGAAAGGATATATAAAGGTGGACTGCTGATCATGTGTCGACGCAAAAGGTGAGTCATTTAGAATTGCTCATAATGCAGAATCTTTGAGAACGGTCGATACATTGAAACTGTAACATCTTATGGGGATCTGGAGGATTGGAGGTGAAAACACGATTCAACACTTAGTGCCAATGATTGGGAAGTTATTATTTGGCAAGACGTTGGTAGGTACCGTATCCTCCATTCAATTTGTACTGACTAACCCAGTAAGCAATATTTTTCTGCTTATAGTACGAGCTTATTGGAAACATTCCTTCCGTATTCGGAGCTCATGCTGTTGGTTGGCACATGGTAGAAGAAACAGAAGGACAGGATTGACATTTCAGATACTCTTCTCTTGTGCCTCAACAGAGTAACTTTCTATCATTTCAACTAGTTAGCGTGCAAGGCATAACGCTGTATGCTGCTGATGCTGGTGAAATAGAGCCCGACAGTGTATGCACGTACCATAACGTATTATGACACTTCAGATCATGACATTTTACCTAGGGTGGAGCAGACGCCAATCCAATTACAGACTGCACCAAACTATCATGTAAGTATTATCCATCTAAATTAACAACTCAGAACCCACTTGTTGGTACTATAAATGACATGGCTCAGGCATGGCAGTCGCCTAATCATCTTTGATCTCCATGTTTCCTTCTGACTGTACCGTTCATACACCTTTTCTGGCTCTCCGATATGGAAGTAGTGAGGATCATCGAGTGTCATCCGCGTGGGTAGACAGTAGGTGTCTCCCGTGCTACGAGCTGTACGTAGCTGATAAACCCACAGACAAGCGTTACCGTCAATGAGGTAATGCAATTTAGTGTGGTACGTCTTACCTAGGACCCCGTTCACACTCAAAAAAATGAAGCGGCTTCAACGTCGAAGCCGCTTGATCCGGATCGTTTTCTTGAGTCATCATCATCATAGCGTTCCGTGCCAGTACTGCAGCCAGGCCACAGTTTTCTTGAGTGTGAACGCTCCAAGCGGCTTGGATTTTCACCGATCCGGCTCGTTTGCAATCCATCCCTGGGAGGTAGTTGTGGCTAGATTCTATGCAAATTTCCGATTTGCCCCCTGTTGGAGGTTATATATCCATCCATGTATCGGCGGGAGCAGGAACACACGCCACATTGACAGGTTTGCTCACATTACTAATTTTTGTGCCCAATGATAATGTTTGGATAGAAAGAAACAAACGCTGTAGGGTCAAGGCAAGTGGAATGGGAAGCAAACAAAGCTTTTTTATCACACGAAGAGAGAGGAACAACAGCAAGCTAAAAAAATCACAAAAAACAAGCATATCTTTAAACAGATCTCTCTCTGGATCATGATATAAGACAATTAAGAGTGGGTTTGAGAAAACCTACAAACAATGTTGTACAAAAAGTACCTGAAGTCCAGGTACGGAATCACAATCAGCTTGGATTGTGTGCGATTAATCGGATTGTCTGTAATGAGTGTGAACGTAATTTTTTTGAAGCGGCTTGCACGTTGAAGCGGCTTCGACGTTGAAGCCGCTTCATTTTTTGAGTGTGAACGGGGTCTAGGTGCATGCTCTTAGTGGTTTGCTTTTTGCGCATTGTATGCAATGGTTATGGTTAGTGTAGCCTGTTTCGCAATGATCACAAACTGTGTACCTCAAAGTTTAAACAGATAACAAATCCTATCGGTTAAGAAAGCAGACCAGTATTTCACAATAAATACATTGGAAAATGGTCATTAACAGTCACGTCCTACTCACATCACCAATGGACAGCTTTACTCTTTGATTGCATCTGATATGTCAGGCATGCCTCTCTGTGGAACACCTGCCAACGTTTCACTGTCTGGACCCTACCCTGCAGGCAACTACGGATGGTCAAGCATAAACTCCATCTGATACGTAGGTCTGCAAGGGTCAGCAGTAGTCAGCCTTGGTCAGTTCTCGTGCCAAATGCATGTGTAGAATCGATGAATACCTGGGGTGAAGGTCTCTTGTCTAGACTGTAGTATCTGAATTCGTGACAGTTCTGCGTTGTGATTGCGGCTAGTCGTCCCTTCCCATTGCCATAGTAAAAGGTCGTCGCCGAAATTGACTTCTAACATATTTCATTAATTTATAAGTTTTCCCTGTCTATTGGGCTCCAGTAAGGTTATAGATATGGTTACAAAGTCAGTCTATACGTACTTTCAAAGTTTCAAAAAGTGTTGCAAATAGGTCATTGGTCGGTCGGCTGCAGAGCAGGCGACTGCAAGTTTTCTCAAGTTCTGTCTATCGGCAGCGAGTTGGCGTAACTGCCTGGGTGTGATCTGACCGATCAGATCTGATCTGCAAATAGGGATAGTTTGGTAATCCTACTGATGACGATATACTGTAAATACATGGGCTTGTTTTATAACAGCTCATAAAACAACAAGTTAACAGCGGTGCACTGAAAGCTCCGACCATCATAGCGTTTTTTGTTACATTTCCAACTGCAAGGCAGGCAATAGTGAGACGGTTGACGAAGTCTTTTCTGTAAACTTACGAGTAACCATTTAGATGTTTCCAAGTAGATAGCATGCATGCTGTCTTGGCGTGAAAACTGCTTAATGATATAAAAAATTCACACAATGTGTATGTATAATTAAATTATAATTTGTACAGGTTGATTGAAATAAAGGAGGCACGTTGCGTCAAACACATGTAAAATTGTATCGCAATTAAAAGGGTTCTATTGTTTATTTTCAAATTGGCTAATGAAGGAAATCGCTAGAGGTTCATCAAACCTAGTACAAATTAGGCTGTCAGACGTTTGCAAACAGAGCAAAAACACACACTAAGTAAAATATCGGAATTGAGAAGAACAAATAACGGCGTTAACAACCAGCAAACCCATCTAACTAAGCTGAACCAGCCCCCACTGTGCCAAGCACAGTCCCCGAAGGCTGGGTTTCCAAGAGGCTGGACAGCTGAAAGCACAGCCAACACTAACGCACGCTGAGCAAGAAAAAAAATTAAGCAACGTAGAATTGGTATGTTCTTCCACAATTTCAATCTTGTACCTGAATAATGTTAAAATATTTCGAGGTCATACAATAGCATGATAGGTAAGAAAATAATGATTATTCAGGTAAGTACCCTTTGATAATGGGTCTGAAGAAGACGGTCATTGGGCCTGGTCTGATATGATATCAAAATTAAAAACGTTGTAGCAGTGTTCGACGGCTGTTTCACCATGGCGCTTAGAGAAAAATGAAGCAGACATCTGGCAAGAAAATAAATACGCCATTTATATTCAAATAGGCCTCCATACTAACACCTGCACATGAGAACATCCCATAACAAGTTCGAACGGTTTTGTACACTGTCGAGAAAATATTAAAGTGAAGACGACACTTTTTAGTGATGGTTTCACATAATCAACCATACTAGGAAGTAAGAGAACCCTTCCAGGCTGAAGGTGACTGGAAAAGTGACGAGAAATAAGTAACCGGAATATAGAGGTTGGGGAAAAGGCTGAAAAGGTCATACATAAACAAGGAGGCTCCAGCCATCACAAACACCAGTCTAGACCAACAGATATCAACGATAAACGACAACCATGCCGGTCTAGCGACACCGAACATGAACCTGGCAGTTGGTCAGAGGTTCTTGTGGGCCACAAACGACGGCAGATACGACGATAACAGCTTCACAACACATCTTATGAATTCTTCAGATGAATGTCTGGGAACTAGGGACTGCATGTGGACATACAGATTACCACTTCATCCTTAGTTCAAAAAGTTTGGCTAAGTTTTTCATTGTTTCAAGGTGAGCGGCTTGAATTTGATAATCGGCCGCCTCTTTCTTTCGAATTACCTACAAAGCTGGGTTTTGACACTTTTGGAGGTTAAAATGTTCATGCATCACGGAATAATCCATGCAGGCCCTCGTAACCCCTGAACCTTTGCGACGTCCTGTCATCTCTTAGATAGACAATATTTATGAGCAGACCGAAAGTAGTGCGCTACTTAGTGACAGGCAGCACACAGTAAAACAAAACATTTTTATATCCTTTGTTTTTTTACCCATAATGGAAATACACAGCGGATACAAAATGTATTAAACGCCCGCAAATAGAATGTTTCAATTTTATTTTTGATCCATGATGTCCTCTCAGAAGGACGGATGGATTTGAGGTAGTACAAGAACGCTTCGGTCGTCTATAAGGTCTTCATGGGCGTTTGGGTCGATTTGTTGTGGCATGGTTGTGTACAGGCTGTCTTCAACTCAGGGTTTCCTTCATTGTGTTTTTGGTTCACAACTTATAGCTGTCCGGTTTATGTTCTACGGGGCTAGAGACTAGTAGAGTAGCATGTTTTACGTTTTGAATCGGTTTTGATGGGGTAACAATGGTTATCATAGTGGCCAAACTTTTCCTGTTCATGTCGAGCCTTCTCAGCAGTGTGCCCCCCTCCCCACTTTTCCCGCCATCACCTCAGCTTCAGCTTCATCTCACCAACATCCCAACTTCCCTGCCGGCTGCCGTAACTTTACCAACAGTTTTCCTGCATAGCCAACCTGAATTACTGGGTGGATTTCTCATCTTTATATCTTTGTATAATGTCGTAAGTACGTGGTGTGGGTCGTACCTGTGTCATCAAAATTGGCTTCCAATGCAACGGTATTTGTCAGTCTTCCAAACCCGCCCATGACTCATTATATGTTTCCATGTGCAGGCGTCGTTTCGTAGACCTTCGCATGTTATGCTCTAGCTCCGTGATTTTAAGATGTTTCATGTGATGTTTCTACATGCCCTATTCAACATTCGTGGCGTCTGAATGGCGTCCACGTGGCCTGAATAATTCCAAGCATACTTGTGAGTAGTGTATAGAACTGTTATCTCGCTTAATAACTGCATTTCTTCAAGATAATTCTTATTGATAATCAGCCACAATGGTGATTAAATGACGGTAGAGCAAAGACCAACGCATCATTTCTCTATTGCTAACTTTTCTTTTTGTTGTGGCAGAGCATCCAGCTGACTCAGGGTTTGCTAGTCAGGGCTATTTTCTGTTGTCCAGCCTCTTGGAAACCCAGACTTCGGGGACTTGTGCATGGCACAGTGGGGGCTGGTTCAGCTTAGTTAGATGGGTTTGCTGGATGTTAACGGCACCGCTCTTCATTTAGTGTTGTATGCGTGCAAACATGCTCTATTTGTCATCATTTTTGCTTGTATATGCTAACAGCGTGAAGTTCACTTCACTATTCTAAAAATCACTGGGAGGCAAACATTCACGTTTGACATATGTCTCTGCATGTCATGTCGTTAACATTCTTCAAGGTACTAAAGGACTTTAAAGGGTTTTTTCACGCAAAATACTTTTGATTTTATCTAAGATAGAAGCTTTATTGGATTTCTCAAAGTTCTTTTCGGGTCACCATCTGCTGTACTTCGCCACAGCAGCACAAAGCAAATGATATTCCATTAGCCGAAGGATATCTCTGGGTGCTCTTGGGAACAAGGTTCCTGGGAGGAGTAGATTATTTATACTCTGTTCTTTGACATAGCATTAGGCTTCATGGTGATCCTCTGCCCTACGGACTATACCCCCGCCTGTTATACACATTCGTGCATTGTCCTTTCCGTTCGATCTTAGTTGATGAATGACCAAGTTGGTCATAATTCCTCTGATCTGGGCGGTAAGGGATTCTTTCAGACTAATGTTGAATTTGTGTGGCGCCATCGTAAGGTAGTGGTCACATAGACCACCACTGAATGGTTCGATGGAGTGTTGAAAGCTGTGTCTTGCTTTGAGTCTCGTTTTGGCTAGAAGAGTGTGTGTTGCGAGCCATTCTTATGCATTAGATTCTGCCTATACGCTGTCAGTTACAAATTTAAAGGCGTAATTACAATGATATGTTGGTAGCTACATACCATGATTAGTCAGCCTTTTCATACGTGTGTTAGAAGCTAGTACATGGCTGAATTATGATTCAGCCATGAGTCGTGAATTATCATTTTGCCACGAATCCCAATAGGTCATTAGATTGCATTTTTTTCAATCACCATAATTCATTTCTACTGAAGTGTCACATGAAAGTTTGATTTTCCGTCAAAAGTTAATAACTGGAATAAGCGTTAGATTCGCCGTCGATCATGATCGCGGAAGACCCAAATAAGAAGCTGTTAGAATTTGGATCGTCATTCAATAGGTCAACGCAGTCAAAATGAAGTATGAATCAACAAAACAACGTTCTGGCATATGGGCACAGCTTCCAGTATACGGAATGATTGCATAATGTACAATTTGTATTCCGAAAGAGATTAGTCTGAAACCCCTTGCGGACATCTAAATGACATACAGAGCGCCTAACAGTCGCATGCAAGGAGAGAGTAACATACCCTGGCGTCTATCTGGATGTACCAGTGGGAAAAGGAAATCCCCAACGTCTGTAGACATCGTCAGTGTCCAACAAAGACATACAACCAATGCATTGTAGTTGAATATGGCATTACATACATGTGTAAACTTGTGAGGTACATTGTACCTTTTGCTCTAAATTTGCTTCTTCTCGTCTACCCTGAATAAGCAGGTGAATAGGAAAACACAGTACGTTGCCATACACTTAGATATCTCCCAGATTGTTAATTACAGCAAGGAAGTCTATACCCAAAGGTACGTGCAGAGGCCTGTTATTTTGCCTTTGAGGGTTAGCAGTATCTGTTTAACGTCAAAAATATTGAATGGATGAATACAAATCTTTAATATTGTACATTTTCCCCAACCGAGTTAAGTACAGGTCACAACGAAGACAAATCATGTATACAAATGTGTCACAGACTTAGTCTATAACACAGAAGTGCGGCAACTCGGATATGAAGTATAAACTGTAAGAAAAACGGTTTAAGAAAGAATCAGTGAAGACAAATTCTAGACTCGTGAACATTTTTTTTAATTTCTTACATACAAAAAGATTTCTGATTTTAATTTGTATGCACAAGAAGGAACAGGAAAGATAAGAAAATGTCTTTGGTGGTGTGCAGCTTCATTGTGCTTGGAAAATTCCCCTGGCTCTTTTCGACACGCACAACGAACAGTGGGCCACAACTTAACGCCCAGCCCTAAGGACTTGGAACCCGACATGCAGTATCATGCATGTCGGGTGGGCGACGCAGCCGAGATATACGAACTTAACGGCTTCTTGGTCCAGAAGCAATGTCACTAAACACTGGGCTATGTACACTACGAACGTAACGTCTTCTAGTTACTTCCACAGGCAGTGTCACTGGCCACTGGACTACGTACAAAAGCAGCAGTGAACGGGAATCAACGAACCAGGCATACATCAGATTTTACAAGCCTTAAGTTTGCACATTCTGGGCAGATATATTAAATACACCCACGTGCACCCTACGCATTGCTCTTTGAACGCGGGTTTAAATGAGATAAGAGTGTTCATGGTACTGGACGATCGTAACTACCGACAACATGTGAGACACATTTATGGTAGGTATGCCGCATGGTCATACTCTGGGCACCCAACTTCGTTATAAATTACGTATTGATGTCCTTGTTGTCGGCTGTGGTGTGAAAATGCAGGCAATCCTAAAATTTAAAAAAAAATTGTAAAAAAACATGTTTCATCAAAGGGGGATGGTACAGTTGACTGTACATGATCGAACTTTGATTTTTCAATATACCTTGTACTCCTCCCTTATTTTTGGGTAGAGTGAACTCTACCTTATATATGCTATTGGTAAGTTAAAGCAACTATGCCGGTCCAAGACAAACAACACCAAGAACCAACATCTAGAGGCTGCGTTATGTTAGTAGAGCATCTTCAATATGTATTTGCTTTTTTATTGAAGTTTTTCAACTGTAGTACAACACAAATTATTCTCACCTCGAATTTTCAGTCGCACTTCCGTCGACCTTCTTCAGGAGTGACGATTCAGTTACTCTGATCACGTGACTTAGAGACACGTGATTCGAGTACTCTGTTGAGCTAAGACGGCCCAGCCACGCTCGGTTTGTGTCCGAGTTCGGGCGCGTGTTCCCTTGTCCAGCCGAATTCGAACGCGTGTTCTATGATGTTCCATTACGTAATTCGAACCGAACGCGCGTTCGAACCTGTAGTTATTTGCGACTTTTCAACGTAAACAGGCACCGTAAGAACCTTTTATCCTTGGTGGGTGTCTGTGCGGTCAAGTTATGACATTTACGGCTTAAGTCCCAGCTCAAAATAAGAGTACTGATCTTTTTTGTACTCAAGAATTACCAATTATCCCTTTGTTATCAAAATTGTCCGCGGCTATTTTGTTTAATCATTTTATGTTTTTGACTATGGTGCATTTTCAACAAAAAATTGAAAAAAATGGTCGTTTCTGATGTTTTCGGCCCAAAAAAACAATATAATCCTAATTTAAAACAAAATAGGTGCGGATAGAAATGATAAGTTTAAAGTTGGCTTTCATCCTTTAGAATATCATAATTTAAAGTCTTGTTTCCAGCTGGGACTAGACTCATGAAATAAACAACACTTTTTTAACCAAAATGTTTATTTCTAACCCAAAATCCGGCATGTACAAAAAAAAGTCACAAGTATTCAATGTGTTTAAAGTAGTACTAAAACTGTGTGAAGTTTCATCGTAGTGCGACCGAGCAATCAAAAGTTACGATCGATGTATAGAATACTACTTTATTCCAGGCCATGGGCCGTCTTAAGCCAACAGAGTAACGAATCATAAATATCTGGCAGACGATATCGGCCCCCGTCTCTGATGAGTGTCGGTTGATCACGGTCTGCCAGGCATTTATGATTCGTTACTCGAATCACGTGTCTCTAAGTCACGTGATCAGAGTAACTGAATCGTCACTCCTGAAGAAGGTCGACGGAAGTGCGACTGAAAATTCGAGGTGAGAATAATTTGTGTTGTACTACAGTTAAAAAACTTCAATATGTATTCTATCAACACAGATGAGCTTTCATGCTAATGTATTTGCTTTGTTTGTGGTCCTTGGCCTTTTAAAAGAATCGACCCGTACTTTCATAACTCCAGTCTATCACAGGAAACATTGGCCTTCCGGGATTCTTTTATGACCATCATACGTTTCGGTCGATTTACGTTGAGTGATTGGTCAATGGCAAGGCCCTAGGTCAGCAAGAGCTCATTATTATTGGCTGATAACGAGGTGTGGCAGGAAGGATGTTGATGGAGTGATATCGTATCATGAAGGGGGAGAGTTTTGATGGACTGATTTACAAGTCCCACCAGGATTTAACGATCTGACCACATCGTCTCCCTGAAGCAATTTCACCTCCATGGTCTTCCTATTTAAAGATATCACAGAAGCAGTAAATTTTTTAGTATACCAACTGTAGTTTAAATGCGTGATTGCATTTCTGCATTACAGCGGTTAGGGAATCGATATTTTAGATTACAATGAAACTTCACTGGCACAAATCTGTGATTGGATAAGTAATCACTGTTTATGGCTATCTGTAGAAAGGAAGTGGTTGGTAAAACATGTCTGATACATCTTAGCATGAACACGTGGAAAGTTCATCCGTGTAAGTAAATGGTAATATGAATAAACAAAACTTTTCCAATCTCCTGATAGCATGCCAATGTAACTAACCAACACTGTAAATGACTTGGTACTTACCCAATGATCGACTGAGTAAGCCGAAAATTTGGGGTAAGTCCGAACGCAGTGTTGGTTAAACTTTTAGTTTAGTTCATCCATAATGTTTGATACATGTGAAATCATGAGCTAAAATCAGTACCATAACGGCAAGGCCATGTCGTTGCGTGTTATGCAACCATTGCACGTCATGCTTTTCCAATCTCCTGATAGCATGCCAAATATCCCATGATCATGTACCAGCTCCCGTCACTCTAATTCACTCTTCCTGGAAAATGATATCCCTTGAGATAGATCAGTTTCAAAGGCGAGCAGAGCAGGCGGACGCCGCAATTGGCAGGGTTTCATTTATCTACACATTCTGGGCCAAGTTGTTGACCTTTGAGCGCATATGTCACTTTCCCCCGACAGGTAAAGGAATATCCCTTTAAATGATATGGATAGCACCTACCAAAAGTGCGCCGCAAAGTTCCAGCAACCTTGACAACTACTCTTTTGGCATCACCGCATAACAGCATTTTTCTCTTTATCATTCCTAACACGAAAGCTTTTCGTTTGAACTCAGCCTACTTTACCCAGAAGAGATTAACCAAATGTTACTTTAATAGAGCAACAACCTTGTTGTATCTTAATATCACATTCATTGCCAAGGCCGCTTTGCAAGAAGATCTCTGCACATGAGACTAATTGAAAGCTTCCGACAAGGATTCGTTTCCAAGGCTAACAAGGCCATACCTTTGTTCAAGTATAAGGATGCAAACCAGGGATTTACTAATTGGTTGGTATTGATGGCGTAGATGTCAGCAAGGTGAACGTTTAAAGCTACAGGGAATGTGCAACGCTGTAGGTCTCTCTTCATCGCGTTGACAGCATACCTTTGCCAACAGTTTCTTGTTTTGTCTGCGGTGTCCCATTTGCACATGCGATACATACAGCTGATTAACTAACATATTAGGCAAGACTGTGGAAAATAAGTTATAATCATACCTATTTGACCATCAGTTTATGTCCAGTAACCTATCATGAAGTAACTTAAAGATAGTTATATGGGTGCGGTTTACCCTTTGTAACATGCAGCTGTTGTATGCATCCCGTTTGCTAGGTCTTATACGGCATTGCATCGCTGCGAGTCCAGACATTAACACATACGTTACTACAAGCAGCCGCTTGTAGCTCAGTGTGCTGCATACAGTACTGGAACACTGACTATAAATTCTAAATCACAATTCAATCCTGGTACATTTTCTAATTTCGGTAATCCACAACTTTTCAAGTTGTCTTTCGCCCAAATGCAACTTGCATTAACGGTATGGTTCAGACCGACATATTGACACAAATTAGATGGCTTGCTATTTGCAATTTGGCATTCCATCGTCGCTTGCCTATAGAATTTATGATCATTCTTGAGCAATGTTTCAAATCTACAAATTGCATTGTATCAGATGAACATCAGAAATTGATGCTGGGGGAGCGTTAGTATGTTTTGCTTTGTAGTCATTTATTAATATGTAGCGACACAATACACATCAGGCACTGATGGGTTGATTCTTGCACAGGAATCAATAAGATTCTTACAAGAAATATCATAATAATCCGTACAGATTATGTGACGGGGGTAGATTCAGCAGTCGTCTAGACACATTTATTGAAGGCCACTGAACCTAGATCGATACTACTCTATATACAAGTCAAAGATAAAGCAAACTCATTGAACAATTCTGCTTTTGAAAGTTCATAGTACCTTTTCAATCATAGATCGGGCCCTGAATCTCTTTGATTTCTAGGAGAGAGAGAGACTTGAGACTTTATTTGAAAATCGAAATCGACAAACGTAATTAATCTCCGACAGGGTGTCTTTCAATTCTCTTCCCACGAGTTCTGTAGCTAGTGAGATAAACATATTCTATTAAAATGACGCCAGAGTGTCGCCGAAAACTGGGTTACGTACCATATATATGTCCCTTGCCAGAAGTAATAAATTTGTAAGTTTCGTGGTATTTTGTATTTCTTGTTTTTGTATGTGCCTTGCCTGGTCTGAAAAAATAAAGACCTTCGTATTCAAAAACACAGCGCCTTTGTTGGAGGCACCTTTGATTTCGTTGGAGGCACGTTTGTGTTGTTGAAATCAACAGTGCCTCCAGAGTGCCTCCACTTGGTGAGATAGGCCCTTAAGTTTTGCGAAAGACTAAGATACAGCATTTTTCGCCATGGGATAGGATATTTAACGGGTTCAGAAATAATCCGTTTCGATTTCTTCAGACATCGACACCTTATTATGTATAAATGACTTGTGCTGCTATGGATTCATTATCAGGTTAAGAAGGAAATTGTGTGATTGACATCGAAAAATATTTGCATTTAGAAAATCAGCTTAAATGCCAATGTGGTATAAAGTCATATCTGAAAACTTAAGTCCAAATTAGTTTCCTGGTCTTAAATTCCTCAGGGACCAAGTGAAGTAATTGCAGTCATTTAGATGCTAAGTCCCTAGTTCCGGACTTTGGGGCGTGTTTTACTGTCGGGAAGCGCCGCAGATAACATTCACGGATGGCTGCACTGGTAACACCGGGCCGTCTGTCTTCGGTCAGATAACACCTAATTTTCCCGTTTTACAGTTTACAATGTGAGACATTGACAAACTTCATATGATGACGCTAGTTTATTGTCATTATAAGAAAATCTACTTGACTGTCACATATTTTAATCCGGCAACAATTTGACAGACCGTGTGGCACAGTGGTATTGTGTTCGCCTCGTGACCGAGAGGTTGCGGGATCGAATCCGCCTGCCGTGCTGCCGATCTTGTGCCCTTGGGAAAGGCACTTTCCTCACTTTACTCAAGTAAAAATGAGTCGTCCCTCGGATAGGACGTTAAATGGAGGTCCCGTGTCTGGGGAGAGCCATACCCCGGGCACGTTAAAGAACCCGCCACATGTGCGATGGTGCGGTGTGAGCGGTTCAAAACCTACAGTACCTTGGCCGCACCAGGGGCAATTACTGTCGTATTGAGGTCACCTGAGTGGCGCCGAATATCAGCTCGCTCCAGACCCTTGCGATTTAGCTCCGCCTAATGTAAGCTCCTCGTAATTCAGCCCCTGGCTGCAAAGAGTGAGTAGTCGGCCCACCCAATAACGACAACAATAACATCGGCTTTGATAGGAAATACAAGCCAAACATGCCAAGAGTGCCTTTAACCTTTACATAAAGTCTGTGCAAATGTGCCGCCATGAAGTTCTGTTGTACCTTAATGCCCCTCTCAAATGTGATGTGAAGATACACGAGGCCGTAAAGAAGTCATTTAAGCTTCCTGCTGACGTCAGGTCTAAGTTCAGAAAGGCGTTCTCAAAGGTTAATTGCTTTAGTAAAATTCAACTTAAGTGTGATCGATTCGTATTGAATTCCGTTTTCATTGTTGGATAGTGATAGTAATGAGATAATATTCTTTAGTTGATTGATGAAAAGAAGACAAGGCCGTGTAATTTTTGGGTCCATACAACTATATAAGACGTATATCAATCTTAAGTATTTTCTTGTCACGCCTAGTACATTACAGTAGGAGTGAAACGTGCCGTTATGGGTCGAGCCTGCGTCAGTTATGGCCCTTATACCGCCTTAATTTTACACGCCATTAGGGACATAGATGTGCCGCTCAATATGGTAATATTCACCAACCACCCTCGGCCTATTGCCAGAAGGTTTGTCCGATTTGCTCTTTTAAAAATTCTGTGACATGCCATCATTTTACAAGCAATGAAACTTTTAGAGTGATACGTGGGGAACTACGCATGTGAACGATTTGCCCAACTAAGATTAATATTTATGAAACCATATTGACACTTGCTAGTACATCAGTGACATAAACGATCCAGTATCAAACAAATCTCGTCTTTCCCGCATATTGTCGATCTATGGGTTGGTATGCTGGCCAAAGAGAAATTACTATTTCATATTCATTACGGAATTTCGTGAGCAGCCTTCGTAATTCCTGCTTCTCCAGTTGAGCTGTTCTTGGCAATGGTGTTTCTGGCGTAAGAGAGAAGAGATGCTGCTCCAGTCTTATTCTTGCTACCCATAACTTGCGATCGACCTTGGGGTCACGCCTGGAAGTGGTCTTCTCGTCTTGTTACGTGGTAACCTTTAAGTAAATAAAAAGACCTTCAACCAATAAACCGGACATTTGGTAGTTCTGGCGCGACGTTTGTCCTCAAAGGAAGTTATCCCCGTCCTTTACCCCGCCAGATGATATACAGATTGCCATTCATTGTATCTGTTATGAAATGACTATTGTAATCCAGCTATTCTTAACATCAGTATATCAAACTGATATTTTTTGGTATTACAGTTCTAAATACAACTTTGGAAATGTCTCCAAGATGGCTACATAATTTGGTGTTCAATATTTACCAAGTTGAACGTTTTTAAAAAAGGACTAGATCAAAGTTTCATCGGCAGTCGTCTCTGCATTTTCCTTTGGTCCTGTAACAGATTTATTACATTTCTTATTGCAATAATTTCATTCCCATGAAACGACATTGACGTAGACAGCACGTCCCAGCAGAGAAGAAGTGTGTTCTCCTATGTTCCTGACTTGAATATAAGGCGTGCTTATGCCGTCTATAAGGGGAGAGCTCAGCTTGTGGGACAAGCCTAAGCCTCTCTGTGGGTTCATCGACTGACGTCGGATAACGAGGGGCGTTACTCCATCGGTGCATATCTCACTTGGCACTTTTGTTAATAACAGAAACTTCTCAGATGGTTATTAGGCTACGAAACCCGACAGTATAAATCTATGTCAACCAAACTGATGGACTGTTTTTTACACACAAGAAATGTAGGAGAGTGCACTTAAGAATAACATTTTACAACAACCCTGAATCTTCTCAGCAGTTTAAAGTGGGCAGACACACAGCATTTACGAACTGGGAGATAAGTCTTACAGGGATTGTAAATATCAAGGACGTTGCAATTTTGTCTCAGTGCCTAACTCAAGTCCAAAGGTACTTGTTTGAATAAGGAGTTCGATAGATCGATAAAAAGCATCCTTTTACCTCAGTCCGGGAGCTACAAATCTCAGTCATCGATTACGTGGCAATTACCAATTAGTGCACCAACGTAACGATCCATCCGGCCAAGTCGTCCTTTAACTTCCAGTATCCATGAGAGAGCGGCGTTATCGATCAGTCCAAGTCTGTGAAAGGTGTATTAACGAACGGTTGATCAACCGTGGAATGAAATGCCTTTGGTCTTCAATTTAAAAAGAATGATGTGTAGTAAGAGTGTGCCGCACCACGCAATGCCTAGGCCACATGCCTGACTTTGCAATTATTTTGTGTCGTAAATTTCATGTAGGACTGAATATGGAAGATTTAAATGCTACATTCTAGGATATCCTACTTATTTCAGTAATTTTTATCGTGGATAATATTACCAACTTTATCGTGGATAATATTACCAACTACCGTGGTTTATTCATGAATGCATATGCTTGTCGGGTGTCCTCTTAATCTTCAGTGGCAGGAAGACAACGGTTTAGACAAGGACTGCAGTTCGCACCATGTTCGTTCCCTCGCATGACTGATAACAACATACGTTACTATATCACGAAGATAAAGTACCCATCTCTTCTTCAATCCCGCAAGCAGAGGTCATGGCGTCCCAGGGTGGAACATGGGTCGTTGATCATGGTGAGGATGAGGAACGTAGTTCCGGGAACAAAGAGGTCGTTGTCTTCCTGAACGTTATTCAGAATCACTCTTATACATAGGGATTGAAAAATTGCAATCCACGGGATAATTGAAGCCTTGAATGTTTATAATGCAAAGCACGTTCCATATTTCAAAGACAAGTAGAGGAAATGATATATACAGGAGCACGCTTCCTGCACAATAGCGATGTTCCGTTCTACAGACTCGCTTTACGCTCGGATCCAACCACAACCTACTTTTTGAATATTATGATATCAACTGGCACAGTAGGCGCAGCTATACGGTGGGTTAACTATTAGTCGTATGCCAAAGTACAGATGTTAGTACAATGCGATAGAAAGTTTGCGGGGGAAGTATATCACCGTGCTTGAACTGCCAGCCCACCAGTGTGCTTTTGGCTACCGCTGCTTAATTAACTTAAGATTACAGCCCAGGGACGGGAAGACAAGTTTGACTTCCAGCAAGCCGTAAGGAGGTCAGATGAAGGGCACACTGTTTTCTGACTTGAGCGCCAATGTCTACGCTTCACAAGAAAAGTACAATGTAGCGCAGATACGGATAACATCGGTGTGGAAGCCCAAAATCAGGGTGCGGAAAGGGACGGTTAAATCATGGTTAGAAATAACAAAATTGCATGCACTAGAAAAGTGCAGTGTTATGATATTAAAGCAACTTACATTACACACATACACATATACAAAGGCGAGGAAGCCCAAATCAGAGTGTGGAAAGGCAAGGTCTTTACCTTTTAGGTTAAATCATGGTTAGAAATAACAAAATTGCATGCACTAGAATGAGTGCAGTGTTACGATGTTAAAGCAACATACATTGCACATATACATACACACAAAGGCAATGTATAATGCATGTAATTCTGTTTTCGACTTAATTGAACAAATAAGCAGATAGTTCAAAGAAACCGTTTGGACTGAGAGCGTGCCAGGGGGAACTGATTACTAAGTAATTAGAATCTGCCTTGCGACTACCTGTACTTTACATTATCAGAAATAAAGAAGTTACAATGAGAAGTTACAACACCGTAAAGGTCGTATATGAGAACATAAAGTATGTGCAATGATTTTGACAGTCATATGAAAGTTTCATGGCAGTGTGCCTATTGAGCCAGTCAGAATTACCAGCGACAAGTCTACTTATCTAATATTTATAATATCAATTTGTAATATCGAATAACCAGAACTTGCGTAATCTTGCCAATCTCTTCAACAAAAAAGCCGCCGGCAAAACAAAGAGGGTGGGGTTCTGGATATCTTGTAGTAGCCTGAAAATGTACGGATAACTGGCACCATTCCCAATGTATGAACATTTGCTCGGGATGCGTAGGAACTGGTGCTTCTGTGAAAAAGATGAATAGGTCATCCATCGCCGGGAGACCATGTAAAGCATTCAACATGAAAATGACCAGCTGGCACGTGATTTACTATCACATGTAGACAAACTCACCATCGATCATGTTGGCACATTTTTGGCGCCGCCATGGTACAAGAGTTCATCGCCCCATGAAAAGAAAGTCTGAGAGGCCCAAAAACATTCATTGGTACAACGGTGAAGCCAATTTTCATGGAGGTTATGGTTAGGTTATATAGACATATCACGCAAAGGCAATACATAAATCTTTGCCATCCACGCATTAGAGTGGGGAAAGGTGTCTTGAGCAAGTAACTTTTCAAAGATAGCATGTCGGTAATAGACGAGTGTTACTTTTTTTTTCTGCAGCGTACCTATACATCAACTGAAATACATCTGGCCATTTGTTTTACATTACTTCCTAATCACTCATCAATTACTGTAAATGTATTTAAGTTCGCGGGGATTTAATTTCGCGGTAGCGGGAAAAAGAACTTTTCGTGCAGCGTACCTATACATCAACTGAAATACATCTGGCCATTTGTTTTACATTACTTCCTAATCACTCATCAATTACTGTAAATGTATTTAAGTTCGCGGGGATTTAATTTCGCGGTAGCGGGAAAAAGAACTTTTCGCGGTGGATTTAAGTTCGCGGTAACACCATAGACTGCAATCTAATATCATGATAGAATAATATTCGCGGTGGTTTTAAATTCGCGGTGAAGTGGTCACCGCGAAAACCGCGAACATTAATCCACCGCGAACATTTCTGCATTTACAGTACTTGATTACCTGGCGTGTCTAGTTTGATTTGATATATAAATGCTGCAAAATGCTATATCTTTCTTTCTCTGTAGCTTTTTGGACAGCGGATATAAATAGCAGATATGAATTCTAAACGCGTAGCCGTTGCCTGCGTAGAAACATCTACTACACTTTGATGATAGGTTGAAGGATCAAGGTAGGTTGTTTCCTCTGAGCGGATAGCGAACGAACATGGTCAGGGATGACACTTTGGAGACCCGTGCAGAGACTTCTGTCCGTGCGGGGATCAGTCAAGCAGGGTTAAATTGGACCTCAGACAAAACAGACTGGAACTAGATTTGCACAAAACTACATCAAATCACAAGAGAGCTATACAAATAGACTGGAGGAATAAGCCACAAATGCAATGATCGAGTGCCCGTTATCATGTACCTTGCGTGAGGAAGCATTTCGTTGAAAAGAAGTGGCGTAGCCTGGATGATAACGTATGGCTTATGTCTGTGGGAGTTACAAGTGCCATTAACGCACCCTACATGCAGACCAAATGTCAGCAAGTCTGACTTTGACCTATCATATCACATATTGCGAAAAGAAGTAAATAATTGCAGCACAGAAAACCGGAACAGAATCTTTCAAGCTAGTAAAGCGTCTATGCGTAGGTGTACAAATAACCCAATATGTCAAATTGCATATTGTACAAAAGCTATTCAAAGTAGGCATGTCACACCAAAATTTTGGTTAAGGTTAAAGTTGCTGAAACTGCTTTCAAATTACAGATCAGATTCTTCTGATTACAATGCTTTTTATTGTGTTGAAATCCGACAATGTTGAAATTTTCTAGAATTTTTCAAAGTTGAAAAGTTGGACGTTTTCATTAGAAGAGGCTTATCTATTAGCCCTATGGGAACAGTTGACCTCGACATGGCACCGAAAATGACCACAAGCACACAGTTATTTACACACTTTTTAATGTATCTTCCAAACGCTTTAACAAATGTTCTTCAAATTTTCAGCACATGAAGATAATATTACTGGACAGACTATAATATTGTTTTCTCGACATATCATCATTACTTTGTATTAATTAATCCTAATTAACCCTAATTAATCTACTCATCCACAATAGTACCATTCAATTAATCTGCATTTCTTAAACATGCTACAAGCTTAAGAAAGAACGTCACGTTTCTAATTCAAAGTAAGACTAATCATTAAAAAATGAAGTATTTTTGTAGTTTTTATTGATTACAAAATATGCAAATGAGGGTTATTACCCTAAAGTACTTCCAACAAAACATGTAATTGTATCACTTGTCCATATTTGAATTACATATTCCCTGAAATAAAAATAGACAGTGCTAACCTATATTGCATGTTGACGTAAGTACAGGAATGTATCCACACTTTTAGGAACATCAATAAATAATTAAGAATTTATGCTAATTAGCAATATGCTAATGATACATACATGGTGAAAACTATCCACACATTGGCTTTTAATCACATTTATGTTGTAGGCATACTTAAATGGGTTGTACAGATGTAAATTGCATGTTACTTTAAATAACTTTTAACAATCAAATGCTTAATTAGCAGTTGTCCTAATTAACATCGTAATTAATGACATTAGTAATAGTAAGTGCTAATTAGTATGCATACATGTTTTACCCATTCTAAAAAATAACTGTTTAGTTCAAGTAACTTTCTGATTATTATTAGTAGGTTGCTTTTCTATTCAGTTTCTCTTAACTTAGCTTTTCTTCTTAAAAATCAAAACAATAAGATCAAATAACTTTCAATGTTCGTCACCAATTATTGCAACTCCAAACATGTCGTGTCTAAACTTGATCTGTTGTCTCGGTGTCTGCAGCCTTGTCTCTGGTGAGCAGTTTTGACAAGTCTCTATTTTGCTGTTTCCGCTGATCTGCCCAGGATATGTCCCTTTTGTGTCAACTAGAAAATTAAAAATGATCTCGAAATTAATACCATGCAACTGACAAATTCCGATTGAGCATGGCGATAACGTGTCTGCACGCAACATATTATTTACGATAGTGAAACGTTTTTTTGCTACAAAATATGCCACATCATCGGTTATGAAAGGTATTCTACACAATACATAAAATATATTGCCATTCTGCGGTCAAATAGCGCAGAATTTATGATAATATGTTGAATTTATAGCGCAGACAATGTCCGCGGGCGTCCGTGATGTCACGCCCCCCTCCCCCTCCACGGCCGTGCGCGGGCTGCCTAAAAAAACTCTCAAATCGCATCGCTAAATCCACAAGCCAAACTCGCGTAAATAGAAACAGAAACTACACCATGATGATCGCAATATATCTATATTTGTCACTGTGTATGAACAAAATTGCTAAATTCAAGAAAAATGGCAAAAATATCCACTTACTTTCGGAGGTTTCCCTACTCTGGCCCATAACTTCCGCCAGGAATGACGTAGCAAAATTGTGCAACCACTGGAGTGAACCTTGATCTCTGCCCTTTCACCTGGAATCATTCCCAGAGTTCTCCGATGCACGGCGGCTTGTGGCTTTTGAGTTGAAAATTGCATCTCCGCCGGGCGGCCTTCGAAATAGCGTGCCGCGCGCGCGGCGTCAAAACGGGGCATTTTTCCGGCTGTATCTCCAACTTTTATGATTTTTAGCTCCTTATTATATGGATATTGTCAACTAAAAATCAGATAGTATCGTAGTCAACATTCCATAGATTATAGACAACGATTTTGATTGGCATTATTCCAGCGGTTGATTTTTAAGATTTTCTTAAAAACATTTACGGCCCCGCGGGCCGCTTCGTTCTAATGCGGGAAGGGGGTAGGTTTGACATGCCTATTCAAAGTCTTGGCTTGATGTTAGATACTTTGGTTAGGCTTCCTCTGCCATAGACATCAACAGATGTCGAATATTTGATCACAAATCACCATTGATTGCAAACTTTCTCAAACTTGTTTTCTGAATCGTCGATGAACGTTACGGCTAGACATCCAGGTAATTGTAGACAAAATGAAAACAACGTTGAAGCTAGTTGTCAATTAGCTCCTGATGATGCACTAGTACAGGACCTGAAATGACCTTGCGGTAACGGTAGCTGTAGCGCTGGTTCCCGGGTGCCGGAAAATACGACACGTAGGTTTCCTTCAGTACTGCTGGGAGGAGTGTTTTCTGAAGATTTGCTGAACATATTGTATAATAAAATTCCTAATTTGAGGGACATTATCGTATAGTGGGAGATAAAGCAATGCACCTTGCTATCATATTTAAAGGAAACAAGGCGTTACTACGACTAAGATTGACTCCTACCCAGGAAGTCATGCGATAATCACCAGGACGCTCTTGTGGTCTTTCAGGCGTTGCCGCGAAGCCCCAACTCCAGTGGCTCCATACGGCATCAACATTCGCCGCACGTAGAGAAAGTACCGAAAGTCCTTCTTGTGGCCATACGAGTTCATCAGCTCACCACGGCTGCACCTCACTCATAATTGAGCTGGTGTATGACAGCTTGGGCGATACGGGTAGTACTCGTAGGTCGTGGTTATCAGGATGTACAACAACCATTAGTTATCCAAAGGTCGCCCTGCATGCGGATCTACACAAACAATTGATGCACAATATATCGTAGTTAAACGTGTGACGGGAAGCTCTGTTAACGCTTCAAACTAGCATTGATGAAGACACCCTGTTTGTTTCTGCTTTGCCAATGATAGGTGGTCCGGAACAATATTGATCGAACCTTCGTTGTGTAATTTTGGGCACGTAAGCAAACAGGCCCCAGATGTTATCATTTACTTACAAGTTTCTAATTTGCCCAGCGATCGTTTCTAAAATCTCAAGTCAAATATGATAAACACGTTATAATAAACACGTCAAGTAGGAATACATAGATTTCAGGGCCTGCACCCATTCCTCAAGGTCACCACCTACATGGCACCCAACTTCATTTCTGAGTCATTGACTTTCCTCGTAGTTCTAGGCCTTAATCTAGTGATGCGCTCTTCGGGCCAGTTGGTAAGCCTGGGAAGAGAGTCTGACCGATTTAAGAAAATACCCACAGTGTGGAAGGCTTGATTTGCACTCAAACCTGCAATTTACATTATAGAAGGTTCACTTTGGGGGCTTATGTGGACTTAGCGATAACTACAGAAACACTCGTTTAGGTTCCCACTAAATGGTAGCCACTACACATTATGACTTATTCATGCACTGGAAGATCCAAGTTTTGGCGCAGCGAAATAGACTTGTGGCCTTTGGATTTATTTATTCATGTTAATTATTGGTGATGAAATAAAACTTATTTCCGCATGTGGATGAATGTGACGTGATGTCGTTCAACCATCTTATTTGAATTCATATCATCATGCATGTTCTGACGGGAAATTGTGACTGTTATGACTTACTATAGAGTCGTTAAAGGCTAAATGATCAGTACCTAAAATGGGCCCATAATCTTTCGCTGAGGCGGAAAATTCACAAATCCAAAGAGGCCAATACCATCATCCCTGCGGAAGTTTTTAAGATTCGCCATAAAATGAATATCATGCCTTAAGCTACGTTCGTGTGCAAATTGTTCAATATGGACGCCAAATTGCTGCAGTCATTGGAAGCCATAAAAGCAGAAATGGCTCAGAATTGCTGATGGTTAAGGGATATTGGATTTTACGACACTTCATGACTTTGTTGTCCATTTGTCACGTCTACGTTTCTAGTCGTAAGATTCATGGAGATGAAAATTCTCGGAGAATCATAAAAGAAACCATTTTAATCTAATCTGGCATCCTTGTCAGGACAGGATGAGGAAATCACATTTATCATTATCAATCAGATTTATATCTAATATTATGTTGTATAATATTTTGCTATTGTCCGTCAATTCACAATGCTTCCTATTTTATGATACATGTATATAGAGAACACCAGAAAATGCTGCTACGAACATTCGCAAGGCGTCTGTGCTCAGAATATCTATAGCTTTGCCTTTATTCCCAATTGATCTCCACTCATATACGATAATACCAATACCCACTACTTTCCAGTGAAAACATCCATATTCAACAAAGGAGCTTCAACGTCTTAAGTACATCGGAAGTTGGGAACCTCTACGGAAGTCGTGACGCCAGGAAGTCTTCTTCTGTTTTGCTTAAAAAAGCATCCGCCGTAAGGCCCTCCAACCTCTCTTCCATACAGATGGGTGAAGTTTTGGAGTCGTGCCCGATTTGGTGGCTGTAAGTTGCGTTTGTACTGTTCAACTGCGCATGCATACAGAACCATTGGACGTAATGCATGGAATTCTGCACTCTTCTTCGAAACAGACAGGTGTGTAAATGTCTACTATATATTATACTTATTATTCACACTAATCATTGTATGTCAAAACAAAATATGCAACTAAAGCCCCCAACATTATGCTACTGGCTGTACTGGTTACAGAAATTCAGGCTACCATATATAAATATGGACTCATGAGATATAATGTAGTGACGTATGAAAGTCACTTTTTTATTTGATACAGCGATTGATAATTTGCTATAATTATATCAAGGCCCAATTCAAATATATTTATAAATTTGATTGTGTTGCAATAGCGAACCTCGTGCCTGGTTGAGAATGCTAATGGATGAATAACAATTAGGCATTTTGGCACCACAAGTTGACGCATTAATATAACATAATCCAGTGATTTATGGAATTGGTGCCCCACCCTAAGGCAAGAGATCCAGGTAAACATTGCCAAAGTTTTAATGCAATAAACGCCCAAGGGATTTATCACTAAACGATACGAGAATGTAAAAGTTGCGATAGTGCCTGTAGCAAAAGACAATTTGACACTAAGATAGATGCTATTACGCCTGTGATGGAACAAACCACAATTAAAACAATTATACGACTGTATGTATGAGGCGGACTAAGACTAACAATGTCGTTTGCATTCAATAATCATCACTAGTATTTCCCTGCAAGGGCACCTACATAACGGTACAAGAATGATGCCTTGCCTTTTATCAAAACACCTTAAAGGTATCTACTAAGATTTCCTGGCTTTGGAGATTATGGTATGTGACAAGATTAATTAGGCGCATTGGGCAGCCTACGCTGTTAATTCTCTTCTGCTACAAAGGATTGGACGGGTATCTTAAAAAGGAAGAATCAGCTGGAAGCTATGAAAGATTAAATGCAATACACTTAGTTTTTGGTCGTTTTGCACTGAACAGCACTAGTGAGGAAATGTTTGAAAATCACGTTCTCGGTAGAGGCGCAAATTATCATATATTCAAAAATTTAATGAATGATAATAAAGCAAATTTCGATTGAATCTACCAAAAAGACTGTTCCATCGTGACGCTTGTATAGACCGACCTAGAGAATGCACGCGAAAACATTTTTTCCGAGAGAAACTAAGCTATTACTACTCAGATCGTGCAGGACAAGCAACAGAGTTGCATTCGGACCACTGGCTACCATTTGGGTTGAAGTTTTCCTCTGCATTGGCCTAATAGACTTGTTGGCGTGCTTACCCCATTGCCTGGCAAACTATTAGGGAAGGCTATTCTCTAAGGTATTCAAGGGTACCCTGTAATAGGTTCTGGGTGTGAACTTCGAAATAGCATATTAATTCCCAGTAGCACAGGTGATAAATGTTTTTAAAAAAAGGGGATCCGTTTACTCAGATAGTCTGGAGGAATGACATCTTTACTTCAAAGCCTTGTGTGCATGATACCATACATATCTTGATCTTAAAGTATAGAACAGGGGATCACAATTGCTAGAGGGAAACGTCTGAAGAAGAATAAGAACATCCCAGCAAATAAGTCAAAAGAGGCGTGATGTGTTCGTCATCCTTTCTCTTATGAACTGGCAGCAATGCCTGTAAGCCACTCTACCGCCAGCGAAGACTGCCATTATGTATCTTCATAGATCCATCATAATGAGCGGTGAATGATACACAGGAAACGGCCATTTACCGTCAAGAAGTCTGAGCTGTTAGGCTTCTAGGGAATACTCTCCAACATTGATGTCTTTTTGTTCATTGTTCATTTTAGTTAAGTGCAAATATAAGAGTGCTCCAACGTTGCTGATAGCATTATTTGCAATTTCCATCTCAACGATACCTTTCCAAACTATAAATCTTGCTGTTCACCAATAACTGTTTTCAAGCAAGTGTACAGATTAGTCTTGTAAATTTGATAGGCTGTGATAGTCGTAAACTATCAAGAAAACACATCATCTTCGGATGGTCTTTACAGGAGGACTTAACATAAGGTGCACATTCCAAACATCGTCCCGCCATGTCATATCAGAGACTATAAATATGGAGTTACACTTGCTGACATACGGCTCTGTACTCATTATTTGCTTTGTAGTATATTCACACAGTCAAAATCACTTTTCACTTATCATGAATAGTATTCAGTTATTTCAATGAAATATAAAAAGCAAGGAATAAAAGACAGCAAATACAAATCAAGTGATGAATAAAAGTCCTTGCAACAACAACAACGCCTGCCAACTACATAGAATTCCTAACTTTCACACAAGAAGTCATTCGCGGTAACGTCACTATAACTGACAAGAAATTGCTAAAAATTAAAAACTTATCTTACATAAAAATTGTTCTGGATGGTGGAGATCTAGATTATCTCATTAAGATACTGTATGATATGCACCATGTGCCGCTGAATTTCTACATATTAACACATTGTGGAAATAAACAGTGTTGGAAAAATTAGTTCAAAACTTTCTTGAGTTGCTCATTGCAAGTGATGGAAGTTAAGGTGCGCGAGAGAGCACTGAGGTCGAACAAGACGTGACATCGGGTGATCCTTGCTTGAAGGTGGTTACTGCGCAGCTCAAAATGAATTTAGAATGGTTGTCTGACCGGGAACCCATGGGCAGACTCTGCCATGAGAAATCAATTTCAGTAACATCCCATACGTTAACAGATATACTTGGCGGAAGTAAAATCCCTGGCATAGATTTTGGCATCATTTGTGTATGGAATGATCATTTCTTTTGAATAGTTTGAAACTTCCAGAAAAGAATAACGTATTGCTTACCAGAAGGCAAGCCTTTCGTGTTTGCTGCAAAATATGTAAGAAGATCCCATTTCTAAATTCAGCAGGTCGACGGGATATGAAAGTTTGATCATTCTTTCGCAGTTGGTGTGCACGAAATCGATATACTTTAATGAAGAACGGCAGGAGTCAATTGATTACCTCATTTGGAGCTTAGCGTTAAATCGTAGCCTGTAATTTCACAGGCTCCCTGCTGAAACAAGAGCACAATCGAAATGCCTTTATGGGGGTTAATATTGTTCAATCACAAACAAAAGATGGATAAGCCTACACTTTGGAAAGAGAAACGAATTAGCTGCCGGTACCAGAGATTAATTGGCAGCCTCCTGAGTAATTTGGTGGTAATTGACGCATCGTTCAATGGTTCATGTACTGTCAGTCAATCTCCTAATCAAATCTGGCAAAACAAAATCAGTCGATAGGGTAGTTATTTCCTGGTCGATGGAACTTCATGTCGCGCTCCATTGTCCAACTGTATACAACGTATGACTCGATAAACCTTAGTTCTGTGTTGATGGGGGGCTTTTGTAGAGCTGAAATTGGTTAAGCAACATTAACGTGCAGAAATACAACTGCAAAATGGAATCTGGTCATACGCTTCAGTGTACCTTCAGATCTTTCCTCCGTCGAGATCTTTCATCCAGTATATTAAGTCTCAAGCTTGGACATGCGCATTACCTTGGTCTTTTAAGACCTTCCATGTTGCGATTCATCCCACCAGAAATGCAGAGGTTGAAAGATGTGATGACACCTAACTACGACAGGAGTCAGTCATCAATGCAATTTTAAGGAGAATCACCGATACACTAACCGATCTTTCTCCCTTGGGAATGTCTCAAATCGGTATAATACTGCGTCTTCTTGACAGCTTCAAATTGAAGAATTGGCCTAAATGATATTATCTGTGTTAATTGAATTCTCTATTCTAATTCTTTTTGCATGAAGTTTTTCCAGTGGTGACGTGAGATCTCCTTACCTACTCTGGCATACCAAGCGACCAAGGTATCTATCAAAGACTGCCCTGCAATGCGCCATATGCTGGAGCATCGACCCTTCCCGCGATTGGGGCAACGCTCCCTCTAGAAGGGTTTTAGTACCGCCTAAGAGCCTAACAGACATAGAAATCTCTTAAGAACAAATCACACGAGAACTTTTACAGGAATTTCGAAAAATAGCATGACTCGGAAGTGTAGAAATGTGCTGTTTGACACTCGTGACTTGCAGAGCGTTTATGACCCTTCACAGTGTTGAGAATAGGAATACGACGATTGTCTGCCGTCCTCCTAGTGTCGTTTTCAAAATTAGCTACTCTCTTAAGGAATAGAGATTGCTTTTGTTAACGCCGGTGGTCCAAACAACGAAGCTAATCGTCCCGATCTAATAACGCTAGCCCACCGACGCTTTCCTTTCCAGTTCTATAGGTGTTATAGCCATTAGCTTCACACGGGTTGTGGCGGACAGGCGGATGATGTATTAAGGGAGTAGATGCCGCTGGCAGTAAAGTGTACTTTGCATCTGGAGTCAGGTTAAACAGATGATCCGTCAAGGCCTGATATATATATAGGGATCAGCATCAGGGTCCGATATTAGCGCCGAAGAGTGCACTTCTCCCGGAGCTGTGCACCTAATCCTACAAGAAAGCTGAAGACGAAAGTGTCTTCGCCGTTTTCTTCACTGCGCTAGGGAGTTTGGGACGCGTTTGAAAGGGTGAGGGATCTAGCACTGTGGCTATCTTCACAGGGCGCAAGCTGTTTCATGTAAGTACCTCTGCTAGGTCATAGATCTGGTTATACATACAGTTATGCTACTTGCGCTTAGCTTAATCGGTAATACTACATTTCTAACAAAAATATGTTCAAAAGAATGACCTCTAAGTGCCCTGGTTGATGTACAACTTTCGACGTTTCATTAAGTATTAATCTGTATCTTACATGTCTACTTCCTTTGCACACTGAAAGTCGAAGTTGTAGTAATAGAACACCTTTCAAGGGCCTCGATTGCCGCCACGAGGGATAAGCTCCCTCCACCGCAAGAGGTCAACCGTGATGATATTGTCAGCAGACTAACTATTAATTGCATCACTGTTTCCGGGGTAATGTGCATTTCATAACATTTACATTCATCACGATGCTACGATCGATCAGCAGTAATGAGGAAACGGGATGCCGACACAGCAGGTTTACCGGAGCCTGGCAGATAGGCGATGGGGATGGGTGGAGGGTTGACACGGTGTGAGGATGTACACATTGGTGAGATGAAGGATATTAACCATTAGATGGTTTAAAAGAAGTCTTCGATGTCGAAATACAACTCTATCTTAATTTCGGGGTGCGTAGGGAGTAAACCCGTCTTCTCAGAGGCAAGACGACAACCTATGGTGTTTGTACCTTATTTATACTTTATTAATCATAAAACTACAATTGAAAACCATATGGGTTATCCAGATGCAAAGTAATTTGCTGAAAGAATATTCTGTCTCTACCACTAGAGGATAAATCATTTTCTGGCATTGCAATCCGAACAAAACGCAAACTATTGATGCCTAAAGCCTACCGCGTAAGCAGAAATCGTCTTAATGGTCCTCCCGCCCACTTATCATAGTTAAGAGGCTTATGTCGGCAGCTACCTAACCAGTCTGTATTTGTTACCCACAGACACAATTGTCTAACGAAGATGATCCTTGATGAATATTACCTGTGTGGTGGCATGTCCTCAGATGGTACCTAAGTGATAATACAGCTAAGTTTTCGGGAACTATGATAAAAAATGTCTAGAAATACTGGCACTTTTTTCGTTTTATGCGCATATAAAGATCTATGATCCGAAATTACAAGAGGATATTTGTTCATATGGAGAGGCCCAGTGGGAGTAGTTTAAAACACTTCCGTGTCTCCAGATGTAATTCATGAGCTCATAATCTACGTTTATTATACTCTTGGGTCCTACTATGTACAGCTTTAAGCATTATTACTCCTGACGAGGAAGTTAATGTTTCCTGATAATGGTAATAAGAATATGAAAAAAGTGTTAAACTTAAGAACTGATTTAGATGTTATGAAAGTACTTTTTTTCTGTACTTCTTTTCTCAAAGTTTATGTATTGGACTTTAGAATCCTATCTATCTGTTCATTGATTTCCTTTCAGTTAAGGCTAAGACTAGATTCGTGGAAAGGACAACTCTGAGTTGGGGTAGATGGTGCCGTAAAACCACATGTACTTATGCGCTGACTGGTGGAAAGAATTCAATGACAGAAAAGGTTGGACACTACATCCCAATTTCAACGGCTTTCACGTATTCCAATTCTAACATGTTTCTTTTCATCTGTGGTATTTGGTGTAAAGCCCCCTTTACAAATCAAGAATTTAGCTCGGCCGAGTTGTCAGCGAGCTATAAATTACAAGGAGGCATGACCCTGATGCCTACGAACAAATGGCAGAGTTTCTTCGTCAGCATCAGGGTCATACCAAGTCACATGCACGTTGGTGTTCTTCACCATAGGGAGGTTTGCTAGAGAGAAAAAAAATAAGGATAACTTTTTCTTTTGTTTTCCATACTATTGATTCGCTTTTACCTGATTCGCCTTCGACATCAATTACATTATGTACACCTCAAATCAATCTTCTACTCCATGTTTAAGCCTTATGCTATTTCCCTAGCATACCATCCTCTTGAATCGTATTTATGCTTTACTCGCAATGGACAGCCAGCCAAAATAAATCGGTTGCAATGAAATATTCAGAGGCCCTTTCTTCAAATCGAGGGTTAGTTGCATATCTAGTGTGGCATTCGATATAAAGGCTACAATAATGTGTGTGAATGATTTATGCTCAATTCATTTATGTTTGGTAATGGATGTAGTGCCAGCGAGTGACCCATTTCGTAATAAACGCATAGTGTGTGTCACAGTGTAGAAGATGGTGCCAGTCTCTGATGTAGATATATGCTACATTTCCTGGGGATATTCATAGGTCGTGCGTATCGGGAACATAAATATTCTGCACTTGACAGAGTAGGGGAAAACTACTACAAATCATTGTTATGTACTGCTGCACATTGTTTAAGACGATAAAATGCCAATAGGCATATGATCTCAACACAAAATGTTAAATCTTGCGAATTGGCTTTAGATCAAATACGGACATAACATTGCCACAAGTATTTGTATTTTATTGGCTTGATATCAATATATTTGATAGAATTTTTCTTAAACATATGTATGGCTGATCTCTGTTATTGTTGGCATAATATAAGGAAATACTGGAATAATTGTGAAAAAATACCACCAGTGAAATGTTAACGTAAAATGGCCAATAAAGAAATCTCACTCAGTCTCAAATTAGACCTTTGTTAGATAACGTTTCTTTTGCATATTGTTTGCTACAATGGTTAGACAACAGTATTTGATAGTTTGTTTTTAACGTGTCCTTATAAAATTTAATTAAACGTTTATTGAAGCTAAAATAATTTGTACAATATATTGAGATAATAGATAGAGGTGGTTTAAAGAATAGATAAGCTCTGGTTGAAGTAATCCCTAGAAAGACTTGCTGGAGAGGCAAGATCATCAGTTGTCATCTGAAGAATAAACTGCCATGTTGTATTCCTTATTTCTGGCACGTCGTCCTCCTTTCGTAGACTGATGTATGTATGAGGATGCAGAAAAGGTCGAGCGTAGGAAGAGAATTGAGTCATAACTACGCCAAAAAAGCCATTATTCAGTCTCCAATTGTATCATAAACTGTTTACAAAGCCCCTTGGATCTTCGATGATGCATTTTGTGGAAATGACATTAAGTCCGAGCTTTTGCTGCACTGAAACGGTGCTTTTGTGCATCAAGTCTATATAATGCTTTCGAACAAAGAAAGTGCGCCAAATGATTCGTCTTCTATTTATGTCATTCCATGTTTCAAGAAAGGGATACTTTAAGTTTATTGCCATTTTTCCATTAGATGTATGTGCCTTTAATGCTGCCATCGTTCCATTCATGTAGCTTTTCTTCTGCCTTTATTTAAGTATTAGCTTCCCTGGAGGCGTCTTGTGCGAGCTACTGGAGGGATCCAAACAAAAACTTGACTCCCTGGATACAACCCCGTCTGATACTTAAAGGCTCAACGCAGCTTGAAAATTCTTCTGGAAACTCACTAATGCTGATATACGATAAAACGGGGGGCGCGAACTGCTTATATAGCAACATCAAAGGATGAAAGGAAAGGTACCGATGCTCAAATCCATACTGTAGGCATCACCGCATCAAAGTTACTCCGTCGTAACTTAGCTTTACGCATTGCGGAGCCAACACTTTGAACTGGGAGAGGGGATCCCGGGATATGGCTCTGATCCAGAAATACCATAAGGTATATATGGTAATGTAAGTACATGTATGTGGTTTACCAATCCCGATTTATTTCCCAAATTGTTAGTAGTATTCTCTTTTTGGAATATCCAAGAGTGGAGGAGTCTCGACAGTACAGTAAATCGAAGCATTGGTATACAACACTTATTATGTATAGCGGGTATTGCAGCTTCGATTGTAGAATTCTAAGATATCCATGATTGTATATACCAGCACTTGCTTCCATGCCCCCAACATCTCTCCTTCACATATTCTCATGGCTACTTTGCTCATGGGTATAACCACGCAGCAACCTTAGGCCGCAGTGGTGCATTTCAATTATTTTCAAATCACTAGGCAGACCTTTGGCTGTAATTCAACGCGAGCCAGAGGCTTTCAAAGGAGTGGATGTAAAGTCCTGGAAGACTTGCCCTGCACAAGGTGAAAAGTGTAGTCTGACACTTCATTAACTTCTACTATACCTTCTACATCCTAGTATTAAGGAGTGCGCTTTCATACACGTCTATCGTGAAAAAGTGCGGCGTTACTTACCTGGAATATGAAAAATACATGAGACATTAATCGATGAGAAATTGATTGAGGTACATAGATGTTATGACGTGTAGTGGTCAGAGTAAAGTTGCTCCCTGATGACCACGACCTCTATCATATAATGTTGGTCCCTCACGGTCAAATGGTATGAAATTTCAGTCTTTTTTAACACCAGAGAATCTTTGAAAACAACGTGCTGTAGTTCTCCCTTGTAGGCCTAGACAGACTGAATATGTTGAGAAAGAAGACAGCACGTCGATAGCCAAGGTCACTGTAATGACTTGGTGGTCACATTGCATGATCTATCACCGTTTCCATACAATATTTAACCGGAGAATACACGGGTAAATTGTGGCCCCTCCGTGGCTATGGTCCCAGCAGGATCTTTGATTAGATTTCTGAAGTTGCCATCCTTCATTCCGTTTGTCGGGCTTTAATTTCATACCTAACACAGGTAATTGATCACTTGATTTGTCATTAAGGAAACACAAACCACTGTAGCAAGCTCATTACCAGAACAATTAGTAGGGCCACCTTGGGTAATCGCATCAAATCCTAATGGGACTAAGCCTCAAATTGAAAATTTGCTGTTGTAGTGTCAATAATATCTAGCTATGTGGAAATCTTTCAAGCGTGTACGCAGAGCCTCAAGCGCATTAACTTAGTACAGAATATTGCATCATCAATATTCCACCAAGATTTGGCTCTGGTGATGAAAACGCTTTTGCAGCATCCTAAAGGGCACTAGAGGTTTCCCAGTCAGTGTCCAGAGAGAGCAGAACAAACTTTACTGCTTATCTTTTGCTTATCTTTTTCAGCCATACGTAACATAAAATCGCCACCGTCGGCAAAGATCGTCGCCAAGATTTAAAGGCTTGCAACTGATGCATAAGGATTTTCACATTTGCGATGTATAAGAATATCGTAAACAACATAAAATAGTTGTATCATACGTAAACTTTGTTACTGTAAATCTTGGCGAAGCTCGTTCACTATAGACATCGATTGCGCAGCTAAATTTTTAATCCTTGTCTTAACAACTGAAATGTAATGCAAGATGATACAAGTTTGACTGAAAAGACAACAAAATGCTCAAGCGTAAAAATATGTATCTCTTCGTCAATGAAACTTTCTCAAATTTTAGGTGGCAATGAGGTCTTCGCACCCCGGGAAATGGGGGGGGGGGTCTTAAGGACTTGATTGACAAGATTACCGTGCATCTTTGAGTCGTCCTGTGTAGCCATTAATGCATCACCTAGCACTTAAATATTTACGACGGGAAAGCGCACAATAAAATTGATGCCCCAAGGATTGCGTAGCATGCTGCCAGAGGCTTATTTTATTACCGTTGCGGTTCTGTGGTCTCCTGTTCAGAGTCAGGGACATACTGCATGCGGCCTGGCAAACTCGCCTACACTCATATCAAGCTCAGGGAGATGATTGACATTTATGCAAACTGAAGTGCCCGACTAAAGATTGAAGGACTACACACGAGTGTCACGTATTTCCAAGCATTGCAAACAACGTATTTGTCCGAACTCTCAGCGGCACATGCTTCTTACGGATGTGTCGATGTCCTATAATTGAAAAGACGGCGCTAATGATCTGCTGTACTAATGGAGTAGAAGGGCTTAAAAGTGGCAAGAGCACCTCATTGAAATCCATCTTGCCGAGTGGACTTTTCCATGATCAGAGCGGTAAGAATATTGCATTCATGAACGACGTTTTTGCTTCTGTGAGAAGCTGAGCTGGCTTAAAAAAGATGTCCGGCTGCCGGTTTTGAATGCGGTTTTTACGAGTTATGCTGTTGACGTGGCCACGTAAGGTGAAGTCTTCTCGATCCACGTAAGCTTCTTTCAATGATTTGTACGTATTTTATTCAATTCTACACAGTGCATGCAATACCTGCTATGTAGTCTTTTTAACAACCGAAAAAGCCTTATTGAATGTCGCTGCTCTTCTCAATTACAAGTCTTGAGATGTGCATGTGGTAAAGATTGAGCTGTAAATTTGACAACGTCTTATTAATTGTGACATGTTCTTCGCTACACAGTATAAATCGTTGCATCTTCGCCGTGTACGTGACAACTTGCTCAATGTTACCTCATGTGCAAAGCATACCTCATAAAACACTAGTGGGTACCCTCCATCGTTATCAACAGCAGAAATCCTGATCGAAGTATACCACTGGCGGCCAAATGGCCATAGTTATCTGTAGCAAGCACCGTGTCCTTAACAGACCATTGGCAGACAATTGTGTTAACTTTGCTAAGACTCATTAACTTGCGGAAAAATTCTGCGTGGAAGAGATAAGGTCAAAGGTCAATGATGATGGTAAAAAGTAAAGCACATGAATCGTTTGATTTATGTGACTTTAGATGATTGCTGAACTTTATGCTTTCTGTACCATATGCTACGTACGTGTTTCATCACGGCCATGTCAACCCAGGCTATGCGTATATAGTAGAGTACTTTTTGGTGATGGCTTGTTACACTACGTTGATATTCAGGTTACACCAAATTGTTGATCGTATATTTTCTTTAATAACTTCAGAGGCCTAATTACATGTACTAATAACAAATAACGGCCAACTTCAGTTCCATATGCATGTTTAATCATTGTATTGTCACATTTCTCGATAATGATAAGTCTCTTGCAAAACAATGGTACAGTCACTATATACTGATAATTCCAATTTGGTGCATTCTTATTTTCCATTTGGTAGCGTTGATGTTTTTGCCACCACACAGATACTCGCTTCAGGTTGTTACCAATCGATATACGTCGCCCGGTCTAAGATGCAATTTTCTGTTTGTGACGAAGTGCAGCATTTAATGGACTAGGGATTAGCAATAAAGCACCATTTATCAAAATTTGTGGGGTCTTCAAAATCCTGAGCAGATAAATGTGACGACGTCTCAATATCTCAAGCCAACCTCATGCATCATGCATAACACTCTTAAAACATGTATTATAAAAACGTGGTTAGTTATTAGAACGTCGGTATGAATAAAAAAATCATATTGTAGTAACCATGTAATTAGATTTCTTGTCAGCAGCTTTGAGTATTGTAATGGGATGTCTCCAAGTCCGTGCATCAAGAGACGTGATATCAACTGTATTACAACTGGTACAATTACAGTAAATTGTCACTTTAACACAATCATTGTATGCTCCCAGGGGAACCAATTAAGGCATTCCATTTACGCGTGTAGTAGTAAACAAAGTAAATCATCCCAGATGTTGCCGCTAAGTTTGAATGATTGAGCATGTGTACCATAATTCTATTATAGAGGGCTACTGCCTTGAATTTCAGTCAGACGGTAGAATGTATGTTCTGGTGGTAACCTTTAGATTATGAATGTTAATAACTTTGCAAAACTTGAAGTAGCAGACTTAGAGTAAAGGTATTGTATTATTTTACCTAAAATACCCTGAGGTTAAAATACACAATTGTTTTGTGTAGTGACGGACATTGTAAATCGATTATTTTTCTCTTTTATCGTTTTTGCTTTGGTCGATACAACTTTCTATAGTGAGAATTCAGCTAAAAGCCGCCTGTTGTCATGTTGGATTTGAGTATAACGTCTTTCTCCACATAAATTTTCCACCCTTTGGCTAATGGTGAACTTCCCGGCAAAAAGAGCTTTACTGAAGTATCCAAGATCACCATCATCTGTCATTATATTTCCATCGTCTTCCAAAAATCGTACAAGAAAACAGGATCATTCTGTTAACCAATATTTGTCTTTGACGACAATCAAGTTTTAGAGTATGTTATGGATGGCTTTTAGCTAAAATGAATATCGTCGTGATTGGTATCCTGAATCAAGATATGAATTAAGAAATCTAGTGCATGTCATCTCGCCGTGCTTAATAGCCTTAACTTAAGGTGGTATCTCACAGCACTTGCGGCACCGGTGCGCCACTGCGGGGTTCGAAAGATACTCAACGAATTTTAAAGATAAAGAACGAATTTGTGTATTTTGCTGTCTTCTAAGTCATACTTTTAAGTATTAGGTAATATCTAAATCATAAAAAATCGGTAAAAATAACTAAACAGTGCTACAGTGAACGAAACCCGCAGTGTCCCACCGGTGCCCCAAGTACAATGAGACACCACCTTTACACTGCTATCTGTTCTAGGTTATGTCAGGGTCAGGTCATGGGGTGACAACACCGTGAAAAGTCGGCGGTATCTTCGACGCGGTCAATATTACCATAAAGCTCTATACACACATACTAAATGATAGCTGTATGACATAATTTGTTGGGAGGAATTCGATTTTTCGTAGCCACGTACGTTCCTTATGTAGCTAATGACACCTTCTTTAAGTTTTGGGCTTTGTAAGCTGCGGCACATGGCTCCCAGGACCGACTTCATTCTGTTTAAACCTTCTTTTATTAAATTTATTAATAACCAATGTTCTCTTTACCTCACATTCATATGTCTCTCGACTCCTATGTTAAACGGGAACCTGGACTATATATTCTATAGAACATAGTACAACGTAAAAGAGCGCGCCGGTTCCGGGTCCGCTCAGTTGTGCTCTGGACGCCGTGAGAGACGGACGCACGGCAAATGCGCTCCCGCAAATCCGTTGTCATTCTCTTGCATTGCGATATATTGCATATCCTACACTTCGGGGGAGTGTTTTAGGATGTAATCATTATGATCAGTACTAAATAAAGGGAGTCATTTTCCCATTTCATACGACTTACGTGCCGTATCCTATCCTGGTACTACGTACCTAGCATAGACTATAATATATGGAGTACATTTACGACGCAAATTACGTCGTCGAACGTGATGGGTTATTATACCTGCAAAAGTACGACCCATAAGTTTGTGACAAAGATCAGATGGACACTTTCCCCGGCATTGCATTGTTTCAACTGATATGCAAGGAGGTAACCTTACAATGCTCAGCGAACTGCAGTCACTGCCTGAGACCACACTCCACAGACGCGAAATTCAACGCATCGGTAAGTTTCTCTGCTTGTTTAGTAAGCATGCTTATGAACAAAGGTGTCTGACATAAGTTGTGAATATCTACAAGTAAGTAAAGTAACTTCCCGGGCGAATGATATAGGTGTAACTAAACTTTGAAAACTCTGAGGTGTTGGAGAGTGTCTGAATCAGTGTGGTGTTGCATTTTTGGGGTGAAGGTGCAAGGGTCACAGTGCACGTCCCTGAACAGCTGACGGCGACTTCGAAGGGCGACAATATTTTTGCGTGCTGGAAGATAAGACTACTGCATTTCAGTTGTCAGTGTCAGCAAGATGTCAAAGGAAATCAGCATCGTCATAACTAACCTGTTTCACTCAAATTTCACAGCATTCTCAGTCTCAGTACTCAGTAAACGAGGACGGGGTATTTCAACGCAAGTGCACCGTGCGACAGTCACTGCAGCTGACCATTGGAATCGCATCCGCCATCACGGCAACAGTGATTGAGGTAATAATTAATTAGTTAATACTAACGTTAATAGTAAAGTTTTGCTAAAGTGTAATTCATGACTCTATCAAGACTATAGCAAGCAAAGTGTAATGCGGCTGCAGTTTGTTCTTTGTAAACAGTTGACTTCATGACTGACAGCGCAGCCGGACCGAAGGCCCGGTTACGTACACGTACGTGGCTTTGCATGTTCAACATCATCAGGCTGCTGTACCGTCATTTGCTTCAGACTTATTACGATCTTGATCTTGATGTGTAAGGATGGGCATCTTTACAAGACTTCTTGTGTCTTTTTAAATAAGAAGTTGCATGTGGCAAACCGAGTGCACATATAAGACATAGGCAACCAAACTTCTGAAATCTTTGTGATAATCTGAGATTTTCACATAACGCTTTATCCCATCATGTTACATACATTTCTAACATGGACAAGATGAACGTTACATTTATAAGTTTCTAAACGGCTTCAGCATGGATTCACCAGTAAATAGGTTGGTGAGCTGGGAACATTCATGGAAAATATGTCCGGGTGTCATGCACAGGCGGCTCACCACAAAATATCCACCAATCTCCAGCTGTGTAATATAATAATGTACTAGAACCTGACAATAATACATACTTTTATAGGGATACAACCCAAATATACAAATTTGAAAATTATGCTGATGTTTGAAAATTGTTCCAAATATAGAGATATTTGTGTAGTATATGTTTAAACATGTTCAAACTTTCATGTACAGTTGTTTGAATGATTTAGAAATATGGTGACTGAAATATGGATTCATCTGAAATATTTCAAAATTATCACAAATATCATGTAAAAACCCTCTCTGTGAGTTGGAATTGACTCTTAGTTTTAAAAAAGACAAATGCTAGAAAAATGCCAATATTAAAAAAAAGGAATTATGTGCAACAGTGCAGATAAAACTCACTTATTTGAACACATATGGCCACAAGGAGCAACTGTACATAGCTACTGTAAGTGCAAAGACACTTCACAAGTTCATGTAACACTCTGGATACACATGATGCCAGAAGTTAAAACTTCTAGCAGATGATTAAATTCATAACAAATTTACACTAAAACCACCTAGTTATCATGTTGTCATATACATACTATACTGCAATATTGTCAAGTAGAGTTAAAAAGAATTTAAGCCAACTTTGCTGTCAGAACAGTTCTCATACCTGTATACTGAGTGGACATGTTGAGAGACATGACCATCTAGATATGCTATCTCTTCATGTATAGTAACTGTTTTGTAGAGTTTTTTTAAAACTTTCAAGGCTATATGTATCATCATAAGAATTTACCATAAATTTGGCTATAAACTCACACCCTGCATAACTGGATAATGAAAACTGCAGGTATGGGCAGTGAGTGGACCTAATGTCCAAAACTACCCATACAGGGACTTGAATAAAAGAGGACTAAATACACATGTGTGATGATTTTTGCCTTTACATTGTTTCTACTGGTGCAATAGTTATTTCTTTATCCCATATCCTCACACTGTTGTTGATACCACTCCTTCAGTGTATCATTGTTGTAGGTTGCATAGAGTGGGGCACATAGTCCCACTGTCAAAAGCATTTTACTCAATACAAATCACCAATTTCACTGTAAATTTCTTTCTCCATACAGAACACAAATGCCATGTCTTGATGACAGACAATTGCTGACAACTCTACCAAAACATCCTGAGGGACAAGAAAGGTTACTTATCAATCAAGTTGCTTACATGTATATAGAACCTCCACACTTTGCATAACACACCTTTACTATATCTAGTTATAGACAGTGACAAACAAAGAAAATATTGATTATCAAGGACAACAATTAGATATGTTGATGCCTGTAGTATCTGTATGCTGGCATGTCCTCTCCTGTTCTTCCAGTCCTTACAAGCTGAACATAATTAAAATGAGTCATGTTAGGGCTTTTACGTGCAGTGTATTATATTTAGTAAGTAACTAAGTATTGTAACAATCATAGTGTCCACAAAGTGGTTTAGGGTAATTTTTTGGCACATTATGTAATGTACTGAAAGTAAAACAAGTTCATTGTCAATTGGCTATTATGGCTATGTTGTATTTTGATGTGGAAATGTGATTTTTGTCAAAAGTTAGCAACTTGAAATGTCAAAGTTTTAGAGAATACTTCCCTTTGTAATATATCCAATAAAGATATAAAAGTTAGAGGCATTGATTTGAATATTGTCATTTGTGTGTACGAAGTAATAACCCGTTTACTGGTAAAAGTCCCCTCAAAGCCTTATTAGTTTGTCAAAAATTGTAACTGTTCATAAAGACAGTTACATAATCACTCATATATCTGACATAACGTTGTCTCGCCTCTGATTTTCTCTTAGGCCCGCGACTTCCCGCTACGTTATTGTGTCCATTGTGGTGTCATATTTTGCTACAATTGTACTGCATAACAGGGGATTACGTTACCGACCTCTGTTGTTGTATTCAAGAAAAATGTAGTAACATGTTAACGTTATATCGTGACAGCAAAATACGTTGTGTTAGTCGACATCAGCATATGGTACGTTGTAATGAGACTATATGTTATGAGTTCAATATATAATGACTGGGATTTGTCCTACCTTTCTTGTTGACTCCTTGATGTAACGTTACCGATATCAGCGCTCCGTGTGAATTTGTTTTGTAGCATAACAAATTCAAATACCGTTCACCCCCCTCCCCAATACTCTACTTGCGAACTCACAATTTTCTTCTGTTTGCTTGGGTTTAGTAAGAAACATCAGATGATCAGGGTACACCATACACGCTGTCCTTGTTTCTTGTTGTGTCCGTGTCCCTTAGTTCTTCACTCCAGGTTTTGCCTGACATCGATGCCCGTCCCTTTCCTGACCTTGTCAGTGTTGAGTGAATTTTGTTCTAGTCACAAATGTAACGTTATATATTTGCGATATTATATCGGACGAAGAAAATCACCAGCAACTTATATTTTCTAAACGAAGGGGCAAGTCTCTCGTTCAACAAGTCTGACATATTAATAATTCCAAGGATAAGATTGTGTTGTCGGCAACTAGCGATAGTTTGTTTTAAAATTGTCCTGTTATAAAGTTGTACCTGCTTATGTGGGAGGTAGTACGGCTTGTACACAGGGAAATGTACAGTACGTACGGACTACAGATGACTGAAGGGCTATAGTCAGATGTGGTGTTGTGTACTGCTACATTGGCTTTGTTGTCCGTACATAGAAAACATGGAGTACTGTAAGTATTACACAGACAACAGGGAAGTGACGCCGGGCCGACCGACTTTACGTAAATTACCATGATTGTAGTAAGATTGTTGTGGGGTACATCTATTCATTAGACTTTATTGTTACCATTTTTTAAACCTAAAACGCCTGGCAGGGCTGCGGCTTGTACCGCCGGAGCAGCTCGCTTGTACGTCCGCACGTCGTGGCGGTCAGTGTCGAAAAGAGTGGTTCGGCTCTGGCACCGTAGGTGACCCATACTTATAGTCAGTTCGAAACCGCTCGGAACGCGCCGAGCGTAACCGGCACCTTCGGTGCCGCCTTCTATAGAACAGTTTTACGTTTAAGGGTTCTGATAATGCCTTAGCCTAGATACCTATGTCAGCACCTTCTGGAAGCATTATGAAAAGTTATAGGTGTATTGTTATGTTATGTGCTGTTAAGTATTCTTTTTTATATGTATGCATGGAACAGGTGTGTGGTTTATATATAGTACGTTTGGTGACAGTAGCAGATTTGCATACCAAACATCAGTGATGCTGGATTTTGACTATTGACTTGCAATACTCTGCTATGCCGGCTTCAGTACAGACAATGTGAGTCTTAATTAATGGGAATAATCTATATGAGATTTAGGCCTTGATTATTATGTGAAGACAAGATCCAAGCAAATATCCATCATCCAGCAATGAGCGATGACGTGGAAAACCCAACCACGGCCGTAATGGTCTATAGAGTGTAATTATTGGAGCTACGATATTTCACTGTTCTGTACACGTAGTCGTTGTAACGTAACGTTTGTGATGCTATCAAATCATCTGGGTGAATATGTAAATACATACATGTATATAGAGAGATAGAGAGAGACAGAGAGAGAGATTTAATTAAAGTCATCATTAAAGTCATCAAGATCGACATGATATATCTTATCAACATCACCTGCTGATACACAGATTGTCAATTCAACTGCCCGTCGATGTGTCGTATTGCTGGGGTACACACTGGTCGTTAGATAAGTTTAAGATTTACCTCCCTTCCGATGTACATTTTCGGGTGTATACATATTTTTCCGGGGCTTAGGCTATTGGATATGTACATCATTGGAAAACTCAGTGGACCGAAAAGTTATATCTCCAGAGCATCGACGGGCACATCTTATCGGCGAGTTTATACGGACATCATTGGTTTTGGTCGATTTAGTATGGATGGGTGGTTATAGGCTAGATTTTGGGAGAGGGAAACATCCCATACTTATTAGTTGTTAACGAGAAAAGACAGCCTAAAGTGTTGATGGAGCGATACCTCATCATGAAAATGGAGAATGCTCCATCGACTGATTTATTTTCTACCCATATTTAACGATCCCAGCACATCCAGCTTCTAAAGCAATTTAACCTTCATGGTCTTTTCCATCCGAAGATAGGGGCCGAGGGCCCATAATGACAAGAGTATTGAAACCGCCTGTATACCACCAAATGTAATAGACGCGGGATTGCATTTCTTTACTACAGGACGTTAACAATCGATTTTCTGGGGTTTCTGACAAAGTCGAATTCCTCGCATCTCACGGGTACAGCTTTTGTGATTGGATTACACCTCTGGTTTCCATTGAGGAAAAAAGAAGTTGTCACCAATAACGCGATTTATTATACCTTAAGGTGAAAGCAATATCGTAAAAGTCGTGGAAAATGCGGACAAAAATTGGGTTAATAAATCATGAACGACCGCTTCTCTAAAAACGATTTGAGTAAATGCCTTGTAGTTGAAGATTGCATTCAGAGGCCGTATTTTGTTCAACAATATCTAATCAAAGATACTCATGACTGTTTGGCTCGCAGAAGCCACTTTTGAAAAAAAAAAAAACAATGCCGAGACACAAATGTTGTGATGTTGTCATCACGACAAATTCAATGTTAGGTAAACCCTACGGCGTGCATTACAGGAATTCGATATCTTTGAAGGTGAGATGTGAAGAGTTAAAATTGCCAAAACCAACCTCATTACAGCAGAAAGATTCTATCGGGTGTTTTAATGGGGTTGGAATGACAGTCGCTCATTGGAGGTTTCTCATCACATGAAACATGGATAAAATTTCACGCGGGTAAGTTCTTGCTGAAAGTTTACGCTGGCATATTGAGATGATAGATGTAACTTGCAAGGCAGTCGATTCTATCAGTTATGTCGAGGATTAGCTTTGTCTTTCAAACGTCCAGATAGAATAGGATGTATAGTAGTACTGTAAATGCAGAAATGTTCGCGGTGGATTAATATTCGCGGTTTTCGTCACCGTGAACTTAAAACCACCGCGAACATTTTTCTATTATTGTATTAGACTGTAGTCTATGCTGTTACCGCGAACTTTAATCCACCGCGAAAAGTCCTCTTACCCGCTACCGCGAAATTAAATCCCCGCGAACTTAAATGCATTTACAGTAACATATCGTTGTATACCACACTTTCGCCATCCCAACCCTTTTCTAGTCATTCTTGTTCTATTCATAGCATTGGGCTACAATGTAGCCCCTGACCAAAGGTTCTGCCCATTTTGTCCAAAGCAAATTGGAAATGGATTTCATTTCTTCATGGAGTGTCCTATGTATGGTATGTTACGTAATACGTTATTCACACCCCTGTGTCTGAATATTACAGATTGTAAGACACTCCAGAAGTAGATTTGAATATATCTTTAGATCCAACAGCCCTCTTAATGCTAAGACGGGTAAATACATACGATATTGCTTTGTGATTAGAAAAGATAGTGACAGTTATGTACGTATTAATCCCCATGCACTGATTATATAGAGGTTTTCTTATAATCCTATATTGTTTAATTAGTAGAGTTTTAGGATTTATTCTGTATCTACTTTTTTGTTCTTGACCATACAAAAGTCTTTGCTTTTTTCGTGTTGCTGTCTTGGTCTTCCGGCGGTCAATTCCAGCCAATCCACCGTTGCTTGATAGGCCATTTTGGCGGATGATTGCTTCCGTAATAACTGTAACAAAATGCTTCCGATGACTGCAGGAGCTGAGTAGGTGGATGTAGATAATGGATGTTGAATTCCATAATTCATGCCAAGGACTCATACATATTGCTGACACCGCATCGCCCGAGGCCATGACTTAGTGCACCTCGACATTTGACACAAGGTAATTCAATGATTCACTACCTCCCATGCGTATTTCGTGATCTTTGGCAGCCGTTTGGTCCCTGTTGTGGGGCCACTGGCAACCACTTAATTCCTTCTCTCCTGGCCTTCTATATCCTGAAGGTTTCAATGTACACAGAATTAAATTCTTAAATTTGTAAAAGTCAATGAGCAGTCCGGCCTACCGCAGTTTGTACTGTATGTGCACGTACGTACAAAGCTGGTCTGTCACATCTAGGGGTGTTTCTTTTTTTAGTTTAAGCGAAGCAAACAAACTTTTAGTTTGAGAAAAAAACGCCTCAACTTTAGAAAGAAACTAATTCAATTGTTTGTTTATTTGTTTGTTTATTTGCTTCATATTCACCAAGAACTATGCACAGTTTGGTCGGGCTGAATCCTTCAGTTTTACTAATATGCCAAACTGTTGATTGATTATGTCACCCGACATCTCATGGAAGAAAAAATAAATATACATATAGTTTAATCCTCACATTTATAAAGCCCCATCGGTGTTCTGTCTGCATTTACGATCGAATCACGTTGTTGTCTATCACCTCTGAGCAAGCCATATATACTGGATTACCGCATGACAGCTTCTGATGTTCGTTTACGCCTTACCTTGAAGTGTGATCCCCTAAGTAGATATACCTTAATTGTTGCCCCAGGCAAGACGCCACAACTTGTAAGGCGTCATTTATCTTAAGACGTAGAAGTGAATCGCTGACCCTCAGGTACAAAGCGGACAGTCAGTCTCCAGTAGACATGAAAGCACATCGTCTGATATGATATAGCTACCTGCTACCTGTGGGACAACGCATTGTGTGTAGACCTGGAAAGGTTCGAACATGAATGGATGGACTTTGGCGACTTAAGTGCGCTCCATTGGCAAGATCTTGCAATAGCAATTTATCTTTTACTTAGCATGCCCAATAAGAGGTCTTGAACACGGTCAAATTTACCCACAACAGCGTCAGCAAATGTGATGTCAGTTTAGGGCAGCAATTAACGTTAGTAGTCTGTGCCACGGTCCTTTTTTGTAAGATATTCAATTGCCCTAGCCACTTTAGACTGATTGAAAGTCTTCAATGATGGTGTGACGACCAACGGTTCTCGTCAAGCTAACAAGGCCACAAATTTCTACTGGTAGCAAAGGTCGGCAAGGGTGTTCCTAATTGGCGTGTAGTAATGGCATAGATGTCACCCGGGTAATGAATGAGTGAACCGCCTCACAGTGAATGAAGTCGTAACCTTCAGGTCACAGGTTCCATCTAGTGCAAAGTGTTTCCACTGTCAGCACTTTCTGGGCTCTACAGTTACCACTGTAAAATCTATACACGCGTGGAAGATACGGTATATGCACTTTACTGTCTAATTAAGGACGAGAGAGGGGGTAGTGAAGATAGCGAGAACTCCAAAGACTAAAAAAATCTCGTAAACCTGGCTGGATGCCAAGTACTTTTTTGAGAAAGTTGATACATCTTAAAGTTGACAACTCTGCACGTACAAACTACCGCGCGGTGGGAGTTAGACTCTACGCCTTCTTCATTCAGATGTTACAGTTATGACGGGACGTAAATGTAATTACATTTTTGCATAGTTTCTTGGGGAAAGACAATCTAAAGATATCTTTCATGGGCCAGCGAACTCAATATTAATCCTGTCGCCACTCTTCTTGCTAAATTACTACGTTGCCTGAAGTCGTTGATATTGAACTTAATCTAACCTTGGAAGACATGTATCCCTCCGGAGTTACAAATTCATCAAAAGATAATTGCACTTATTTGGATGCTAATTCTTTCAGCTTTCGGCGCTACTTGGCCATTTTATCACTCAGATTCAATGATATTCCCGACGACATTCACGGAACAGTTCGTTTGACGTTGTCGCCTGCCTGCCTATCTTTCAATCACGATGCCCGCCTGGGTCATTTCCTACGAGTCTAATCTAGAATAATTTTGAGATTCTGCTTTCATCTTTACATTTGCAATTGCTTATCAGTTTATATTTATAATTTTGACAGGCTTCGCTATGGGATTGTCAATAATACAACTGCCTACTTATCTGATATTTTTAAAGCAACCGTTTATGTCCCCCAGCAAATAAAGCAAAGAACATAGAACACTGATTTTCTCAGTAGGTATGCACTTCTCTATGTGTTTTAACACATTTGAGCAACACTAGAAATGTTTATGATAAACCATATCTTGCATCGACATGCGTTTCCTCGAACTTTCAATATGTCGGAAGCTAGCTAAGTATTGTACATGTCATTCATCTCCTGTTTACAGACGAAAACCATCTGTCTACCATGACGTGTGCTGTGGAGTGTTTAGATAAACGTGATAGGAAAAGGTCCTTACACATAAACGTCCATATTTCAATCTGTTGCGCCAAGCTTCTTTTAAGACTCCCTCATCCGGTAAATTGAAGGGAAAACTGAACAAACATAAATCATGCAAATCGAAAATGAGAAAACTACAAAAGACTCTTCCACAGTTGTCTGAGGTTATCTTGGTATATTCTGTTTTATCTTTTAACTATTCTATTTTAGCTATTAACAGCAATTACAAATAAAAAGAAGATGCAAGAAGATTGTGTACATAAGGAATTTTGTAGTGCGTAGTGATTTGATCCGGTTTGATAGAAGGTTTCGATCTGAGAATCATTATGTACTAAACAACGAGAGGTCTATATCAACCACATTCCCATTGTCATCAATGTCATTATAGTCCTAAACCAAATCATGTCTAAACGGTTTCATGTCAATTTATGAAAGAAATTTGTAGCATATAAATCTTTCAAAGACATTCTCAGTACCTATAAAATGATCTGGTTTTCATAATTTCAAAAATAACATCGATAAGCCCGTTTCTACAATTATACGCATGATAAAACTATCAATAAAAGCACAATATGCTTTTGTATTGATATATACCTTTCTGATACTGCCGATAAAAAAACGCCAGAGGAGAGGACTCGGGACGGTATATTCTGCTAATGTGCAATATTGATTCCCACACAACATAACCATTTACAAACTGGGTAAATAAAAAAATACCCTTTTGCATTTATGTAAGAGTACGGTGTCCACCAACTCTTATGTCATTGGTCTTAGATAAAAACTTGACCTTTTTGGTTATACGATTCTTCAAAAGTTTCTTTTCTACTGCAGAATTGTCAGGATCGTAAGGATCGTAAGGATAAAAGAGTAAACCGTAAACGACAGGCCCTCAGGAGACCAGTACCGTACGTAGTGCGTTCATCCTTGACTCCTCAAGGCAACATCTATTGTTAATTGCCTTTTACGACGCTTCAATGACAACACATTTGTCATGAATCACCGTGCGCACTGAAGATTTATGGCTTCCATCATATTTCCAATAACCCAAGACAAAATGGATGTATCTGGCTTTCCGTTTTTTCTTCCATGCATTCTACATAGCCTAACCAGAAATGTTCAGTTCAAATCCTGTATCCACATAACACTCAAATTGTGATATTAATGTTTTATTTACACTAGTTCTAGTACTTCTCAAGATAGAGATGCTGTTATACGTACCATAGATGAATAGTGGATGCAGACAAACTTGCACATACATAACATACGTAACATAAAATGAAGTTACCTGAAGAAAATATGATGACATAAAATACCATATTTCATATATTGCCCCAATGTCATTCGATGGAAATGAAATAGTTGACCTGCAGGTCAATTCAGGCTCACGCATTTTTTGGAAAAGTTAGATTAATAACAAATTCAAGGATTTTCTATATTGGTTGTAGATTTTTGCATTTCATTTCTTTTAAAATGTATTAAACGTGAATTAGAATTTCAAACAATCAATTCATGATCAGGATGCTTCTTTCGAGTCTTTTATCTATACCCTTTTATCATAAATGCAAAGTATCCTATACAAGGGGAGTCTTGAAACTGCCGGGAATTATCGGTGCATGTAGGCTTGAGCTAGTGCGCCACATGGTTACAAGTATCAGTACTCAGACACTGAGAGTCAGTGCAGTCAACAGGGATCCACTAGGGATTTCTCTCTTAGGCTGCCGCAATTACGTTACTTTGACTGTGCCATTATCAGCGGGTACGAGTAGGGCGGGGAGCGGCCACGGTGCGTATGCTGCGGTTTTGTATTAAGGATTGGAGCCACGAGACTTCCTCTGATAAGGCCCACCGAAGCCGCCGTACTGAGTATGGAGTTATTTCAGCGAGAGTAGCAGGAGGGATGGGAATTTATCCTGCGTGTGCTCGACAGCCTGTACCCAATCTCATGTGTGATTTTCATTCCAGTGAGAAGACTGTTCAAGATGCTGCTCATCCAGATCCTCATAGGAACGATCTTCTTAGAAGGTAAGATCGCAGGAAAATGATAACAAGTGTTGGGAAAATAGCATAGATGTGTGTTGCAGATCAAAATACTTGGATAGGAAACGGAATGAGATAGACTTGGGTGTGATCGAAACAGGGATCAATGTCAACTTGCTGTTACCTGCAATTTATGTCGACTGATGCAGGCATTCGTAATTGTAGTAGAAGTACATTCATGCTCCCCACAGAAGATATTGATGGACCATCAAATACTCCTAGTATCTCAGGAAATCTGATATGGGAAGTGAGTCTTCTTACAAATCACTTTCCGTGGGTAAAAGTGCTGCAGGTAGCATTCTATAGGCATTCGAATTCGCAGTTTTAAACATACGGTTCACATTGATTTTTCACGTTCAGTATACAACCTTTTATTATATGGCTTGGATGTCATTTCCGCATGAAATGTATAGTCGTCTCCACGTTTCAAAAGCATACATTTCTAGACTCAGCGAACGAGACTATGTAGTAGTTGGCTATTTAGGATGAATCTTTTTTTTCATAACGTCATCATAGGTGGTTGCAGTTATGCCGATGAGATCGAATGATAGAAAATCCATTTTATTTTTTTTTTTATTTATTTATTGGTTTGGCTGTTCCGAACACACAGCCAGGGCTACCCAACTAGCCTATGGCTATTACAAAGGGCTAACCCTGCTGACAAACACATAGAAAATCCATTTCTGTTGGAATTTATACCCTGAAATCATCTCAAAGCCAAAACTTTAATCCCAACACTGCCTCTGTTTTGCTACGATTATACCAATGATAAAGTAACATGTCATGGGAAAAGGGCACCAACGACATGTAACTTCTTATCTCTGAACAAGGTGCCTTATGTGAGGTAGCCAAAGAGGTTTGTTAATGGCATTTCATTGAAGGTAGAATATCAAAAGATTTGATGTTTATCCTCAATTCCTAAATGGATTGCTATTGTCTTTGTTTGTTTGAGCCTTTTTTATCCATGAAAGCTCAAATTGGCTTTCTTTATGATCATTCTTTGAAATCAAGCAATAGATGGTATGTATGCTTGCCACGAAATCAATTTAAAAACTTCATTACACCCTGTATCACGGGGATTGTACGTAATTACATTTACCATGATAGGTGCAATAATCATGTGTTGATTATAGTTATGGACACTGTCGATGGCAATAGCGTCAACACTAAATAGAAATTATTGGAAATTTAGTTGATTAGAGCAAAAGCAACGTGCTTGTGTAAAACTATTGAAGAAAATACTTTCGTTTATTAAAAAAAAACGTTTATTAGCCCAATCCACTTCGTGATGCTAATATCACATAATTTTTCCTGGAGCAAAAATTTATTTCCTATTAGGAAATCTATGTCCCATAAGCATTGTACTTCAAGCGATTGGCTGCCGAACCCTATTCATATGACTGAAGTACCCGCCGCGGCACCTGAAACCTGGGACGCTTCGGTATGCACCTCACATGCTTACAAAGAAGTGAGTCAAGGACTAGACAGTTTGGAAATATTCCATCGGAGCCTATTCCCAGGTAATCCCAGGATCAACTGCTCCACCTGTGCGTAGCTTTCGTGTGATAGAAAAGCGTCCATGTCACTATCAATGTAATATCATTTCCATTTAGATAGAATGGGACAACTTTCTTTCCCAAACTGACATGTCTCACGGCCTAACATGGACTCTTCTGACTGTCACCCGACCCAGTTCAAAAGATCCTGGCACCCTTCCAGGACTGCGATCGATACCTCTTGCTAATTGTGTTTCGGCTATCGTCTGTCGGGAAATTTTGTTTTGTCCATCAGCACTGAACGGTGGAGCTCATACAGTACAATGCAGTCAATTGTCAAATTTAGATTGGCAACTGTGAATGTATTGTAGAAGGAATTTCCAAAATTCTATCGAACACTAAAAATTGAATTGACCTAAACGTTCGACAGTGTGTCCTTCAAGGAATGAACCCACTTCTTCTGACACTCGCGACTATTATGTGCTAATTATGATTCAAATCCCGTTATGACGCATTTGTTTTATATGCTAACTACTTGCGTGACTGGAAGGTTGCTTGTGCATGCAACGTGACCACTTTGCGATGCACCGACTACGAAGAAATAATCGACGCCCAAAGAAATCCCAATAAAACACTGCATGTACAGTGACCACAAATCATCCTATAACCACGTGTTGAGTCCGATACAACAATGAGGACATCAAGCAACAAGACAAATAGTTCTATTCTTTGCCAGAATGAGGAATCATATGTCTACGGCTTCTCCATTTGCACTCTGTTGTCTCGAATTGATTGTCTGACGCAGACAGTTCCTCGACATAATGGAACAGGTAACGTTAGATATCTTAACATGTACCGGTCGATTACTGTGTGATGTACGACCGTCTCGGAGAAATCCTTGTTCTAAAACAATTCTTGTGCCAAAGGATTTCCACATGTCAAGTGAATTTCGAACGCTATGGGGAATGAGTTCCAATTTTATTTCACATACAGGACAGTGAACTTTATTTTTGATTACGACTCTGATTTTAAGATTTAGTTTTGTATAAATGCTATCAATTCATTTACAACGTTGCAATATTCATTCTTCTTATGATCTCATTTGATTCAAGTTCTCTCTCTCTCTATATATATATATACGTTCAAATTCTTTTATGTTTAAAATGTAAGAATATTTCCTTTGTTCTTAAATTACGTGCTGTGTTTTCTGGGTTCCCTTGCATTTGGGGGGCTACATAGATGTTTTGAAAGTAAGCAAACAGATGAGCATCAAATAATGAGTTCAGACGTGGTAGTCTCGAGGACGACGGTCTCCATTTTCGGGCACCCGCCAACAGATCGATACCTGTATAAGTCAATCAACCGTAGGAGGCAAATCGATTGGAACTCCGTCTTCAGAAAGTTGGCTGTCTCTTATTAATCACAGCTTGGTTCCGGGAAACCCTTTCTACTTTAATTATTGAGGAGACTCAAACAACCTAATTAATCCCCGCTGGGTGTCTTTGATCTTTGCTGCAGAGATTTATCACTTATTTTGGACAAAACGTGAGGTGAAAGAACAACAAAATGTATTGTTACAATATGTGGAATTTACCATTAGACATCAATTTCGACATTCTGGAAATATACTACAAGAAAACCGCGTTGAGGTAGTATTTCCCATGCTACCGGCATCCAAATAAGTAACAAAATCTGTCCACATCGAATTCTATAAAGCTGGGATATAACATTTCCCTCTAGTAAATCGATACAGGAGGTGTATCTTTTTCCTTGTAAAGAAATTTCCTTGTACATATAGTAATAGCCTCTCCGGTCGTACGGGGTATCAACATTACGTAGAAAATTCAGAACGTGTTTACCTTGTTATTAATCGAGATAACTAGACAAAGAAGATTACACGTAGAATGATATTTCGAGTCCTTAAAAGCTGTATTACGTCTTATCAAAACTTGAGTCAAAATTGCCTTTTGGTCCCAAATCCTTCTGGCAGCAAGGAACGTAATTGCAGTCATTTAGATGCTAAGTCCCTAGTTCCGGACTTTGGGGCGTGTTTTACTGTCGGGAAGCGCCGCAGATGACATTCACGGATGGCTGCACTGGTAACACCGGGCCGTCTGTCTTCGGTCAGATAACACCTAATTTTTCCGTTTTACTACTCATGGCGCAGGACTTCTATACAAGTCGTAAACGAAGGCGTCAACGTCGCAGCGCTATCACAGGATCACGGTGGATTAAGCCACAACTGAGGTGTTTCATTTCGTTAATCTGCAATTTCCATGATAACCGAGGTAATTTCTGTAATATAAATTCAGAATAATGGCGTTCACAGCCATGTTTTAGTGCGCTGACGGCGCCATTAACCTTTATGCAAAGTCTTGCTGAAAGGTACCGCCGTAAACTCGCTGTTTTACCACATCTTGCCTTAACGTGTAAATAGTAGATCACAGTAAGAAATTTTAAAGATAGGATTCTTATTCCTTGTTTAAATAAAGGATGTTTGCTTTCACACTTCTGACGGTGTTTGGAATTGACGGAAACCTTCCAAAGGAATTTTTTGTTTCACAAAATGAAAAAAATGAATTTATGCCTACCTTCTTGGCCGTTATCGTTATCAACAAGAAAGAACACACAATCACACACAAAAACAAGCAACAAACTCCCCAATTCGGGCAGGGGGAAGCTTGAAAGATAGTATGTCCTTCTTCAATCTCTTCATGAGAGCACTTGTATTTTCTGAACACTGATTGGTTGTTTGAAAGGCGCTGATTAGTTATTATAAGAGAACTTCGGTTTTAGTGCTTGGGCCAAAAGAAATTGTATCGGCCGTCACGCCCGGCCTAAATTTTTATTTAGACAGGCTATTTTCAACAACAATCCACATGCTATTTATATGTGAAAATGAATTTATTTGTGTGATAAGAAAATGTATAGTTACATTGGATATCACACCAAAGGGTTTTTTGTATACCATGTACATTTTCGTCGCGAATGTTGTGTCGTCCTTTACGCACTAGCATGACGGATTAAATGTACACGGAAGCTTTGCCGTCTACCTTACGTGGGGCACAGTATATCAATTTTTAGAACTTAAGTACCCTCCTGTCACACAGAATACATAACTAGCATGGTAAAGCATATATTCTCTCCCCATAGTTTTAATTTTACGCGCTATTAGGTACATTGATGTGCCACTCCACAGGGTAATTCGCCTCCGCCCCTCTGTTACCAATCCAGAGAAGTATTCTGATTGGCTAATATGGGCATTCCGTGATAACTATGGTGTTCCTGTATCAGCATGATTACTTATCAGTGTGTGGATTGTTGAGCAATTATGTAACCTCAATTTGTTGGAATTCTATTCAATGCTGATTAAGGTCGAATATCATGTAATTGCACATGTATTCATATATATATATATATATATATATATATATATATATATATATATATATGTCATTATCTACATGTATATTGACTTATTTGTGTGTTTTACTTCATGTGCCCTTCTTCTGAGGTGTCACAAGACAAAGGGCTGACCAAGTCTTTTAGAATTGAATTTTTTCCATCTTGTGCCGAACAAAGATGATACCATGATGTTTTTTTATAATATGAGCTTTTTTTAAAGAAAAGTATTACGATGCCTTACAAATCACAAGTAGACATGGTATCACAATTAAACACTTTCTATGTAGACAACTTTGGTACGACTTGCCTAGCCTGGCAAGTAAATAGTCCTCATGTAGCGTCTGAAGTTCGTACTGCATTTCCAATAGTAGAATGACACATGCATGTGTTGAATTGATGTTTAACCTTTCTATCAACTAAAACTTAGCTTAAGTCTGTTCAAGTTATAACGTTTCAACTTAAAGAATGGATTATTAGCTACAAAAATATGTCAATAACACTAGAAAGGCCGACATTTGCTTGAGAGCAAATACAGCATATTTCAGCCATCTCCCTCCCCATGCAACAATAGACTATTTCAAAATCACCCATTTGAAAAATCACTTTTACTGATGACGATTTAACCCAAAAATGAATCTTACAAAATTCCTCCGTTCAAGAATGGACTCCAGTGCACCCTAATAGACCAGTCCAGAAATACTCACACTGAAACCTTGGCGTTTTGAATAAGAAACCAAATCCAAAATTGAATTTAGCAAAAAAGGTCCCAGTGCATGAAAAGGGATGATAGACCAGTCTAACAACACTTCCACTAAAAATTGAATTTTCAATTATCACCCGTCCAAAACTGAATTTGAAAAAATCCCCCTTCCGTGTGCAAAAATGGACTCTTCCATGTAAAGTAGAGCAGTCCAAAAATAAATCCGCTAAAGATAGGACTTTGACATAATCACTAAAGTCCAAAAAATGGATTTAAAAAAAAAGCCACCCTTAATGCAAGAATGGACTCTTCCAGCACACCCATGTAAAATTGCAAATTAGACCAGTCCAAAAATAACCCTACTGAAAGACTTTGACAAACTAGAAGTCACCAAAGTCCAAAATATGACTTTTAAAAAAATCCCCCCTCCGTGTGAGAATAGACTCTTCCAGCACACTTTCTGTAAAATTGCGAAATAGACCTGTCCAAACATACACCCACTGAAAGACTTCACCAGTCCAATGATGAATTTAAAAAAAAATGAACCCCTCCGTGTAAGAATGGACTCTTCCAGATAACACCGGGCTCGCTGATTGGCTGCCACCTCCCCCTTTTTAGGATAGGCTGTGATTGGTTACCTATCTAATTAGATTAAATAGACATAGATGCCAGAAGGTGCAATCTGCAGCTCGGGGTCAACGACCTTAAGGTCATTGACTCCTCTGGCTATTGGAAAATGACCAAAAAAATCCCCAAATATATAATTTTGAAGTAGTTTATGACAAAAATTATACATGTGTCATTTGAATAGATATCTAGTGCACCCTTTTACCAAAATTTAGGTCATTTGGTTTTAAAACCAGAGCACCAGAGCCAAAAGTGTACGTTTTTGGTCATAAAATGGCCAAATAATCGCAAAATTAAGCATTTTGTTGTACTGTATGCCTCAACTGTTAATGAATCCATGTGCGCATATGTCTAGAGCACTCCTATACTAAATTTCAGGTCATCCGGTTCTAAAACCAGGGTACAGGAGTCAAAAGTGTCCTTTTTAGGTAAAAAAATGACCAAAAAATCGCAAAAATAAGCATTTCGTTATACTGTACACCAAAAGTGATATTGAATTTATATGGGGAAATTATCAAGGCACATCTGTGCCAAATTTCAGCTCATTCGGTTATAATACCAGGGTACAGGGGGCCAAAATATACAGTTTTGGTCTTAAGATGACCAAAAAACCTTAATAAAATCATTTCAAAGGCAGTTATGAAAAAAATGAAAAAAACGTCCGGGGGTATTGGCCCACTCTACCCTTGTGCCAAATTTCAAGTCATTCGGTTCAGGAACTACGGAGATACCGTGTTCCGAAGATTTGACAGGAGAAAGAAAGAAAGAAAGAAAGAAAGAAACATTACGAATACAATATATTTCACCATACCTATGGTATGGCTGAAATATAATAAAAATATATGTAGTAACGTAATATTTCCTGATCGTTATCACGAATTAAAAAAAAAGCCTCGAACAAATGTTCAACACAATATCCTCTTTTGATGGGAAGATCAAAATGGAACACAACATTAACATACTATTAGTTTAAAATCGACTATTTTGTCACAAGAGTATTTCGACCTTCAACGACGCTTGGAAAATGAGTTACAAATTTTCAAATGTATTTTGTATGTTTACAATATCTTACAATGTAATTACTGTCTTCTGGTTACAGACTGTGAGGCAGAGAATGCTGTATCAATCAACCTGCCGGACGCTGTGAAAGCCACATTGGGTGACACTGCAACTTTGCCAGCTAAATACTCCACCGGCTACAGAGTAATTTCAATCATATGGCACAAAGTTGACATAGACAGCACGTCCCAGCAGAGAAGAAGTGTGTTCTCCTATGTTCCTGACTTGAATATAAGGCGTGCTTATGGCGTCTATAAGGGGAGAGCTCAGCTTGTGGGACAAGCCTCCCTGCGGATTGATCGTACGACGGCGGATGACGAGGGGATGTACGCTCTGTCAATCATGACCGACGAACAGGGAACCGACGAGAAATTCATCCGCCTGGAACTACATGGTAAGTGTTGGAATAAGTCGATGGTCCCTGACTTAACGAAGATAACACATCATTATAAACACTCGAATGGACTTCTCTAATGGGTTTTCTTTACGATCAATAGCAATTTTCCTCCAGTGCATTTACTTCACTTAGTAATGAGTTTATTGGTTTTATTACATAGAATTTGGCAGACCCACCCGATACTGTTGTCATTAGCGTTTCTTGTCGTTAAAAATGGGAAATTATTAGGCGATAGTGTCGGGTATAGATTACGATCCAATGTTCCAGATCGCTGTCATTAACGAGAGTTGTCGGTGGTAGAGTAAGAGGGAGCTGCCGCGCAATGCGTGATGGGAGTCGAGCAGACCAGCTGATCAGCATGATCAAAATGGCGGCCTTTTCGTAGCGATAGCCCGGTATCCAGCCGTATATAGCTCCTGTTCTCTCCGTATCATAGCTCCCGAGCACTGTCCCGAGTCTCTTCTGTTCTCTCCGCAAATGGCAGGCGAGACTTGAGAGCTACAATATGGCTGGATACCAGGCTAGATGTTACAAAGCCTTATGTGCGATGTAAAAGCAAGTAACGTTACCCGTACAACGGTCGTTTATATAATTTTTCAAAAGATTATGGTTAGCATCTGTGAAGATAACACCACATTGATACTGATAGGAGCCATAGTTTTGATAGTTGCTTGGTGGCACGAGGTAGATTCACAGCGGTAACCAGAAAATCTCGGCGTACAATTACGGCTGTCAACGTAACGCTGACCCGGTTCCAGCCTTACAGGTGAGTTATAACGTTTACATCATCATCACAATTAATGCACAGTGTGGCTGTGTCTGTAGAATTGAACTCTTGTTTTCCTTATAATGATCGCCGTGAAGATGTCACTGCAGATAAACATTGTTTTAATTAAAGTAAGCTCCCATATATAAACTAGACCGTCAGTATTATGTGTCATATAATTTGTTACGGTTATAATATTTAGTACTTATGTTACGTATGCACTGTGACTTTTTTGTTGTTGAGAAATTGACAAGATTATTAATTTAAAAAAAGTCTTTAGATTCTATTGGTTAGTCTATATGAAAGATATATCAGCTACAATTTACAATTATGCAGAATGTAGTATTTCTAATTTGTTTACCTGCTCCTTACCTGTAAATGCAGAAATGTTCGTGGTGGATTTATGTTTGTTTTTGTGGTGGCCACTTCACCGCGAATTTAAAACCACCGCAAACATTTTTTCATGGCATGGTGCTACAGCGAAGTCTTTAAACCACAGCGAAATGTCCTTTTCCCTGCTACCACGAAATTAAATCCCAGCAAACTTAAAGGCATGTACAACATATACTATAACTTATACGTTGACAACCGTTGTGTGTGCAGTGGAACTTTTTAGTTTAAAAAACTTTAATGATCACCAGTGCAGGTATGCAGGAAAAACAGTGATCCCAAATACAAATTATTATCATTATGATTCAGGTACTTTGGTATATAAGCTGATGTCAAGAACACATTTAGACTAATTAGAGTCAATCTCAATTGCATCTCCATCTCTCTAGACCAGGTACCATCAGTGCCTTACACCCGTTGCTAAAAAATCAACTTTTTGCAGGGCAGTGAGTGTAAGGAGGGCCAGTTAAGTAAGGGCAGTGAGTGTAAGGAGCCCCAGTAGTATTGATGATATGGTACCCAGGCTGTAACCACCACGCTTCCACAAAAGATTCAAATTTCAATGATAGCTGAGCGGGAATGTGGGGAATGTTGGGGAGCAAATAAAGCTGAGACTCTTGTGTGCTGTATTTTCCCACTGATACTAGTAAAGATGTCTACCAGCAAAATTTGCTGCTTGAAATACATCTAGGAAATATACGCAGCAGATAATAATTTCATAATATTTGGTGGATTTGGTGAAAATTTGGTCAACAATATGTTCTTCAATACCATGTCCCTCCATACAAACTACAAAATGTCCTGCTTCTGCCTCCGCATCTGGTGCTTGTATGTGCAATCCACCATATGGTTCACACAACATCCTTGATTGTAAAATTCTAGCTCACTGAATCAAAATGAAAATTTAACTAAATTTCATGTGTTGTCAGCCTTTATCTATTAAATAAAGCATAATCAAGACCCCCATGTAGACCCTAGGCCTATTTTAATAGTATTGGTGCTGTCAGTTTCAACTTTAAGTTTCAGATTATTGTCACACGCATGTACTAGTACATTGTCCCTTAGCTGAACACAAACAAGCACACATGGCACACACATCCCACACATTTATAACACCTTTATAATGGACATGTCTGGACCCTGGAGTTGGATGCTAGATTTACAAACTGGTCTTACTCTTACTCTTAGTTGATTTTGATTTTCATTTATTTTCAGGGACAACATCTTAAGTTAAGTATCAATATGGCAAAGCACAAAGCAATTAAAAAATCACTGCTGCTCAGGCTCAAAAATCACGATCACAGCCAAACATGAATGTACAATGTATTATGTATAGTGGACCTCTGGAAAGAGCGGCTAAGGCCGACAGGTCATTTTCACTTCATTCATTCATTCACACAACACAAAAAATGGGGACAGAAATGTTGCCCCTCCCCTCGAAATACCACCTGCATATATGCAGCTTTTAGCGCAGGTAAAATTGGACAGTGCACATATTTTTGTAGTCTACCTGCACCTAACCTGCACTGGTCCATGTACTGGATTTTATACAAATGATGTAGGTTTATGTGGATTGTTATTAGCTGCATTGACTATTACCACCTATAAAGTATAAAAGAAAAAATAGCAATGGTTCCTGAACAATTTTAGTATGATCCATACTTCCTGAATCCAGAGTGGTGCAGGTAAAATTTGTCTGGTGCAGGTAATTCTCAATGTTACCTACACCAGTGCAGGTATGCAGAATAATGTAATTCAAGCCCTGGCTGACTATGATGAAATTAAGTCACCCACAAACTTTTCTCCCTCCCCCTCAGTATAGATTGAGGTAAGTGAAAAAATTGCAATGCAAATTCCGCCCCCCCCCCCCTGCAAAATGGACCATTCTGAACCACCCCAGTGCCAACATGCTACTACATTATAGCCTGGTACTCTTATCCAGCCGTATTCTAGCTCCCGAGTCTCTTTTGTCCTCTTCGTAAATATAAGATACAAGGCTATCTATATTAAAAGTGGTTAAAGTTTTAAACTGGTACAAACCCCAAAACAGGAAGTAGAATACTCCACCGAACAGATTTCTGCAGCAAAATGGACCATTGCCCATTCACAACACAAATTAGGTCCAGGTTTAGATCTGGACCTGGACCCGATCCTCTGGACCTGGACCGTACATGAACCTGAATTTTCTGTACCGGTACTAGAGTACCCATCATTACTACATGCCAACAGAACCTAACTTCTCTACCAGACTCACTATGCTGGCTATCAATCTCATAGGGAGAGTAATTTTCCAGGGAAGTTGATATTAGTTATGCTACCAAAGGAGTTTGCAGACCTTAGCGTGGACTGATTCCCCTTGCTGATTTCCAGATCTTTTGCTTAATTCTGCTATTCCTTTTTCCCATAAGAAGGCCTGGTGGAGGCTAAAAAGAACCCCTTGCCAGTATTTGTGTTGCATTCAAAATGGACAATTTTTAAGTTTTAACCTCTATCTAGCAAAATGGACCATTGACACGATTGTTTTGAATATCACCCATTCACAAGTTTTCACTTTAACAGGGACATGATGTGCATACCACAGTATATTATGGCAGATACAAATTGCAATGCCTGTACTGACTGCTGACTGTGTGGAAGTTATACACATAATTTAGTTGTGTGTGGAAATTATACACATACACATAATTAAAAACAACGCCTTATATTCAGACCTTTGGCAAAGGAAGGTATTCATTGTATAAAATGTGTCATCTAACTCAGGCTGTTGCTTCTTTATGTTTATTACTAGTAAGCTGTGTATTAGTGTCTTCACCCCAGACCTTTTGAAAAAGTTATTTTTATTTTTTTCGACCCGTCCAATTTTTTTCTGGAAAAAATCCTAGAACTTAGAACAAAAAAGAAATTGTATATAAAAAATTGCCCTTTGTGAATGCCCCTCTTATCATTTATAAGTGTATCATGATTATACATTAATCTTTCTAAAAGTTGGAACTTGAATCAGTATCTCATTATGTATTAGAAGGCCTAGGGAAAAATGTTGTGTTTCCTGATTCCCAGGTACCTACCCTAGAAAAACCTGTCAATCCTAGACCTTTTTTTGGTGGGCAGTGGAGTCACATAGTTTCCAATTTTTTATTCAGCCTGCTTCCCATTGAAGTAAAAACACTGCTTGTCCTGTACATGTATAAGGAAGGATAAATGTAATATCAATAACATGGTATGCACAAAATAACAGTTTGACATTGGAAGACAAGTGTCCTCATGCAATTCAGTTTACTCTGTTCAACTGTATTGTAATATGTCACACTGTTTTGGCCAGCCTTAAAAAAACCTAAGAAGAAAACAGACAGTCCCTACCTACCAACCCTACGTTTTTTTTCAGGACTGAATCAGGAAACACAACATTTTCCCCCTAGGCCTAAGAAAAAGCAAGGCTTGGAGCAATTTACTAAGTACTATTAGTAGGTTAAACCTGTCTTTCTGTAATTAAACAATAAGTAAAGAAATACAGGGTGTTGAGCTACATTAAGAATTATGTCCCTTTTGTGCTACATGTCTTTTAGCAGTTAATATACATTTTGTTCTAAACAGCTAAAGAAAGTTATACTTTCATAACCATTTTTGTAATGTGTGTTAACACATTACATTCAAACTATTAACTTAGATTTTACACTAATAATGAATTAAATATTTATTTAATGTTTATGAAATGTTGGCCACTCACACATTGTGTTTATTATCATGTTATGGCTGTACCTCAGATTCAGATTCTTTTAAAATCATGTGTATCATTCACATAATAAAAGACCTAGTAGTCATTTACCACACTGCCATAAGAGTGAAAATTGTGATTTCTGTTATTTCCCATGAGCTAGCAGCATCTTCAAAGTTATATCTATAAACTACCATTTTGTCTGCTATCTAAGCTTAGAGTTCAGGTCTTTGACATTATTGCCTTGACCCATTGAATGATCATTTTGATATTAATTTCACTTGTACATGTTAAAGTCGGGCTGAAATTCTTGTCTTTATAATTCACAGGTACCAGACTCAACACATGGCCGAACTGTTGGTGCATATGAGGAAAGCAGGCATACCGGGACCAGTCTCCTTGCCTTTGGGACCAACGGCGATATGGAATACCCCGTGTTGTATTCTATTTATATCATGCCAACCTGAGCAAACTCAAGTTTATTGCTAAAAAGAACAAATGACGGGACAAGAAGCTGATGATCATGCAGCAGTGGATTACCTGTTTCTACATAGAGGAATTATTCAGTAACACCAGCCATGTCCTATTTTTTAATGCAGTGAGGCTTAAACAATATGTCTCATCTTCCTCATCGGTCCCTTGACCAGGGGTGGTCGTGGGAGCACTTTGCTACTGAGCAAATGAACAATGAGGCTGTAAAAAGTTAAACTAGTAGCAGTAGAGGTGTACAGACAGCTTGTATATAGAAAGGGTTTTTTTGTTATTCTGCAGTGTGCTGTGTTTGTTATCATGTTATAATTGCTGTAACTCAGATTCAAATTCTTTTAAAATCATGTCTCTTTAGATGGAAGATATAGTACTAGTAGAGTACATTGAGTAGAAAATGTTGAGGTTGTATCTGTTTTGCATGTTAATTACAACTAACTTGTATTATACATGATGCAGAGAACTTTCTAATGTTCTGTGTTGTATTAGATATTCCATGTAACAGCCTTTGCATGTAAGGTAGCTATGGGGAAGGATGGATTAGTTGTATGTTTCAGATGCTCATCCAAAAATATTTAGGTATATGGGCAATTGCTGATGACTTTCAAAACACCAAAACACAGCGTTGGAGCTAAACTGTACAACTGTACATGTATGAGGTCACTGTCAATGTCAGATACATGTGATGAGACCTAGTGCGAGTCTTCCTATGTAATCTTGACATAAGTACATGATGATGGAGAATAACAGGAATAGGAAATTGATTAAGAAGCTTTTATTTTGTTTTTATTTTGTATTAATATTCTGGGTAATCTGGATATTTCCATATCAGTTTATTACATAAATGTGTGCGCCTGTACATTCCACTAAAAGGCCAGAAGTTGTATGTGAATGAAGCTAACTGGAATTGGGATTGGGTCATTATGATCTGTACAGTGGCCTGGAAGATTTTTTTACAAAGTATCAACTTTGTGAGTATTAGCTGTAAAGGGTTAGAAGATTTAGTGTTTGTCCAAAGTGCAATATTGTATTTGTCCAAAATCAATCAGTAGTTTCTTATATGTATACAAATAGATAAGTGCAAACACAAAGGATTATTACTATATCTAGTTGCATATAAAAGTTGTCGGTCGGTCTTATCCATTTGCGGGACTCTGTTTTGTCAAGCTTTATTTCATTGTAGTCAAGTCATCATGAAATAAATAGTGGACTTTGAAAAAGCAACATCTGCTTCATGAGTTTAAGTCCATAGTCTTTAGGACAGGGAAGCAGCCATAGTCAAGATTTCTTAGTAAAGGAGGAAACAGATGTTTTTGTTTTGACTTATCACAGTGATGTAAGGTTATATACAGCACTCAAAGAAAGGCTACCATATGCATAGTTTTGAAGTTGTCATGTTTTGGAAAAGTTATATTGACATTGCAAATTATGGTATCCCGCCTATAAAACAAACACGCTTTCTTTCACGTTTGGCTAGCATATATGTGTATTATTATTGTTATATAAATTGATTTCATACCTGAGGTAATATTACGTTATTGAGATATCTATAATTTAACATATCTCCAAACATTAACTGCAAACGCCCAGAAAAACCTTCAGTGTATACAACTGAAAGCTAAGGACTTCCATTAAAAATGATAACATCTACATCTGCGCTAGGGTAAGTAAAGTATTTTTTAAAAATATATTTGAGTGCACTGAAAAGACCTGAACAAATGAAATGCCACCATAAAATGTGCTGCGCTATGGAAACTTCTGCAGTGCCGCTGAATGTTGCTAGGTTATATACTGTCGCTTTTACATATTATTCGTATGTTTTTTGTAAATATATTTATCAAAACGCACTCTGAAAGCTATTTGACAAATGGAACATCAACATACGAATGTTTGCTAACTGCGCAGAGCATCATTGATGGATACAAGCTTTTTAACTCGACAGAAGACATCAATAAGCGCCACTGTGCTATGTAGTATATCGTATGGTCAAAATGAACAAAGATTAATTGCCTATATCTTCAGTTGCATCAAAGAAAGACCAAAACTGCTAAAGGTACATATAGATCAGACCAATAGCCTACCGTGGTGAAAATTTCGTCGACAAATGCCGCTTCTTTTTCGTTTTATGAACGAAAACGCACTTCGGTCATGTGGGGTTCAGATTGAGCTAGAATTGTCTATGTCGAGCATAGCGGGCGGACAGCGCCCTCGCTTTACGCGAAAGTGGATCGTCTTGGTTTTTCATATCTCGCCAAAAATACGCCGGATTTCTTCCAAATTAAGTCAATATATCAATGAAATCTTACTTAGTTGCTGTATGAATTCCCATGTAGTTATCTTAATCGGTTATTGAGTTTTGAACCTTTGAAGTTTGGAACATAGCGGTCGGAGCGCGCTCTCACTTTGCGCAAAACTAGAACGCGTCTTGGTCTTTCATATCTCTTCAAAGAAACGTCGGATTTCTTCCAAATTTGGTCGACATATCAATTCAATTTTACTTAGTTGCTGTATTAACTCCCATGTAATCATCTGAAATGATTATTGAATTTTGAACTGTTGAATTTTAGAAAATACTGGTAATCTATTTCTTGCACAACTTATAGCACGGTGTTCATAGATAAAAGTTCAAATTTCTCCTAATAAATTGAGTGAAATAACTCACAAAGGAAGTGATGATACCACAGAAATATCCTTAACAGAGTCATATGTCTATTTCACCATGTAGATCCCTTATTCGACATAATTTTGTGATGTCGGACTTTGCGGGATTAGTATGGTTAAAAATGAACAAAGATTGATGGCCTATATCGTCAGTTGCATCAAAGAAAGACCAAAACCGCTAAAGGCACATATAGATCAGACCAATAGCCTACCGTGGTGAAAATTTCGTCGACAAATACCGCTTCTTTTTCGTTTTATGAACGAAAACGCACTTCGGTCATGTGGGGTTCAGATTGAGCTAGAATTGTCTATGTCGAGCATAGCGGGCGGACAGCGCCCTCGCTTTACGCGAAAGTGGATCGTCTTGGTTTTTCATATCTCGCCAAAAATACGCCGGATTTCTTCCAAATTAAGTCAATATATCAATGAAATCTTACTTAGTTGCTGTATGAATTCCCATGTAGTTATCTTAATCGGTTATTGAGTTTTGAACCTTTGAAGTTTGGAACATAGCGGTCGGAGCGCGCTCTCACTTTGCGCAAAACTAGAGCGGCTTGGTTTTTCATATCTCTCCAAGGAAACGCCGGACTTCTTCCAAATTTGGTCGATATATCAATAAAATCGTCCTTAGTTGCTGTATGAATTCCCATGTAGTTATCTTACTCGAGCTTTAAACCTTTGAAGTTTGGATCATAGCGGTCGGAACGCGCTCTCACTGTGCGCAAAACTAGAACGTCTTGGTTTTTCATATGTCTCCAAGGAAACGGGTTTGAACTGTTGTGTGGTCACGGAAAACAAGGGAAGATAAATGTACTATGTATTTGCAAGCAGGATAACGGAAAACTTTTTAACAACAAAAATATACAAGTTATTACATACTAACGCATGCTTGATAGAAACGCATGGTTAGACATTGTTAATAGCACCTGGTATGAGGATGACCTGAACTGAACTGATTACATATTACGCTACATACTTTGGTTAAAGATGTATGTTTAAAATACCGCTCCCGTTTCGTTTGATGAAGACAAACGCACTTCCGTACAGGTGTATGTGGTTCGTTGGGACGTGGGTTTCTGGCTAGAACGTGTAGGACTTCATGTCTCCTATTAGAATCAGATTTCTTAAATTTGGCTGAAATGTTGATAAATGCTTGTGAAGTCGTTATGTCAATTGCTATGCTGAAATCATGGATCATTATCAAGTTACTTGGTAATATCATCGGTGTCGAACTCATGGCGCACGTTTTCCAAACCATGTCTACAAAACTCTACACTGATTGGGTTGGCATCCATCTGTCTCGGAAGATAATTGTAGGCAGACAGAGTGGGTTAGGTCTGCATGGCCTGCACTTCGGGTTTTTAAGGTGAAGGAGGGGTGTGCACTTCCTTCTCCACCCTCTCGTCTACTGGCGCACTAACATATTCACATACATAAACACATAACCAGTTCATTTATGCACCTTCACACTTGAGGTGGATACGGTTTCGGCGTAATCAAGTACATGTACTAGTCCAGGTTTAGGCTCAGATCCGAACCTGACCATGTCTGGTTGACATAGCATAAGACAGAAGTTCTTGGTGAGAAGATTCTTAAGTCAAACCAATTGTGATATAATTGAATGTTGCACAAAATTTTCCATTTGATTATACCAAACTCAGGAACGTATGGAATATATTGTCCTAAAACAGAACCAATATTATAGAGTCATATCATATTTGATCGAGGCAATAAGATCAAGATTTACTTTATTTATCCCCTTTCTGTCAAATCACCTACTAGGATGTCTAAATATAAATGTCGACATTTATACTTTGTTCAGTTTTGTCTAAATTTCAGAATTAGGTCAGGTAATTTGGTATCTACCAATGCTCCACACACATGTATACAAATATATTAACAAATATTATACAGATAAAGTCAATCAATGATGACAAGAGGCCAATCCATCAATATCCACCCCAGAGTCTACTATATCAAAATGAATAAATAAAGAGGCTCTTTTTCTCACAACTCTTTCTTTATTTCACACCAACATTTCAGTGACCATCTTTCACCTTCCTCAGGACAATATTGGGCAGTATATGCACTGTAGCTATATACAGAAATGTAGATCTTGCTGCTTACAGATACAGTCACAAGCGTTTACAAATATACAGTGATTGCAGATGTACGGATTCAAGGATGCACATTTCTCAGACTCCGGCATCAAAATATGAACCTATGAATATGACACACTGCACAAAAAAGGCATTCGAAACAATAGAGTTAACAGGTGTCGTTAGCTTTTTTTTTCTAAATGGCATATCAAACTATCACAAATACAGGTATATACAGTACTACAATTGGAAAAGCAAACTCACATTACACTTAGTATCAGCAGAATACAAATTATTGTGCTAAATACAAGATTCATTGTACATTCACTACCAGTATATGCTTTATACAGTTTCATTAGCCTGAGTACCATTTTCTGTAGTGACTGCTGGCTCAGTACTTTCCCTTGCTAACCATCGTGGTTAGCAAGCGAAAGTACTGAGCCAGCAGTCACTACAGACGATGGTACTCAGGCTACAGTTTTATAGAGACCTTGTCCTAAACATGTGTCACTCAGATGACTGGCATCAAAGAGAACAAAACAAACCAACACAATACAGTCTTATTCTATTATTTATTAGGACACCTATTTCTAACCAATCTACCTGACAATTTCATATTTGTCTATATGACCAGTAGTCTTCAGTCAGACCAAGGACATTGTAAACAACTGAAGCTGGTGTTTGACCACTCTATATAGACAGACAGCAGTGATTCATGATGAGCTTCATCTCGTGCTGTGTAATCTGATTCCCTACTTCTGCCAGTTCACGTTTCCAGACATCGATGAACTGAAAAAAAGAAATACGTTTATGAAGGCAAGACATCCAGGTAAACAATATTCAAATACAATTCAATCTCTAGAACTTGATTAAATAACACATAATTACTCCTGATCCTGGACATTTCAAGTGACATCCATCACTCTTCTTCAGCATCGCTAGAATGAACTGACAGGACAATTCAATACAAAGAAAAAAAGAAGTGTTCTCAGTGATGTACTTCTGATTAAACAGTTGTAACATCCAGTCACCAATGGAGATGTGAAGGGCATTTATCTTGTTCTCAGATAGCTAAATTAAGTAATGAACCTGTACAATACATTACATGTATCTTACCTTAGCTAGCCTGGATACCAGACCCCAGCCTGATCTCAAAAAAATCTATCATAGATATTTTTTGAGATCGGGCTTGGGTCTGGTATCCAGGATATACCTTACCCTTCTCTAGACCAAAACAAATTTTACCTGTTTGGTACTTTACCTGGTGTCCAGCTTGATCAAGAAACCATGCATGCATTACCTGTACATTACTTACCGGGTATCCAGACCAAGAAGCTATGCATATGTTAGTATTGTTACATATACGGTACTTACATTTACGTGGTATACAGATAAACAAATCATACCGATACAATACTTAGTTGGTAACAGACCAACATGCCATACACGTGTTACCTGTTCAGTACTGAGATGGTATACAGACCAGCAAGCCATGCAAATATTACTTAACAATGTCAGGTCCCACCTTGGAGTACAACACTGCAACAATCTGTTGTGGGACATCAGCTATCTATACATTAACAATTCCAGCCATTGCCTGACCAAATTAACATAAGTCTATAATTATAATTATAAAGTGCTGTTTCATCTGCACTTGGCATATGCAGGGCTCTAAATACCACCTGCATATGCAGGTTAGTGCAGGTGAAGTTGGAGCTATGCAGGTATTTCTGGTGTCTACCTGCACCTAACCTGCACTGGTCCATGTACTGGGTTTTATACATAAATGTCCAATGATGTAGGTGTATATATATATAAAAAAACGGGTTTGTTATCAGGCTGCATTGACTGTTACCATACATAAAGTATTTAAAAAATAGCATTAGTTCCAGAACCATTGAAGCAAGATCCGTACTTCCTAAATTCAGTTGTGCAGGCAAAATTTGTCTGGTGCAGGTAATTCTCAATGTTACCTGCACCAGTGCAGGTATGCAGTAAAAGGTATTTTGAGCCCTGGCATATGTAATGCTTCCTTCAGTCAATATTGACCATGGTAAATTAGATGCATCAATGTTTTGGATCAATGTTAATCACAGTTTGGATATTACCATAGGAGGGGCCAAGGTGGCCATGCAGTATAGCTGGCAGCTACAGTGACTATCAATGTCTTCTGTGCACTAGCAGAGATAAATACAAAAACAATTTATGCTGAAGTGGCCTTCTCTCTTAAACAGGAGGTGCTGCCCACCTCATTGCAATGCAAGATATCAATATTCAAGTACACTAGGATTTGAAGCCTGGCCTACATGTATGTCAAGGACGTAGAGCTGTGTACAGGTACTAGTACACAGGTTTATAAGGTAAAGGTTCGGATCTGAACATATGCATGTGCCTAAAAAGTTTGATCAACTATATGTAAGTTATAAAAATAGCCAACTGACTGTTATAGTAATGAACTGTCATCATTGTTTGATTCTTAATTTTCAACTGCAAGCTTATAACAATACAACCCACTACTGCATGTAGTTTGTTTAGGTACAGAACAGGTCCGGACCAGTACCTAGACTATGTTACCGGTACAGTTCAGACTATTCAGGTACGGGTATCTAGGTACACACAGTACAGCCCTACAAGGAAGTTACAGCTATGACTGTTCTGACACTACTTCAATATTCCTTCTCACCACATGCAATCATAGAATCAATCAACTTTAGTACATTGTGGTATTATACAAAAGTCAATTTTCCACCATTAAAAAAAAAAATTTCAACCATGATGTAAACCGTACAAAGCTGCTGCAAATATGAGGTAAATTGCAAAAAAAACAAAAACATTCTAAATATACTATGCTAATGTTTCAGTATGCCAACATCAATTCCATGGACAAAGAAGATGTCAAAATTAGACTCAAATAACAAAAATAATTTCTATTGTTCTATATTCAATACTCAATATCTGGTCATTTGCCTAACCTTCCTGGCCACTTAGATTTCATAATGAAGACCAATTTTTTGGCCAAAATGGGTTCCCATAGGATGTAATCTACATATGAACATGGCCTTAGTTCAGTTTCTAGAGGTGGCCTACACTAGCGTTGCATTGACTTGAGCAACACCAAATAATATAAAATAGAAAGATGGAAGCAGTTATTGTGTACCACAATGAGTTGCACTTTCAAACTGGTACAGTAGACTAATGTGGCACACTGATGTGCTAGTCGCTACATTGCTTTGAACCCAACTTCAATGTTGCTGCTGACACTGACATGGCTGATCTATCATTTTAAGTTTGAGCCATTCCACAATTTAAACACACTGTTCAGAATTTCTTGCAAGTTTTGAGGACAGATAAATGTAATAGTGAAGAGGGGGAGGGGAGATAGAATTTAAGAAATAAAGAGAGATACAGAGTATGCAGTATTGTATTTCATTTATGTCATGTATTATACAGTATATGATTACTGTTAATTTGAAGGGCTCCCTTGGAAATCAGCTTCTCGAAAACTGAAGAGATGACCCTACAAGATAAATACATGTATATGCCATAAATTACTAGTAGTAGTGGTACTACTCTGTGTGGTGGACTCTTTAACATGACCGAGGTGTCTCTCTCTTCAAACACTTGGCCACCATTTAAGTTTTAACATCGGATTCCTATCATGATCAAAGGGATGTACCACAGTTACATGTAGGTACCAGTTTCCACCTAAGTGAAGTGAGGAAAGTAATGTCTAGTGCCTTTCCAATGGGCACAATATCAGTGGCATGTCACTCATGATGTCAAGGGATTCAAACCCAGGACCTCTGGGTTCTGGGTCAAACATCCTAAGTAGTAATTGTTATGCCAATATGACACCAAGGTCAGGATGACACCACAGTTCATAGGATCAGGTTCAAGTCCGGACCTACTATAGTAGTACAGTAGCGCCATATCATATTTTGGAGAGCAAGATATGTGTACTAGTATGTGTAGAGGTCTCTGTGTTGCAAGTTACTCACACTCACTCACTCACTATCCATGGTTAGATTATACTGCTGCTGGGTTCCCTGACGCAGGGGTAGGCAGCAGTCGGCCAGTCTTCACACTCCGCTTCCATTTGACTCTGTCCAGTGGGTCGACCCCTGTCAGACCGCACTCCTTCAAGTCCCTGCTGACACAGTCCCTCCAGGTTTTCCTAGGTCTACCACGACCTCTGTTGCCAGATACTTTCAGTTTGGTGATCTTATTGATGCAGTCACTAGATCTTTCAACGTGCCCAAACCATCTAAGACGGCGGGACTGCAGCACTGAGATGATGTCCAGAATACCAAGTTTATCAAGTAAGGTAGATGAAGGGGTCTCATCCCGGGGTTTGACGCCACAAATCCATCTGATCATGTTACCATCTGTATTATGTGTATGTTCAAATTGTACAATGGAAGAACATTTAAGTTATTTTCATTATCAACAACTAATAGGCAGATAGAAAACGAAGGCGTAACATTCATCAGTTAATTTTGTTTCATCATACTTCCTTTTTTCTCCTTTGGCATGGCTGGGTGACTGTTTAATATTAGCGAACTCAGCAAACTATCTCCCTTAAATTTAAAAGACAGAATAAGACGAATAACTGATCTCTTTCCTGTCAGTTTTTCCTGCCCGGTGATACAAGAATTTTGTGACAGTCCAGGGCTCGAAATACTGGGTGCATGTGCACCCAGGTACACCCAAAATTGGAGCTGTGCACCCAAATACATTTGTATTTCTTAGGTTCATGTATGTAAAGATATCAAAGTATACATCATATTCTTGAAATCTAAGTGTTAGAAAGATAATAAAAATGTCTGTCATGGTACTTGTTTAAGAATTTGATAGCTTGTAACTAAGTTTTATTATTAGGTTATTACTTAAATTCAACTGGTGCACCCAAATTTTTTTTGGTGCACCCAATTTTTTAAGCTGGGTGCACTAGTGCACCTAATCCCAAAAATGAATTTCGAGCCCTGCAATCCCTGTACTGATACCCACCTAATTAACCAAGCATAATAGAAAGGGTACTGTTTTCAACTGGCGCTTGATTTTGGTAATGGCGCAGTCACATTTGTTGTAGGCCATTGTGCAATTTCAATGCCGTAGAATTTTCAACGGAACAGTCATGGTGCTCCAACGACCCATGCAGAGGTCAAGGGGTACATACAGTGTAGGTGTGGAGCGGTGAAAATTTTCATGCACTGATGCAGGCTATGACAGAAACAACAGCTGACAAGGATCTAACAATCATTCTGGACATCCTTTGCTATCGGTAGCAAGATAGCAGCATTATTTTCACAACAGCCCTATCTATCCCTGACCTAGCATGTGTCAAGACAGGACCATTTTGAGTGCACAGTCAGCATCATGTAGTCTTCTTTTTGTTCCATAGAAATTCATCAGAGAACTAGGGGATATGCTCTTCCTGCTACTAGAGTTAATCACTAACTATCACCGGAAGTGGGTACCCAGTGGACATTGAAACTAGCCCATCGCTTGCTGCCTTGTCCTGATACGAAATGTGTACTACACACAGTTAGATCTGCTCTTCGTATTGCAGAAATCAAATATTATCCCTGAGTCATCACAATATTAGTGTTTCCCTTTGTTTGTTTGTTCCAGCTTTGTTGGAGAATCGCAGAACAAATCTTACTGTTACCCAATTTGTGTGCGCTTTGCCGGTGCAGAACCAACATCCCACCACAAGGCAAAACACTGCGATTATGAAACTAAATTTTTTGAAGGTAAATTGTGCACTGTTTTGGGAAATATTTACAATTTTTATGGAGAGTTGCAGTAGGGCCTCACTACATAGGAGGGCTGAATCTGCAGCTGGTACACCAAAATGGCAGACTTCACTTGCGATATGGTGGCCGTTTAGTTGCTAGGGGGAGGATTATGTGACTGAAAAAGCCCTATAAAATGGGGAGGTTGCTAGTACCTGCCGAGGTAGCCTGCACTGCCTAGCCTAGCCCATCTTTTCTTGGAACCCCCTAAAGCACTACTTAGCCATATGCATAAACTGGGAAAATATCTCAATATGTGGACCAGAGAGCCAAGCAAATATCTAACTTCAGTGCCTTAACTTACTTACTTGTTACTTGAAAAGGTCTCCTCAGCATTTTGAGTGGCCTGCATCAAGAAGTCTACTAAATTAAACTGAATATTGAAGCATGCAAGACACGGTAGTACTGAAAGACGGAATACCAAGTAATACCAAGTAATACCACGTAATACCAGGTTAAACATTACGGAACTCAAATATTTTGTGTGCATATGTGTTCCCCACACATATAAACCAAACATTTTGTGGTTTATGGGCTTTAAAATTATATTTTTGCCTAAGAATTCCGTTAACAAAACGCCGCGCGCCGCTGCCCCGCGCGGCATGATAGCGCTGGCGGGCCGGGTCAATCAACAACACGGTTCTTCTTCTTCTTCCGGTAATGTCCAACTGCCGATGAGTCGGCAATGATTGACTAGTGTTTCAAACACTTATGTTTTATTCTTGAAAAAAAAACAACCTTATAGACGTAGTTAGAACATTCAACAACATAATTGTACCAGCGTTGTCGTCGTGTTGCATGTTGTAACTTGCAACGTTAAACCGCTGGAGATTTTGCGTGTCACTACCCTGAGACCGACCTGATAGAAATTAGAATCAAAAGCAAATAATGGGCCCGGGCAAATTTTAACGTGACGAAATGACTAAAATACAACTGTTTGAAACCAGGGCACGATGTTGCAAATAATTGAAATATGACAAACATTAACGTGTCGCGGCTCGCCGTGTTGTTGATGTGACCCGGCCTGCTGAGCGCTATCAGATATCATGCCGCGCGGGGCAGCGGCAGTTTGCCACCGGAATTCTTTGGCAAAAATATTATTTTTAAGCCCATAAACTACAAAATATTTGGTTTACATATGTGGGGAACACATATGTACACATAATATTTGAGTTCCTTGATGTTTAACCTGGTATTACGTGGTATTACTTGGTATTACTTGGTATTCCGTCTTTCAGTATCTCCCTGCAAGACAAATTTTGTCAAATACCGTATACCTGGTCTGCTTACTCTGGTCCCGGTAGAACAAAGGAACATTTAAGCCATGGTCTGAAAACCGCCTTACTAGTAGTATACTTTACCTTTGGACAAAGAACCTTCTTTCCAGGGAAATCCGTTCGACTGCCGACCGGATAACGCCAGGGATGGACGCCAGGCTGGATACCGGGCTATCGCTACGAAAAGGCCGCCATTTTGATCATGCTGATCAGCTGGTCTGCTCGACTCCCATCACGCATTGCGCGGCAGCTCCCTCTTACTCTACCACCGACAACTCTCGTTAATGACAGCGATCTGGAACATTGGATCGTAATCTATACCCGACACTATCGCCTAATAATTTCCCATTTTTAACGACAAGAAACGCTAATGACAACAGAATGGGGTGGCAGACCAAGGAAGGAAACAATCGATGGTAATTTCCATGCACTTGGCATTATCAAAGTTCTTGAACAGTGTGATTTTTAATTTCAAACTAAAGAAAGTGAAACAACTAGCTCGAAAGAAGAACAAACGGTCACTTAGTAAATAAAATTATCATATAAGAGCAGAAGTAGTGCAATCATTTGAATGTGTTCACATTCATTTTTACTTTCAATTTATTTCAGTCCCGCCAAAGCTCGAGGTTGGACCAAGCAATCCATACATCACTACCTGGGGAAAGACTGTTTCTCTAATGTGTACTGTGAGGGACGCCAAACCCAACATCACATCACTTTACTGGGAAAAAGACGGCGGAAGAATCGAAGCTAACGGCTACAAAGGGAAGTACTCCGGCGGGAATGTGAAGTCGCCATCTTTGATCATCCGCCGTGTGACGAGAGCTGATGCCGGACTGTACACCTGTTTTGTTCACCACCCAGTCAGGCCTGCAGCTGAGAGTATGCTGGTCAGAGTCCAATGTGAGTGTTCATTGGTGCCTTGTAAATTAAACCAATCCCAGGCCGTGATACAAACTTGTGTTGTCAAATAGAATCCTGGCAAGATCAATTCCAGTTCCTCATTGGTGTATCCTGAAGAGCAGAATCTAGTGGCAGTAATGTGTCGCTGATGTACTGTAATGGAAGGGACGGCTTACTTATATGGCATATTGGAGTAACATTCTCTCAGTCCTTTTACGCTTGCTCTCATCTAACTGAACATTTATAACGCTAAAAGCACCGTTTAGCTGCTTATCATCACTAAAAGGCCGAAGGCATATCTTGTTTAAATCAGAAATTCTCCATTCAGCCCAGTGAAGGGATCATTAACCGACAATTGGCCCCACCTGTTTTACGTCCTGGACTTCTCGTGAGTAATAAAACGAGGCTTCTGCGCCCATTTTCAGGATTAAGAAGAGTTCTCTTCCTTATTGAAGGATCACATCATATCGATTTCTGGTCTGAGTGCCCCATTCGTTTGGGCCATTCACCGATGGCAAGATCTAATAAAATAGTCGCTTTTATCTCCAGGGTCATGTGCGGTGTAAAAGTCTTACTTGTCGGCTCCACGCTGGCAATTCTGAACTTAGCGGTTTCTTTGAGGAAGAGCTACCTAATCAGTAAGACAAACAGTATTAGGACGTACGGAACGAACATACACCCGCATCTGCTTATATATATAAGTACCTGGACTTTATTGTGGAAGTGAAGTTGTACTACATGAAGGCATGATTAAACAAGTGGATGTATCATTGAAATTGCAGAACCCACAAATTTTAGAAAAGGTGGGGCTTTTCGTCTCCCTATGCTTCCAAAAGAGAAGTCAAACCCAACCTGTTTAGAAATAGCCAACATTAGTATTACAGTAGAATATTGTTCCTAACTGCCCATTGTCACTTGTATATCTACTATGTTTATACCATGTACTTGCAATTAGCCCTCGGGCACGAACTTGCAAAATAAACTTATTATTGGAAAGTTGCTTGCTAAAAATAAACAAATGATATCATGATATGAATGATGACGCCTTGCGCCTAGATGTGATTACTGCGTGCATACAGACCAGTACAAATTTTGATTTATCATATTTTCCAGATCCAGCCTCTATCATCAGCATCTCGGACTCTATGAAAGTTAGTGTTTCCGACCACGTCACTTTCCAATGTGTGGCCGACGGCAACCCAACTCCGAACATCACGTGGTCCAAAAACGGACGGCTTCTAAGGGCCAATTCTTACGTCTTGTCTGGCGATGTCCGTACGAGCTCCCTTGTCCTGAATACTGTGGAAGCTAACGACAGTGGCACGTACTCATGTGCAGCAACTAACGGTGTAGGACAGAGGCAAATTCGGACAACAAAGCTGTCAGTTACGGGTACGTTTCATTCAAATATGTCATGATTTAACACGTGAATAATGATACTAACCTGCAACTCTATATTTTTAATGTAGGTCCTGGCAGTCATACAAAAACTTAGAGTATGCATGTATTCATGTCCATTGTGCGATACTATCTTTGTTTATTGCAAAGACCTTATCATTTAATCCTCTTCAGCACCTCACTTTGACAGGCGTTGGTATAATAACGTCAAAGTAGAGAGATAAGAATGCACCCGGGGCTATGAATGAGTTCTTGTCCGTTGCTGTTGTCAGATTTAATCAAAGGCATGGTGTCAAACGCAAACGTAAAAACCAACTTGAAGACTGTCAGAATGAAATAGTCTCTGCATAATTTTGTTCAAAGATCTCGAAAAAGAAATTGTGGAGCACATGACCAAAAGATTTTTGCTCACAGGCATTCAAAAGGAAATCACCGCTACAGCTCTAGCCATAGTCATCGGTGCCACAGCAGGTGGTCTTTGGTTCCTCATTTGTCTCTGCCTTCTGGGATACGCCTTAAGAAGACGGCGGAGACAGGAGGAAAGGAAGAAGTTCGCCTTCTACTACGACATCGGCTCAAGACGGGATCACGCTACACCTGGTACAAATGAAGGTCAAGACCTCCGGAGACAGTCAGCATTACCAGGTACAAAGTTACGGTAGACTTCAGCCATTATTTCCTGATTTTTACGTGTCGTAGACTACACTACAATTGCATAGCCACGGGGAGAGAAAATGGCCGTGACAAACCCGATATTTTGCAGAAAGAAACCAAATTATTCCGGCTAAATGGACTATTTTCTCCGTACGGTAATTTCGCTGTTATGGAGCCCACCGCGGGGTACAGAGACAATTGAAGGCTTGGTAATTTCGGCGTGTGAAGTGTGCAACATGGGCGTACGAAATGGTCATTACAAAAAAGAATCGGAATGGAAGCTCATCTGTGTAAGAAAGAATCGGATTACTTGAAGAAACTTGAAATGGAATATTAGTTCTAATATATACACATAGAAAATCATTGTTACTCAGCGCGGCCATGGGCCCAATAGCACAGTAGTGCAATTGAATATTGTACGGTCTTCAACAATACATATAGTGTAATGATGTATAGTAGGACATGGAATCATTAGATATTGGTCAACGCAATACAGCGCAATCCTACCAGATGTCGTTGTTGACACATTTCTTTAATAACTAGACAAACAAATCTATATATAGATTTATACAAATTATGGATGATATATCCAAACTACAACAGTGCCAAAGCTAATTTTAGCTTCTTACATCGTTTATCTTACTTTTTCTACAATGTTGTCATACTATCTACCACTCAGACAAACCAGAATACCACCCAGCGGATCAAAACGGAATTGACACGTTGCGGAAAAACACACAAGGTAAGGATATGCCTTTTTTTACTATCCACAGAAAGTTTGAAACTTAACTTAGTATTTACGATTATTGCAATTGCCTGAATCGAAAACTCATGAACATGCACATGATGTCATAAAGCTACTGCTTTGAAACTAGATATATAATGATATACGTACATAGTCTTTTCGTCCACTTAGCCCGGAGGAATAAGTCTTTCTAACGACATTTTGTAGAAAGAAGATACGCCAGGGCCATGTATGACTACAAACCAAGAGACGATAACGAGTTACGTCTGGAGGCGGGAGATGTAATTGAAGTACTAGAAGGGGAGGCTGGTGATTGGTGCCTGGGTTTCACGGCAGGCAGGGTGGGGCTCTTCCCGTCAAACTACGTCGTCTTCATCTCTGCTTCAGAAGGTAATAACATGCGAATGTTTTTTCCTTTTTATTGTTGATTGAGGCAGTCTTCTTAAGTTTTTTTTTTGTTTTATGGGCGATGGGCAGAAGAGATTAATAATTTTTAGAAAGATTGTCGTTGACAGTTAAGATGCTGCTGTTAAGATTTAATTTCACTACACCATGTCTTATATCTTGAAATAGTTTAACTGTAATATGTCTACCTTGTCCCCCCCAACGACCTGGAGGTCAAGGGACTAGGTAGGTAAGTAGGTAGGTAATATCCAACACAAAATTGGACTCACCATCCAATTTTTTCAATGAACAGCACTAATCAATCCATTGCTGCTGTTACGTCACGTTATGCAGATAGAACACGTGACTCAGTGAGCAGTGTATCATAAGTTGCAGGAAGTCTATAGCGGCCACCGTCCAATTTTTGAAAGAATCACTTCTACCAACACAGATGAACTTTCAAGTAAGGTCTTATATCCGATCACATATTGTCTGTTATACGAATCCATAATACTGCGAAAGTCAAAGACATTTATATTTTTTGTATGTTGTTTTACACAGTTATTGACATCCACTCGCCTGACGTCTGCTGCCTCTCTGACGGACACTCCGACCATACGAAGGACGGCGTCTAACTCCTCCAGATCTCACATATCCTACTAGAGACACGAGTGACTCCGCTTCTGTTTATATCATATCCTGATGGCACACTCTCTGTAGTCTCAGAAACACTTTCTTTGTTTTCCAATCGTTCGGGATGATAGATAAACAAAGTAATTTGAATAAGTTGTAACTACTGGCGTTTCTAATAAAAGAATATTTACCACATCCTGCGTCTTGTTTGAATCCTGTTAAAACAATGGTACAACTGCCCAACATGTTCTGTTATCTTGTATCCTATCTATATTGTAGTTGAAATTACTTGACAGCCCATGAACATCATTTGCAAAAAAAGATCCACGACCTCATACATTTGCCACGCAATTTGTCTCATTATAATGTTAGTAATAATGGAGATCGCATATTTGTTTCTAATATGACATACAATGCTCACTTGTACATTATCAGCACATGTCAAAAGTATTAAATCTGTCAGATACCAATACATCAGTACTGTCTTCTTTTAATTATACATGTGCAGATGCCGTCATCAATTCTTCAATAGAGACTAGGGCAATACCTATAACCCTATACAACGTTTCATGAAAGCATGTACGTACAAGCACAAAGTGTAAACATTTCGAGGTCTCATTGATAAGATCTACATGCTAATTCATGCAGGCGTTCTCATGTTATCGTTGTTTTTACATACATTACACACATACACACACACACACACATAAGCACACGCACGCACACGCTCACACTCCCGAAGGCAGAGACAAAGTCATACTTTTACGTACTACGCAATATCTGAATGATCAAAAATCGGCGAACATAACACGACACTGCCGCAGTGAACGAACCTAGCAGTGACTCACAGGTGCCCCAACTGCAGTGAGATATAACCTTCTGACCCGTCCGGCAATACGGTCGTTACGGTTGACGTTAGCCTGCCTTCCAACACTCTACCCCTTCTGGGGCGGCACCTTTGTTGTACTTTTGCAATTACATAGTATAAAATAGATGCATTCAATTCTTCACAAAACATTGTGGAAATTATATATTGCTCCATTTGCCTAACCCCACACATGCCCTGTAATAACTTCTCCAATACGTTTTTCTAGATACCAAATAACCATGACTTGGTAAGGAAGGTGCAACAAAGCATGTATTAGGTATAAAGCGTATACTAGTAATTCCTGTAATCAGATTAATAATATGGCAATGGCAAATCCCTACTTCCGAACTTACCCAGTAAAGTATTGAGGTTCAAAGTCGGTTATACGCTTGGGTAAGAAAGCCCTTTCCCTGAATAGTGTAGTGCTTAAATTTGTCACGGTGATAGATCCTGGTAATAGCGGTATTGTGGCGTGCAACAGGCGGGTTGTTTGTGAAGGATGGCGGGGCACCAAGGTCGGTATGATTGGGGGAATTGCACAGAGAGGTGCTCATGTAATCTTGTGATACAGTGCCGCGAACTTTACGTTGTTCTCAGAGTTCTTTTGGTAAGCCTCTACCTTCAGTGAGTGTCGCAATGAACAAACGCCCCGATACTTCTCTAAAGGTGGACACTCACTGCACTTGGGACACAGGTGCGGCACTGCGGGGTTCGTAGATGACTCAACGAATTCCAGCGATAAAGAACGAGTTCTTCCGTGTTGTGTATTTTGTTGTCTTACTTTTACGTATTACGCAATATCCCAATTATTAAAAATCGCGCCAGTGCCACATGCAGTGAACGAAACCCACAGTGCCGCACCGGTGTCCCAAGTGCAATGAAAGTCCACCTTAACACTCCCACTTCTTCTTCTTCATAGATCACAAGAAATTCAGCTTGAATTTATCACAATGAGAGGCTGATATATGTTACGATATTGATTATTTCCTGATACAACGGCTTACATTCAGATTGTATGTGTAATAACCAACATCGATATCGATAAATACATACGGTATACGTATATATTGATATCCATAGCAAAGTCGAACATTTCATGTTCCATACAGACTTGAACAAAGTTGTGCATTGGTTCCGAACGAGCGTCATTATCTTCATGACAAATGGACCAACCACTGGAACGTGACACGTTGCGTCGGGGTATTTGACTCAGCATTCGTCATCTTCCCTTTACTCAGAATCCGCCACAATAGAGGAGCATGACATTAGAAACTTGAAAATGGGACGATAACTCTAAAATTTCACCAAACAAAATTAACAATACATCTTAAGGACAGATGGCTACCCTCCTATATGTTTGTCTAAAGTGAGCAGGCGGTTTCAAAACAGACTCTGCCCACTTAAGTTGTAGGCAGTATATTCTCTATAGGTTTGATCAAACTAAAATTTTACTCACTTTTATTTCCATATTAACCAGATAAACACAGGGAATTATCTCAACCAAAGTTCATTGGATGTTGGATCTTCGTACGGTTTTACGTATTTCGAATTCGATGATTGCAGTTTTGACTTAAAGCAGAATTATAGATTAAACAGAATATTACAATGAGTTAAATCAAACGGCTATGGTATAAAGTAGTAGTAGTTAAACAGAGAACGACTGATAGCTGCATGTATTCGCCAATACTGCCGCTCATTTTCCTCCTGAACAGCCCTGATTGAGGAGATTTGTGGAAGATTGGTATCACAGGGCGGTTTTCTATATCTGAGGGTTAGGGGTCAATGGGAACTTGGAATTCCGAAAACCGCCTGGATACGTTCGGCAATAACTCACCATGCAATAGCGTGACCTTCCTGCGTCTGTTCAATTTCGGTATAAAAATGCCCATGGATCATCCGTATTACCCTACCAGTTTTCGACCATATTTCTTTATGAAAGTACTGCATTTATCTCCCAATTGTGCACCCATGAAATCAATAATCTACAACTGTAAGATAAGATTAATATCAATAATTGGACGGAAAATTGGAGCATGCATTGATTACTTCATTATACAAATGATTTATCGATACGTTATCATTAAAAGATACAAATATATTGGATAGATGAGTGCCTGTATGTCCCTTGCTACATGATTGAACCACGTATATTTTTATCTAACATGATTGTTGGCAGTAGTCGCGATCATCAATAAAAACATATTCTCGAAGATTAGATTGGAATCATGGCTCTTAAAAACATTATCAGCATTCAATGTGATAAATCATTGTAAGAATGTTCCCATGATACCGTTATCTTTTACCATCTTTCAAAATTACACGTAAGTTATACCCTTATGAGTCGTTATAAATCTTTTAATCTTGTTTCATTCTTAATAGATAGATTTATCTATATATATCTATCTCTCTCTCTATATATATATATATCTGACAATAAACTATTGAGATATATATATGTATATATAGAGAGAGAGAGAAAGAAAGAGAGAGTTGCATGCTGAAACAACGTTGCAGTCGGCAATACCTTCATCTAAAACTTGCTGAATTAAAGTAAATGTTTGCGTTTCCAAATTGCACAAAAAGTTGCCTTCTTTTTGGTCTACAGTCGTCTGGTGCAGATTGCTTGCAATTGTAAACATGAGCTTTATACATCTTTTTTCACGCGACGGACATGATAGATCGAAACCGAGGCCAATGTGGCAAAAAGACTGCCCAGCATCATAATTGGCAGTTCCGCCAATAAAAGCATAGCAATTAGGAAATCGACCCATAAGAGAAAGTGAATTGTCACAGCCTTACAAGCTCTAAATGCTTTCTGTTTTCAACAGTTTTCTAAAGCTTTGCAAACTGAACAGTTTTATTTGCTAGCCAACCACGTTAAGAGTGTCTTTCTGTTTCATGAGTAAGTATTTCTGGACAATAGACTACCTCATGCCTATTACTACTTCCGATAATAATAACGATCTTTTCGTGGACGTATCCTCGGTTTGAGAGGATGATCAAACAAGACCTCCAGGGAAAGGGAAGTGGGGAATCTAATTACATTTTATGTAACCACATTACCTCCAACGGACGTTTTCACAATATTCAATTTAAACTGTATGAAACTTTGAAGTGAAATATCACATACGCGCACATTTACTGCACAGAATGTTCATACGACTGTACAAATTCATTCAGATGCCCGCAGGTATAGTTAGATATGCCGCAAGAGCCGTTTCGCTGCAAGGAAGATTGAATTTAGAAAACGATTATAGACTTCTGTATCCGGTTATCTTTCAAAGGGATCTTGTCGAAAGTGTAATGTACTGCAGTTGAAGTCTGTAGGGACTAGTACACTGTAAGTTGGAATGACGTGATTGACTTGTTTGGTATCTCAAATATTGTACGATTGGTAAAACGGGTATCTCATTGAAGCTGGGGTACAGGTGGTATCTCACTGCACTTGGGGTACCGGTGCGGCACTGCGGGTTTCCTAGATGACTCAACAAATTTCGGAGATAGACTTTCTTACATATTGTGTATTTTGCTGTCTATCAAGTCATACATTTGCGTATTACGCAACATCTAAATGATACAAAACCGGCGAAAATAACAAAATATATTTAGTATTTGAGTATTATGTAATATCTTAATTATAAAAAAAATCAGCTAAAATAACACAACAGTGCCGTAGTAAACGAACCCCGCAGTGCCGCACCGGGTCCCCTAAGTGCGTGAGATGCCACCTTATGTTGGGACCGTCGCGCTGTGGGCAAGCAATTCGAGAATCTGAGGGAGTTCCATCAGTTAAAAAGAACTATTTTACGCTTTGTTTGTTTTGTTGTTGTTTTTTTGCCATATTTTCACGTTTTGCGTCATCTTCCCTTTATTATGAAGCAAAAGGTAACATAAATTCAATCTACAATGCAGATAGGTTAATAAATTGAACTGAACTGAATGTTTCTTTTGACACCGCTGTTCTATGTTCGAGGTTGAGAGTATAATCTAGCATCCTTAACAGCATTAGTGAAATAAAACATAGTTACTACGAAACGTACATGTATGCAATGTTTTAGGTCTTGTCAAATTTGAAAGTTTTTCATGTGACTGTCAAAGTGTGTTGCACTTTTTTTCTCCCGTTCCATACTTAGCTTGCTTTCGTGAAGCAACGGTTTGATCTACTTACACTTAATCTTTCTTTACCCCATCGGCATTGATTATCTACAAAACGATTTTATAAATCATATTTCGTTTATGTGGCTTCGGGGAAACGATTCAATGATGCACGGTAAAGTGCACATGCCTTGGAAAGTGCACTTATTCAAACAGCAAGGTCACTTTAGAGAACTTCTCGGCTCATAGCACTCAAGGATGGATGACATCCTCTTCCAAAATCGACACCATAAACGTTGTAGCAAAAATTGATTCAGAAGTGACAAAACATTGCAGCACAGCCAATAAGACACCCATCCCTGTATTCAAGAAGTGAACTAGCGTGGTATCACTCACCAATTTGCAAACACACCCATGACTTTAACAGTGATGTCCATTTTACAAATATCCAACTAGTTTCACTTCTACAACTGTTACAGTACAGTCATGGCTTCCATAGTGGTACCACTTTTAGAACTATGCTACTAGTTCCACTTCTACAACTACAGTCAGGACTACTTCGCTAGTGTTATTTCTACAATTACAGTCATTAGGCTACATAACATATTTTCCCCATTTTTGGTACTTACGGGTCCTGTTGGCCCTGTTTAAATCAGGAAAAAGGAATGAGCTCGTTGATGTCATCCATAGAATGTACTTCCTGTAGCCCAAACAAGCTCAGGGTGCCCGCCTGTCTAGTTGCCCCATTGAAGGCCCACGTGATGTTACAATGATGGTTAATCAATAACTCCTTACTCTCCAAAACTGAGCTCTCCTATCCTCTCGGTGGCGTGTCGAGGGGCCATTAATTATTGTCAATGAATTGTTACAAACCTTGCTATAGCATTCTTGTCCTGAAAATTGAATCCGTTATGTTCAAAACACAATTAATGTTAATTGTGCCAAAACAGTAAGAGACATGTACAAAGCAATGGCACCTCTTTTTGCGGCAGATAAGACTAAAACATATCGATATAATCTATCTATCTGGAGTTGCATTACATTACACAAAGTATGCAGATTTTGCTTCTATCTAAATCATGTGGTCAATGGAGCCCTATTTCAAGCCAAGCAGATCCTACGGTAGCATAAGATATTATGAAAAGCTGTCAGAGGAGTGAAGCCGGCCTGGGAGTGTGTTACGCTTCACTCCTCTGACAGCTTCTGATACTGACTTATACTACCGTAGGATCAGCTTGGAGGTTAGTGTTTTGCTTCTCTAACCATAATGATAAGTAGCACTCAGCGCCTTACTTTTGACATTATTACAAATATGGATGACTCGAGTACTGTCTACTCGGTATCATCATGAGAGAAATTCGGATTGCACAATCATATTGAGCATCGTTTTGCAAGAGTATGATTTAATTTCAACTCTCATAATTCCACCGGGTGCCATAAGAGAAAAATACGTGAACTTCACATTATTCAAAGGGCAATGTGCCAATGAGCATCAGTAATCCTGAGATATACTAGTATACACGTCAGATAATCAAGACAAGACTGTTAAAGGCAATCTTACGAAGGCCTCAATAGAAAATTCTTTGGTGTGGCGATATTATATTTATGGCACCCGATGGAACTTGATGTTATACAACACTTCAATCTATGGTATACTCTTCCAAGTGCATCACAGACTCAAACACTGGCGTGCCCCGTATGGTGGTCAGTGTCTTCGGGCAAGTGAATAAATCATTTCTTTACTCATACAGTGGAGGCCCAGTGCGTGGAAAGACTTACTCCAGAATTCTAACGTATCTAGAAACCCTCTCCAGAGACAACCAGGGACTGCAACAGAGAACCTGGGAGCAGCTATGGACCAACGAAAACTCTAGATCGGTGGGACTTACCCCACCCCTTGAGACGACAGATTATGGCGATGAAGATGTATCCATACAGTTTTAAAATGCATTTTAAAAAATGCTAGCGGATAGCTAATTGTGTTGCAGATTAGTACAACTCAGCATGACTGCTTGATACTGATACACAGGAACAGTGGTAAATGTTTCGTCCATGACACCACTAAAGAGTGCAAGAACCACTCCTAAATCGAACTCATGTTCAAGACACTTTTAGATGAGGTTTGATCGCTTACTGATTTGGAAAGATAGCAATGCCGCTTTCCTTTCTGTGCTGTAGCCGCCACGGCAACAGGAAATTAGTGTCTTGCCACCTCTACCTGAACGGCACGTTAAAACCGCTAGATGCCATCAAACAACTGTTCAAGTGCGGAAACATCTCATATCTTCACCGTTAGGGCCACGCGCAATCCACACTGTCCCCCGATGGATGTGCCCCCCTTCCTGCTATTTCTTGGAATAACGTAATTTCAATCCATTTTTGTCTGACAGCGTGCACTTTAGAGAGTGACAAAGTCTAGGGATTAACTCTGAATGGCCAAGACGACATGTAACTGCGCCAGGGTACTTGCACGTAGACACGGGGATTGCCCCCGTCATTACGTGTGTTTTGTAACTGTTTTCATGTACTTAGGTGAAACTTTGTGACGCCAAGGGACGTGGACACAGGTGCTAATGCCTCACTAAAGACAGACAATCATCGATAACCGTCAAGCAATAATTGCTTTTCATGGGATCTTGTTTGTATGGGTAAAATACAGATGTTTATAGCAAACTCAATTGGATATCTTAGGCTTTAGAAATCGAGATAGCATCTATAGGACTCAGAATTATCTCTAAATCTCTTTAGAACATGATCTCCAACGAGAGATCTTCAAAAGATGCTTTGTGGGAAGACTGCCAATTGGAAATAACATGATTACATCATTCACACCTTACATGTGTCATGAAATTCATTCTCTATAAATGATTGATCTTCATTTCATCCACCAAAATAATGTAGCTACAGGTTTCTCCTAATAGAGGCTAAATATAGGCCCCTCTGAGACTTGTGAAGTGAGCGGAGATGAGCGATCATTTATAGAATATACCATAGGGAAAGGAATGTAATCTTGATACCTTTCTCGTTGTCTTTCTAAGGTGCTATCTGACGTAGGCTGAGGGAGACGTCCATAATCTACTAAATGTATCACACCAGAATCACGTAAGTAGTCACTCCAACCAGGCTAATGCAGGGCTCGAAATCCTTTCTCTGCATACCTGTACTGGTGCAGGTAACCAAGGACGTTATATGAGTCCTTGAGGTAGCATAAAAATCACTTGCACCAGACAAACTGCACCAATCTAGATTTAGGAGGAATGGATTATACTAAAATTGTTCAGGAACCATTGCTATTTTTTTCTATTTTATACTTTATAGGTGGTAACAGCCAATATGCAGCTAATAAAAATCCACATACAGCTACATTATAGGACATGTATGTACGAGGGGCGTGCAATAAGTAATGGTCCTGACCCACTTCCAGTTGTCTGATCTAAATGAAATTTTGTATGTGTAATAATTCATATCTCCATGGGTTATGTTGCAAAAGACAGCTCTGAACTAATTGTGGTTTCTGATTTACTGGTGCTTGAACTTAGTCAGGTGCGAAATGGATCAGGTGTGAAATGGAACCAGTTGAGTGTCGCGCAGTGATCCGGTTTTTGTATTTGAAAGGACGCACACCAAAGAAGACTTTTGATGAAATAAATGAAACTTATGGTGATGATGCCCCATCATATGACCTTGTAAAACGCTGGCATCCTGAATTCAAACGTGGCTGGAAGTCTGTGGAAACAGCTCCCAGACCTGGTCGTCCCTCTTGTGCCATTGATGAGGCATCAGTTGGAGGACCAACCTGGGGTGTCCTACAAAATCGGTGTCCAGAGCTGCATCAAACGATGCGAGAAATGCATAACTCTGGGTGATTCCTATGAAGAGAAAGACTAATAACTGTGCCAAGTTTCATTAATCTCCTGCTATGGGAAATGGCACAGGACCATTACTAATTGCACGCCCCTCGTATAAACCCAGTACATGGTCCAATGCAGGTTAGGTGCAGGTAGACACCAGAAATACCTGCACAGCTCCGATTTTACCTGCTCTAACCTGCATATGCAGGTGATATTTTGAACTCTGACTAATGTTAGAACTCGTGGCATGTTCATCATCTCGCCAGCGAACACCAAGGACGTTCTTCACGTTTGCATTAGACGATAAGCACATAAGAACCTACGCGTGCAAAAATAGAACCTGTATCTGAAGCTCGTTCATCATGGTTCTTCCCAGCTCATCAGAAGTTTACCATTTAGTTTGCGCAAGCGCACCTCTGCTTGTTGCCAAGGTAGAATTCACATTGGTAGGAAACACACATAAGTCACAGATAACCACACAGACAAGACAATGGGATCACATTCTCTTATGCCAGGGAAGGGAGTTTGTCGAGGAATGGAGTTTGTCGAGGGATGGAGTTTGTCGAGGGATGGAGTTTGGCGTGGAGGGTACTTTTGCACCTTCCACGCCAACACTAGTCAAAGTCTGCGAAGGAGGCTAGTGTATGTGATACGGCCATCCAATAATTCTTGAGTTTTTTCAAATTCCTGTCCACGTTTTCCCAGAAATACACGGGGACTTCTGAACAGATAGACATGCCAATAACAATACCTCGAATTTTGCTGATGGTTCACAACAAAATTCTGCCGAACCAAAATATTTTGGTTCAAAATAACACATTTCACGCATGGATAAGGATATATGTACAATACTTTTTTCAAAAAAACTGTCGAAACTCCTCACAAAATATGAATAACTTATGTTTCAGACGGATTCGATGGCTAACTGACAAAGTGTCAAATCACACATTAACGATTATATCTATGTAAATTTTTATACAGCGCCGTGATAGTTGGATCGCGTGATGTTACATGCTTCATCATGTGGCTATCATGCAGGCAAGATAAGTGGGCCATTTGTGTTCTTTCTGACAGAAACAGTAGGCTTTTAACACTATTTTCAAAAATCAAAAACCTTTGGGAACTAATGTGAGTGTCAGGGCCTTTTCCACAAGACAGGTGCTGACAATTAGAAATGTAACTTCAATAACGAACAGACACTTGGAAAACTAAAGCTGCTATTTCAGTACCTTCTTTTTACAGAAATGAAGATGACAATAACAATAATTTTCGTCAGCTTGGAACTTATGCACTCATTTTTTAGTGCAATTCAAAACGACAATGTAAATAGTTACCAACTTTTGACATAACATGATTTTTCAAACTATCTGTACTAGCATGGTCCTGTGGAGGAGGACTACCTATTTGTCATGACGAACGTTATCTGTTCTGCTTCATTTTATCTCACGCACCTCAAGAAGTTCTGCATGCCCACAGGGGCCATGCATCTAACGGCAAAGACGTTCAGTGAGGGCCGCTACGGGTAAAAAGCATTACCTAAATCGTGGACAGCGCCAACGTGTAAAACGAGTCAATACAGGCACGCCAAGGGGCTATTGAACATATGTCCAACTGTCACGAACACGGCCTTCAAACTTGCATCGCATACATTTTCTTAAGATGCCTTGACCTTCAGACCACGTCTTGGTGATCACAGTGGTAAGGTTAATGTGACTCTGGTGTCACACTGGCGCCAATGGTGTAGTTTCCAATGTCTTACTGGATTTGCAGAATGTCTGACATGTAAAGGTGGTATGTTTGCATTTAAAATCGGAAGACATCGTAACCGCACTCATCTGGAACAACGAATATGTAGATATTGTGATCTGGTAGAATAGAAGATGAACATCATTTTGCAGTGGAATTTTATACAAGAAAGAGAGAGCTGAACTTCATAGATTGATAGAACCTATGCTTCCCCGTATCATACATCTGGGCAGACAGACAAATTCATATTCCTTATGAATTTGACAAACCTTTGATTGTAAATCATATCTATTCCTGCGTTTTTGGAATCACAAGGAAGAGAGAAGAAGTCGAAGTCACTTAGCAGAATATGATCCTTGTGTTGGTTAACATTGTACATATTCTAAGTATCTGTCCTCTATCATTCTTTTGTGAACTGTATGTATTATATGTGTATATATACACGTACAATAAAAGTCTTCATTCATTCCTAATTACTTTGTCAGGTAGAGGGCCAAGTTAAGAACGCCAGCGTAGAAAGATTGGCATTGACAAGAATTACTGTTACTGGGATGCTCAGAACGGATACCAACTATGACGTCTATAATGTTAATTGCAATGTGATGAAACTCTTTATATTCTAGCTGCACATCCTTAAGCCAACACCTGACTATGATCCATCTCATTTCTAAATGTAATGTAGATTTTGCAGCAATGTTCATATTCTGAACATAACGACGGACGTAACAGCCGGTGCTTTCTGTTAGCGAATACACCTGGCCATTGACGTTACAAAATGCATTTTCATATACTAAGAGTGGTCTTCATTCATCATGTATCCCCTTTGGACAAGAGGACATCTCGCTATGTCCCACAGCAACTTTCGAACAGCACATTGGACTTTCTGCCTTTCCTGTTGAACGTGTACAACATTGCATATCCATTCCATGCTGTGTTTGAATATACTGTAAATAATCTGAAATGTATTAATCAACATGTTCGCCACTATGGGGAGGAAGCAAAAGATGAAGAAACTTTTTAAAAATACAGTATTATCAAACCAGACAATACTAGTTGATCAGTGTCATGTATCAAAAACTTTTGACTCTTATCTTTGAGACTCAATTTTTGATATGCAATTAGCCTTCTGGCATATGGTTTTACAAATGAAACATTATCATCATTATTGCCAGAGGGGTTTAATTTATGTCTTATTCACATCACATAGTAGCATATCCACACATTACGGATTGTCGCAAAGCCAACTCCATGCATGTTCAATGTATGCTCAACACATGTAACGGCGACATACGTAGATCTCGCCTGTCACTAAAACAGATATGTTGCCTAAGAGCTTTTAGAAATAGATAACGCGCCAGTTCCATTTACACATGGCACAGGGGGATTAGAGTGCGAAGAAAGGGAATGATTAAACTCTAAGGACGAAAGACTGCAGATCTTACTCCATTAGATGACCTACAAGAAGGATTAAGAGAAAATGAAGCAAGATAAATCATCAAGAGGGCTCAAAGAGCACACTCTTCACAAGTGTAGACTTTTTGCATTAAAGTAATGTAACACCCCATCAAAGGTAATGTCTACGTAATAGCCTTGTGTTTTTTGGACATCATCCAAGTTTGGGCAATTAGAGATAGAGAGGGGAGCTGTAACTCTCAAGTCTGTGATGACAGGGCGCTTATCAAGAATTCAGACAATCTGCAATGCTATCAGTCATTTCTAACAGGCTTGAGTTTCTATTGGCGCAATGTTCACTACCATCATTATCCTCACCATCTTCATCATCATCACCACATGTCCAAGCATTTTCCTCAGCAATTATTTGTAATTCATGTGGATTAGAATTCCAAACACTTTCTGGATACCCATATGTGTGGTATCATCTTTAAACCAATGCCGGATGTGCGGGATCCACATATGAGCCCGTAACCACCGACTGCATGGAAATGTAGTTATAAAATGTAAAATCACTACGGGAGTTCAGCTCATGTATTGTACTCTCGTGACGTAACGCAAATTTCTCCTAATTCTGTGACTTGTGAGAGTCGATGTTTAACAGGCTCCATGTCGTCTGCGGAATCGCTCACTGCTGCAATCCCTCCCAACCATCGTGCAGAAGCTGCTGTTGAATAAAAGATGTTGCATTTGACTTCGACAAATTCGGGTGCCTCGGAGGTATCGTGGTGTGAAAAGTACCACCGTCCCATGATGGCTATATCAATTATCCTGTTTGACCAATGGGGTTATAACAGCGCTCCAGATTGATGGTGCGAATGCCTCGGAGGTTTTGTGATTGTCAAAGAATGGGGCCTAACGTTACTCTAACAACTTCATCTTCAAAATGATTTCTTTTTCATTTGGTGGTGAAACCTTTACAAATCAAGCAATAAAAGGTGGATGTTTGATTTCAAGAGAATTTATAGTCAATGGTTACTCCAAATTTGGCAACATTGCTAGCTGGTATCATCGTGGGAATTCTAGATCTGCATTTATCATTCCAAAAATGGAGTAAAACTGAGGCAACTGCACCAGGGATGCGTCATCTCCAGCAGCTTGGACGTTACACCAGGCAGTAACGCCGACACCAGATCTCCCTGGTCCTGTGAAAATGTGTGTTTGACAATGTTGATATGCCAGTAATATAGCCTGTGCATGTCAAGGTAAGCAAGAAGAGTCTGGAGAGAATTATTGATCAAGACATCAGACGTTGCATCTGAATATTCTGGTCGTTGGAGAGCCCAAGAGAGCTACTGACCAAAGTGTAAAAGCCACAGTTAGTTGATTACAGCCCCATCAAGTTTTACTGTCGGCGTCACTGCAAGGTATGGCATACATCAACGTACCGAAAGGGCTTAGAGGCCATCACCGTGGGGCGTCAGAAATTCAAGATTAATGAAGAACAGAGAGCTACCTCTGCGCCAGAAAAACGGCGTCCATATATGAAGATCGCAAGCAACCATGCAGATCGCTATGTACAGATCCGTGCAATACTGCATGTGGGACTATGAATATGTACACGCCTCAACAGCTTTGTCTGGCCTTCGCTATGAAAATAATATCACGTACGTTGGTAAAACTCCCATTTATAGTAACGAACACGAATTCGAAACTTGGCTGTTTCAACTCAACTTGAATCTTTGACGACTCTTTCGAATGCTGCTAGTTAATGTAATAGTGCATGTATTTCTGGAAATGGCAAGTAAAATTTCCTTGTTGTGGTAGAGCTCAAGTTTCTGTCAATGAAATAGTTTTGCAACAAACATATAAGTTACAACCGCAAGATGTAATTGTTGCTGGAGAAGACAAGATTCCTATCTGTCACCTTTAATTGTATGGAATTTTACACAATACTATCAAAATCAGAGTCATGATAATTTAGGTTAATAACAGTTTTATATCTAAGCTACATCTAATGTTGTATGTGCTGCAGATGAGAATTTTGCTTCAAAACATCCTCTGCCACGTACACGCGGGACTTCTAAAGTCCTGCTTTGGGTATATCCTAAGTTAATGTATTCGACGGATGACTTAAGCTTCTTTTAGAGACCGACAACAACACAGACGAACGACTTTTCGGAAGATCTATTCCGTCACACCACAGGTGCGTCTCGGCCAGACCATGAGTCATGACTTCCTGAAATAGCAACACAAAACATACTAGTGCCATGACGTATGTCTTATACATCATAACGTCTACAACCAATTGGCCATAATGAATCAACGTTCACTGATGATTTGTCGTGATTGCTTAAAGGTAAAAAGATAAGCAGACATCTTGTCTATCTCGGTTAATTGAGTTCCCTTGACTCGGATTAAAAGTTCCTCTCTGACACGCCCTGGGTTACGCTTCATTGCTCTGTAAATACATTTTCATTGCCTTGTAACTTCCTGCCTTCTCTTTCTATTGGCGAAAGAGAGATTTTTGATCACATCCAGTAGCTCTGACGCCTTAATGTATCCGCTGTAAAAAATTCATGCACAAGATGGGATAGTAAGGTACGCATCGTAACACTTTATTGGATTTCAATATTCCAGCAACCGCCGCAGTCTCGGCGTAGGCTTTGCCACGTAAAACTCTGACCAATATCCATTAGGCAGATAAAACTGTTTTAATAGGTATTTGCGATAGCGACATATTGTCGTACAATCCGTGCTGTACCGCAGATCGAAGGGTGAATTACTATCTATCCATGCCATACATATTGTACGTATACATGCACATTAGCTCATGTAGCTCTTATTGTTCTAGAAATTAGGACGCCAATTTCATTCTATATTAATAATCTGCATATGTACTATGTTTGATACTTGTTTTAGTAATTAGGATGATAAGTTTGTTTCTCCTCTTTTTGCCATACATTGTACCGTGTACGATCGTTGTGCAATAGAGTTCTTCGTCTTCTGTAATTTGGTAAGTCTGACTTCTGATAGGCGGACTTGGTAAAACGAAAATGGCTGAAATGTTTATCTAAATATGGAAACGATACTAAATATTGCATTTAAATATTTGTATACATGCGCTTGCCAGCTGAGGTTTAAAAAAACGTTGAGAAACCTACTCTTTAGCATGGCGCAATCAGTCTGGTAGATTATCAAACCATGCACTTGTCACTGGGCGTACTTAGATAACAGTTAATTATCATCTCAATTTGAATTTCAACGGCAACCTTTGCTTTAACTTCCAATACGGTGGTCACCAGAGGCATCATTTATCGCTCAGCGTACAATGAATTGGTTATAGTTTCAATTTGTCTAAAAATCACGTAGCCCTTTGACACTGTAATTTCTTCTCACATCCAAAAGCCTAATTTCGACTCTCGCCGACTCAATCCAATCAATTCATGTAGCCGTATATGTAGCAAAGGGGTATGTTGATGGGAAATAGTCCCAGAACGACACGCCAGTCAGCCGTACGTGCTATAACCCTGAGCGCTGCATGCAGTCAATCCTGGGGCTGTTTAATCTACGGAGAATTTTCAGGTAATGAAAAGATAACTTCTGCTTCTGACACCTGCGTTTTACCCCTACGTAAACCCCTTAGCGGTTTCATAAAGTTCATTGTGACATATACGAAACTCCACATATTTGCAGTGTAACGTAATGAGTAGTAACGTAATTCCTGTGAGATAAGAGGCAGGCACTGACCTAAGGCCTTGACGGAATGAAGTGATGTGAAGTGCGGCCTTCGGGAGGACTCTCGTAATAACATAACGTACCACTGAGACTTTATCTTCAGCATCTACGTCTTATGGCAGGTCAAAAGACACCGAAGTTCATTAGAATCCTTTACAAGGTGTTCCCCCCGATATTAAGATCCTTTAATGATGAAAAGATTGCATCTTGCCAATAGTTACAAAGCCACCTTCTCGAGTGCCGAACTCTTCAGCTTACGTCCACAAAACAGGATCCTAACATGTTTCTTGCCGTAATACGGAGAACGTACGTGTGTTTCTGTGTCTAAAAAAGAGAATAAAGTGACCTTTGATATTGTTAACGTATAATATTTAGACAAACAGGGATCACTTTGCCTTTTATAAATATGTATATGTCTTTTTGCATTTGTTCACACTTTACGTCCAACGGAAAACTTTGCACTCCTATGAATAGGGGGTGGGGGGTGCTCAGCAAACTGACTTATCTGGCATTACCTGAGATTTGCTACCTACGAGATGGGGTTGTGATCTTTAGAGAAGTGTATGGCCTTGGTCGTCCACCAGAAAAACCATCCCTGCAGAAAACGACCGCATCTCTCGAAACCATGTCTCCGATATGATCAGATCAACCCATCAGTGCTGCGACCCGTGTCGTATTGAGGTCAGCTGAGTTAGTGCGGAATGGCAGCCAGTGTGAAGGCTAGAAGCTTAGCTCCGGCCGCTGAAAGCTAATGAAATCTATCCCTCGGGGACTGATACATAATTCGGCCTCCCACAATGTCAGGCAACACGGTACGATACATTATTGTATAATTGAATACATGGCTCATACGTTGAACTAGAAGATTGAACTGTTAAGTGGGAACAACCGATGTCTACAGAACAGAATATACACCTTTACCACACGAGTGAATCCGTGTTGTTACTGCACCAAAGCTATACTAGAGGCCGCATGTGTGGTGATCAAGCCCTAGCGCGTGTTGAAGTTTTTTAAAGTTGGTCATCTTGGCTCATGTGTACATTGCTGATGCCAGGAAGGCAGTGATGTTCCAGCACATTTTGTATCCTGCCATTTGAAAAATCCCACAGTTGTAATTGTGTCTTGCCTTTATTCACATTCTCAAAGGCTACTACGGAGCCATTGGACATGCCATTGCTGCCATTTTGTTATCGATGTTGCCTCTTCGCTAGCATTATATATAGCTTTATGTTATGTGTATGTGTTTAATATTTCTATTAATATGCCATAGAACAAGCAATTGTGCTGCCAGTAACCGACGTGTGCTGTAATGTTAACAATTTGATTAAAATCAAAGTCAAGACATAGTTATATCAGACATTTATTTACCAGTTAAAGGCACTGTGTAGCATTTTTAAGTCAAGCTCTATGCATTCTGTGTCCGGCATTGCAAAATTAGTACAAATTATTCCCTGTTTTTTCTTTGGTTTCTGTTAAATCTACTCCCGGACAATGGAAATTAAGAAATGCATATTGATGTCAAGCATTTCCCAAGAAAGGAGATCTGGTGCTATGTTTCAATCCGTTTGATGCAATTCGATGGTCTTAGAAAATACGCACACATCACTTCTTCGTGATCGTATTGGATATTACTGTAAATGCAGAAATATTCGCGGTGGATTAATGTTCTCGGTTTTCGCGGTGACCACTTCACCGCGAACTTAAAACCACCGCGAACATTTTTCTATTATGGTATTAGACTGCAGTCTATGGTGTTGCCGCGAAATTAAAACCACCGCGAAAAGTCATTTTTCCCGCTACCGTGAACTTAAATGCATTTACAGTATTAATGGCTGGCACAAACCATGCCGCCCTATCTGCACGTATGCGAATATTGAGATGACACATATGCGATACGAATGGGGCCCTAGAGATCACAACTCATAACGTGCAATGCGGAATAATTTGCTATCTCCTTGACCGCAGCCCAGAGGATGTTTCCAAATAGGCTTTCAACGAACAGATTCTTAAGAAATGTGACACAATTCATTATTATTTCATATGAATACCATACAAAATCAATGAGTGCTCTTAGAACAAATAAGAATTTAAATAATTCACTTTCTACGTGCCTCCCTTTCCACATATTACGATTATGAAGTGCACTAGTAAATGCGTTCGCATCTCCTAAAGTGTAATCAAATTTTAAAGAGGCACTTTCGGTGCATTACCCTTCCAGTCGTTGATCTTAAAACACCTCTGCAATAAAGTCCATAAAACGTACTCCTTCTTTTGATGATAGTTTGTGGCCCTCAGCAGACAAAAAGGAGACTGAAAGATAATGTTCTATTAGAAATGTTTGCAAAAGTATGAGTCTCTGTTTGTGTAATAAAGATCTTAGACTCATCTTATTTCTCGGCGGGGCAATTTCTTGATATTGAACCCTTCCTGTGTGAGACTAAGGTCGATGGGAGCGAAATAAGAACAGCAAATGGCCTTCGACCCGAGTGGGTATTCATATCGACAACTTTATGGGATTCAGATGAATGTATTTGATATCGCCTCCGTTGCCTTGACATTATCTATAGACATTGTTGGAGGACAGGAAACAATGGAACCGCAACAATTGTATTCTGCAACTTATTTCACATGTTGGCTGTATCATGTATGAAGTTGGTACTGTCATATTATTACTATTTAATCATATGACTGCATTGGAACGGGAAGGTACAAGTAACATATATTATGGTTGGACACGGTATTTGAGTCATGAAAACTAATATGGGAAGCTATCAACATAGGAGGGACTGTGAATAAAGGGCCCTCATTTACGAACCAGATTCCTGGTATGATGGAAGAGAGCCGTCTTGTACAAATTAACAAGAAACCCATGGGCGACTACACACAAAACAAACGTCCACAAATCAATGGCACTGCAAAACATTTGTATGCTGGAGAGGTGCAAATCACCCCCACGCAGACTCTGGCGAATAAAATACAGCGAAGTAGAGTGATGTGAACAACTTTAGGATTCGGTACTTTGAGGCAAACGGTATTCCTGGAGGAGCCACACATTGAAGGTTAATGGGCTGTGGCTGTTATCGATCAGTCCAACCCATACCACGCACACCGCTCCCTCCAAATACCACCCTCCAACTCATATCCCTGCAAAACGGCGTCGTTACGTATGTGACGCACAGGTACTTGAGACATTGAGCTGTCCCAGGGCTGTATGGATGCTACTTGTCAGGGCGAAACGGCCATGACCGTGTCCAGGCCCACGTCCTTTCTAACACTTTACACGAGCAATCGCCATCATTCACGTCCTATTCTTGTGACACTGAAGCACGTCCAGAGGAAACCAATTACAAAATACGTTGACATCAACTATGTAGTATTTGTGTTCATGTAAAGGTCACTTTAGAAAATGTCTTTAGCTAGTTTCATAGTGAAATTAAAATGAATCCTTCCATTGCCACAGGTCGATCGTAAAACCTCTTTCTAATGGCCCCTGACACCAAGAGGAGTAAAATAAAAGTGCAATTCACTAGGTGCCACGGTCCAACACCTTCAATATAAGAAAGGAAAACAATGTCGACATGTATTGCACTGGACGCTTCATCAGTATTTACCAATGCCAATATTACCTTACGTTTATCGTTGCTTTGCCGGCCCAGCAATACTTTATTACACACAGTCTATGGCGGTGTTTCACTTTATAACGTTCACGTCTGCACAGTAATTCAGTTTGATATTATCGAACGTATCGTAATGGCAGACGGCCAGTCTTATTACTGTGTAACAATTTGACCACAAGGCTTCAACGGGATGTATATTTCAATTCAACATGAAAAAAGATCGGTACGTTTAAATGTAGAAATGTCCTAAAATCAAAAATGAAGAGTCTCTGGTCAAGAAATAATACTTTATTGTCTCCTGTATACTATATGATGTATCGTGTATTGTAAGTGGAAGGCATTGCAGTTGCTTGTGTGCATCTCAATGGATCAATATTTGCCAAATAGAGAGTTAATGCTCCTATTGAAGTTCAAGTGGCACGGCGTTTATATGAGGCTGTTGAGCATCGCAGCTCACTATAGAGAAAATGAAAGCATATCAATAAAGAAAGAAATTCCTTACAATAATACCTACATGCTGAATGTTTCACTTAAGCGCCTCTTTTCACTAGACGGCGATCGCCAAGCGTCCGTGCAGCATCCAAAATTAGGTTTGATCTGTGTGATCTTTGATTTCGTAATTGGAATATGATTAAAGACGTAAAAAAGGTATGACTAAAAAGTAACAGATCATACAAAACGGGAAAATAATGGGATTTTTTGTCTAGAGAAATTCATTTAGCGATCTTTGGTCGTACGACGGTCGCAGACTCTAGTGGAAAGGGGTTGTTTAATGTATCCATAGCTGTATCATGCTACACGTGTTATCTGAGATGTAACTTAAATATATACCTTTTTGCACACCCCGATATGTTCCATTGCTTTCAGTAAATGATGTTAACATAATTATCTTCACTCACATGACGTCATGGTACCCATTTCCGTTATTTTTACATTCACTACGTTACAAACACGTATCTTTTTTTATTATGTACACTTACGAGTATATACATTGTTGCACTGCTCCGATGTAAATTTTATATGTTATCTGTTTTTTTAAGTCACTATGAAACTAATATTTAAATCTTCTTATACATTCTTTACAACACAGCGCAGTATTCTTACAGTCTAGCGCCCTAGGAAAGGGACCATTTTGAGAAAAGCAACCGTCGTGATATATGTACTGCCTTCAATATATGAACTGTTTATTTTAACGTAATGTATATTTTACATAATATAGAGAAACTGATACACAATATCATGTAATTGGTCCACCTTTCACCCCGTACAAACACATTGATGTTGATATCCATTAGCTTTATTTTCAATTCTTTGGAAGCCAGAAACAGCCTTTCAAAGTAAAACAGCCCTAAAATATTGCAAATTGTGTATATATATTCACAACTAACGCATACAAAGGTATTTATCATCGTGAGGCACGGGTTGAACAATGTACCCTTGTTCAAGTATCAATAAGCCCGACGTTAAAACCATTGAACTTCCAGATTCAGATACTACATCGTCTAGATGATCAGCTCGCCATTTTCCAGTCTTCTCTGTTCGAAGGCAACATTGGAGCTTTTTCTTTCTGTAAAATAATGAAAATTTCAATTAAAAATTCCTCTACAAGTTATCAAATGTAGAAACTTCGAATCGACAACATCCACATACAGTACTGACCATGCTAAGGCTGATAGCTATCTCAGCATAAACGGGTATACAACGAGTATGCCCAAAATTAATTACCTTTAAGGTGGTATCTCACTGCTCTTGTGGCACTGGCGCGGTACTTCGGGGTTCGTTCAATGCGACACCGTTGTGTCATTTTTGCCGTTTTTTTTAATAATTTACATATTGCGTAATACGTAAAAGTATGACAACAAAATAAACAAAACGTAAGAAAATCCGTTCTTTATCTCTGAAATTCGATGAGTAATCTTGCCAACCCCGCAGTGCCGCACCTGTGCCCCAGGTGCAGTGAGATACTACCTTACTCGAGCAAGAAAGCACAAAGGCATCCGTTACCTGTTAAGAAAACCTGCCGTCTATGTTCTGATCCGCCCCCTTCACTTGTTGCAACATTACTCCGTCTCTGTACATCGCTATAGTAATACGTAAACTTCTTCCTCTCTCCGCCGCGCCGCTTCCTTAATAGATACACCAGTAGACACAGACAGATCAGCAACCACAGGCCGCCGGCAGCTGCACCGCTGATGATGGCGACTGTTGTGGACGTGAAACCGCCATCGAGAGCTGAAACGTAGCAAGTTTGTACGTGAGGGCGCAGTCACATAGGTCGTGCGATCGTCGTGCGATTTTGATGCCATGGGATTTTCAAGCAGGCTGTGACAGAACCAACCACCGATTTGGATTGAAAATATTCGTGTTCCAAGAGAGTTGAACTTTGCAGGAGACGTACATTTTTGTCCTCCAAAACGCCTGAAGTTAGCGATCGTACGACGATCGCACGACATGTGTGACCACACCCTTAGTCTAATCTTATGATTTGTTTACCATGATATCTTGGTGAATCACTGGATCTTAAGCTTAAGTGTTACAAAAAATTAATAGCAAAATATAGTTTCAGTTTAGTATGGACTGAACTGAAACTATAATTTGCTATTTTTCATATTATAGGATATATGATTTCTTTTGACTTAAAACAACTCATGTACTTACGAGTACAGACGTCAGAATTACTGTTTCTGATTAAAATATCATTAGGCTGTAACGAATACCTTTAACTTGCATCCTATCAATAAGCGCATGCTAACCTAAAGTTTAGAAGATGGCGATGGAAAAATCGCCGGAATACCCGCCAAGATAAACATGGCGTATCGTGCAAGTTATAAGTACAAGAGCATAACATTATGATATATTATTTCCACTAGGACGACGCTCTCGCCGTGCTTTCTCTGCGACCTAAGATTTGACAGATCGCAAAACAAATTTTATAGAAAGGAAACGAATCTTTCCACACATTGTGTGTTTTGTTGTCTTCCCAGTCACACTTGTACAATTTGTATGATACACCCAGTGTGAAAATGAAGGTTGCATATCATATTTAGGTCGCAGTGAGAGCGCAGCGCTATCACGTGCACCGTCTAGTGGAAAGGGGGCCTTACCGACTACGTCTACGCGTGTATTTCTGGTCCGTGGTCCACCGATTCCGTTCCGTGCGGTGCAGGAGTACGTTCCGGTATCAGTAAGTGCCACACCGCTGAGGACCAGGGCACTCGTTCTGACGTCACCAACGGCTTCATCCGAACTAGCTTTAAACTTCAAACCGTCTCTAGACCACGTGATGTTCGGGGTGGGACTGCCCTCGGCAACGCAGCGGAAAGTCACATGATCGCCGACGGTTACTTCCACGGGCTCCGAAATGCTGGTAATCGAGGCAAAATCTGTGGAACAGGGCGGCAAACCCATTAGTGTCTCCTGTGGTATGTAACAAGTAGCATTACGGGTATGATACATGTGCAGGCTTTCAGAGAGAACAGATACATGCTGACCTCTAGACCACACTGTAGATGAAAACCACACCATTTTGTATCGATTGATGAAGTGTCTTCTTTTCTGGTTCTGGCCAATTTACAAATGTCTAAAATGAAGAAGTGGTATCTGGAGTGGGGTTTTGCTGAGAATTTAAGTCGGTTCTTGCAGGTGGTTAGTCCGACGTCTTGTGAATTCCAAATTAAGTACTGGTACTTTATCTTCATTCGTATATCTGTGGTCTCGTAAGAATACCTTCTAAGAAGTCGACAGGATAACATTATAATTGCCAAATTATGCCCAAAGGCTTATTGCAAAGTTAGAGAGTGGTGATACAGTATACTTTAACAAAATATGAAAATGAAATATATGAATAAGTAAAAGGGGTAATGATATCTATTCAAAATATTTGGAGGGTTTGACTTCTTTTTCGTATGCAGTGGGAGAGGAGTTTTTCAACATTTTCGTAGATAACTGGGTACTTCAATAAGAAGATTATTTTTGTTGAACGTTAAGATGTGAAAAGCTTGGGAAAATTTTGTAGATTTCTAGGAATAATCATTTTTTTCAGGATAGTATTGTGAACTTTGACGGATAAAATGCACCTTGATGTTAACATCCAAATATCAGTACAAAGCCAGAAGAGCAAAACATTTCCATGGGTGCAGCTCCTGCAGATATTCTCGTGCGGACTTCATATTTCATAAACGATTCTCTCGGTGTTTTAAGTTCGGCATTGATAAATCACAAACAAGCTAAAATAGAAAATATTAAAGCAATCCATTCAGTCGTTCTTCAGTTATCTTGGAAACAGACATCCCAATGCAAAACAAACAACAGTCACTACAATACCACCGAGTCAATCAAACAAGGATCGCAAAAGGACTACAGTGCAAGCCACAAAATGACCTGCTTCTTTTAGGAAAATCCCCTAACCTTTTTCGAAGACGCAGTATTCTCTATTGTAAACGTATACTGGGACGACGCATTCGATAGTTACATCTATGCAATTGGCTGCTCATTACATTGAATAATGGATTCATTAATTGATTATGAGATGATTTATAGGACAGTGGTGGCTTTTCCCCCGTGATAATACTGGTGGACTCCAACAAGCTACAAAATCAATATGCTCTTTTATGAGGTCATCAATTGTTCCAGGGTGTTTCGAACTATTTCGTGGCCAGCCGAAGTCCATAGGGAACTCGCCAGACCCATTAGCGAGAAGCCTAGATCAATGATTCTTTAATATTGAATCTTTGTCGATTGCTTTTTCAATGTTTGCCTTCAGGGATGGGAACCATATTTTTGTTCCATTTTGTCCCCTTCACCTTCGTCTTATTTTGTTGAGGTCAATGACCTGGAGTCAGGACCAGGCGGCTGTTACCATGGCTACCTGAAAAGTAGCAAGTGGCAGGATATAGCAGGAGGGGTCGGTCACCATATAGTGAGAATGCGATTAATACATTATATGTTTGGGAAATCAAAATTTGGGTAATAAATAAGGCAGAAGTTTCTTAGGATAGACTATGTGTAGGTAAACACTCTGTATTTTCTTGCAAATGCCACCTTCTAAGTTAATATTCATTTGTAACCCTAAGGTATATTGCACGACTATGTTTAAACTATATAGAACATCGATTTACATACAATGTACTCGCAGCTCGATGTGCCCCTCTCCAGACCGCACGGAATTCTGGGCGACACATGTGTACACTCCGGCATCCATCCTCATCACGTGCCGAATAGTCAAAGATGGCGTCCCGGCATCTCCTCCGGAATATTTCCCCAAGAAGCTGCTGGCCTCCAGTCTCGCACCGTCTTTCTCCCAGTAAAGTGAAGTTATATTAGGCTTGGCATCAGTGACCTTACACGCCAGGGACACCGATTCGCCCACAACTGTAACATACGGGTTCCGGGGTCCCACTGAGACCCGGGGTGCCACTGTAGAATAAAGATGAGTTCAAAATGCATTAAACCAACAGATAGTATCGATTACAAATGACCCTGCATATATTGCATTCATCACAAGCATATTATGTACATAGTAAAAATGCAGATCCCAATATGGTATCCAGGTATTCTATATATTACCAATGAAACGGCTGCCAGCCTTTATGAACAAAAGATTGAGGTCAAGGGCTACAAGATGACAATAACTTTCAGAGTCAGGGTGTGTAAAATGCATTTCATTGATGTTTTGGGTCAGGGTCAGCATGAGAAAGTTTAGCTTGCAATTTCCTTCAGATATTCTCCTTCTACGATAGAATACTACTGTTACTTTGTTTAGTCTAATTTTTCACTTTTGACAGACCAATACATTATCAATGACAGAAGAACGATCTATGAGTTTTGGGGTTTACTTTAGAGCTTACGTTGATGAGAGAGGAAGAACTCGGGTGTGTGCAATCTCTTAGCCTTAGGCTTTGACTGCTTGTGCGCATTCAGAACAAACTACTGGAATAAATGGCAACTCAAATGGATTCGGCTGTCATATCTGTCATGCCAGAATCCTTATTCCATTCAAAATGTCATATTCTTTCTCATAGATCTCTTTGGAGTCTGGCATTTAGACCGTCCAGGAAGATAAGGGACATTGAGCCTCGCATCAAATCGTTTAAAGTGTCGTGCACATCCCCCATATCGAGGCGAAAGACAAATAGAGGATTCGTAGGGTTGTTCCAAATAATAGGTTTAAACTATATCTCTTCTTTCAGCGCCTGTACATATGCACAGATTCGTTTTGACATGAAATAAAATAAGGCAAACCAAGCATGAGTAAGCCTACAACATTGGCAATGAATCAAGTCGTCATGATTTTATGTTCAATTAAAAGTGTTGTGTAACACGAACCCTGTAAAGCCAGGTGGATGAATTTTTCTGCTGTGCCACGTTCGTCGGTCATGATTGACAGGGCATACGTGCCCTCATCTTCAGTTTTGGTGGGATCAATCCGCAGGGAAGCCATTCCCAGAAGTTTTGCCCTTTCCTTGTAAGATCCGTATGCACGGTTGATGTTCAAGTCAGGCACATAAGAGAGAACGCTTGTCCTTTTCTGGGACGTGACGTTCCCGTGTAGTTTACTCCACGTGACGGAAACAAGTCTGTAGCTTGTGTCGAAGGCAGCTTGCAAAGTCACTCCGTCACCAAGAGTTGCCACGGCCTCTTCCGGCAGTGTAATAGCTACTTCTTTCTCGGTACTGCATACTGGAAGATGAAACGAAAAAATCGATATTTGCAAGCCATAAATGGTGCACACAGAACAGTTATAAAGTTGAAAGGAATATGCTTTCCATCATTGAGAGACATTAATGCCGCTAGTTTGCTATTTTGGCTTTAAGGTATGTGGGCATCTCGACCACCTGTGTCGCGACATCTACATATAGATAACACCGCACGTCGGGAAAGTGGCCCTTAACAGTCGTTCTTTTCCTCCCACACCAGAATCTCATATATGAGTGTCATCTTTTGTGCAATATCACTATCTAACTGGTATTTTTGAGACGGTAGCCCCATTCACAAGAACTCCATACGCGTAGGGATTTTTAGTAGGCGGACACTCTACAATGTCGGTCCCATAACATTAATGGAGCGTAAAATTAGAATAATCGGGATGTCGTAAATGTTGAGGTAGACGTCCAAAATTTAATGTTTATTTCTCCGTGCGTGACCAAACTCAACTTTCTAGATATAAATACATCGCACAATCTGCTCTGTATTATAGCATGATTACTTCTCAATAGTAAAACGGCCAATAAACTGACAATCTTACCGCTTTCATGATTTATGTCTTACCGGTTCTATCGTCTTCATATGAAAGTTTTACATCAATAGGTGTGAAACAAATAGCACCTTGTCTCACTTTCTTAATCAAACGAAATTTATTGTAAAGGAATTGATATTACACAGTCCAACATCTAACTATGTACTATGTAAGCCTAAGGGTATTACACATATACACTATCACATATAACAACATTAGGTCCTTTGGAATGATTTGTCACTAATAGAAAGGAAGGATGTCTAATTCTTCTCTTGTCATTACTGTACTCTACCGCTACAGTACTATATCATTATCAAACACATCCGGAACTTGTAGACCACAATCATGTTTTCACGCGTGTTAGTCGTTGAATGTGGTGGTACCGACCGCTGGCAGGTTCTGACCTTCCTTTTACCACTTTGATATGGTCTTATATCTCTCCTGGACTCATTATCACGTTAAGGCGGCGGTCTTATGTTGACATGGGAGATAACGCCTCACCTTTGACGCGCACAACCCTGCAACAAGGATCCTCCAAGAAAGCATAGTGAAGGTCACCACAAGGATGGGTTCATACGTGTGCGGACTTCATTAGTAGGGTTATATATTCTACATGTAGCAGGCAACCGCTGCTCCCACAGCGAGGTCGCACAGGAAAATTGACAAGACTCAATAGCTGCTGCCCTGAGTACACACTACGTGGAGATGGTTAATGATGAGGCACCTCACAAAAAGACTACCCTTCCGAGGTATCTTATCTGAAAGAGTAAACCCGCTGAAATCGTCCATGTAAAATACCTGTTATCTCAACAGTGACATAGTGGGAGGTTTGGAGAAAGCAATTGGCTACAGTCGTTACAGTTGTCTCTTTTGCTGTTGACCCGCATAAAATGCCCAAAATTGCGTACTCGGCATTAAATTACTTGCACAGGCTTCCAGAAACCATCGGTCACAGTGTTATTAAGGGTGGAGAATGGATTGCTACGGCTTTTAACAACTCGTTTGGACCGAGGAACTGACGATGATGAGTGACAGAAATTACAGGTATCTGGAACCCCATACTCATCAATCTTTCCTCGCCCTCACGTTTCTAACTACGCGATGACGTAGCATGTGATCCCTATCAGTGATTGAGTAATGCACACCACGTTCTACACAAATAACATCATGGTTCAGGACGAATGGCTAGTTTGCTCATCACAGGGGCAACGAGACCATAGCATGTCTAGAAAAAATACATACAAATTCCGGATGCCGTGCTGAAGTACCGATGGTATACCCTAGGGGGCCCAAACTTCCCCTCAACCTTCGTCCTCCTGTGACTTACCCATAAACAAGATCATCACAATTCATTCAGTCGTTCTGTTGGTCATGAATATCTGGAAACAAAAACAGGCAAGCACATACACACGAGCTCTCACACACACACACACACATACATACCTACATACATACAAGCACGCACACGTTTACACACAAACACACATGTACACGCTCACACACACACACACACACACACATTCTCACACACACACCTACACACACACCTACACACACACACACACACACATGCTCACACACACACCTACGCACACTCACGCACACACACACACACACACACACACACACACACACGCTCACACACAAACACACATCAAAAACTGTACCTCCATTTTTGCAATCATCGCTTACAGTTCCTGTCTACATTTTATTCAACCTACCCGGAATATGAGCGATCTGGGGACAGTGAACATTCGTAGACAGATTAAGGTCTGTGTCTACGTGAACTCTGTCTGAATATAACCTCCTTGGCCAGACCAATATTTACTTGACCTTGGACCAGCAGATTAGAGTGAATAACAAAACTGTAGCCGCAGCGGTGAAATATGACACCATAGACGCTTGCTCCACGAAGAGCCCTCCACACGCATAAGAATTATTGTATGTTCTATTCGCGCTCACTTCCTTCAGGACACTGCAAATCCAAGATAAGAAAAACTGGATTCAGAGATAGCTCAAATCTCCTCCCTTTTTATTATTGCTGACATATTTACATTGACGAGGTAGATACAATCACTATCTTTAAATAAATCTGACGTATGCTGAGATTACGAACGGCTAAAAAACGGCTACATGTCAAAGGGAGATACAAACAAGGTAATTAACTACTAGTTGATTGTTTTTAAGAGACTACGGATTCCCAACTGAGACAGCAGGCAGTTGGAAGTTATTACATGGATCATTGGTGTTCTTAGAAAGGGACGTTCATTCCCCTTGCAATTGCATTTACAAATATTTGACACTTTGGGGGTTTTATCGTGTTTTTACCCACGATAAAATATGTGAGAGAAGTATGTTACAATTTTAAACTCTACATCCGTGCAAAAAATAAGGCGCTTACAAACAAGCTTTCGATCAGCCCTCGTAAAGATCCTTGTAAAGTTGAAATGACCTAAAGCCTAAGTCACACATCCAGACCAGCAGTGTGACGTCAGCAATGGGTCGAAAGCTATTTTGTTATACCCCCTTTCCACTAGGACGGCGCTCTCACCGCGCTCTCTCTGCGACCTAAAATTTGACAGATCGTTCAACGAATTCTATAGAAAAGAAACGAATCTTTTTACACCTTGTGTGCTTTGTTGTCTTCTCAGTCACATGTTTACATTTTGTATGATATACCAAGTGTTAAAGTAAAGATTACACATATCCTATTTAGGTCGCAGTGAGAGCGCAGCACGATCGCCGTCTAGTGGAAAGGGGGCCTAAGCGATTGTGTGTGCGGATATAAAGTGTTATGTTGACTACTTTCACAGATGTAACTTACACTAGAGTATATGTGAGAGCGGGTTTATTTTCAATATGCTCCAGCTAGATCTACCCTTCTGGCTAACCGTATTCAGAGGGTATTTTGAGAGGCCTGTAGGCAGTAGTGCGCTACCGGAAGTTTTAATGCTGACCAATATACGTACCAGACAAAGAGTAAAGTGCATTTATCTTCCCCGTAGGAAAACTATAGATGAGCATAAACCCATTTCTGAGACACTCCTTTTACAAAGTCAAGTCCATACCATTTTGCTGTGGGTCAGGCAACGGTATGCAGCACTCAGCGCTCCTGAAACTTTTAAAAGTCTTACCTGAAGCGATAGATGCAACAGAACGTCCCTGTGGATTTGCAATGTAATGGATGACTATTTTGTGTGGAAGTTATCGTTTATGTTTTTTTTTCTTCTTTTATTTCTTTAGGTTTTGTCCGTGTCTTCTGCACATCATCTATGCGGATAGCGTTGGGCAGTGGTGAATATTCAAAATGCAGCCTCTCTATCTATTGTACTCTCTTCAAGGCAAGTAACATCCACTATCAACTCCTGCATCTTGGAAGGTTTTTGAGCCGCCGGGTAGCGCTGGAATGGTAGATGGAATCATCATGCCATCTTGAGAGAGAAAAACACAAAGCAAAGGGCGTATCCATACATGTTTGCCTGATGCCTAAAAACACAAAGTCAGTCTACATAAAGGCAAGATAATAGATCATATTCTGCCCTGGGTCAGACACAAAAAACCTTAATGGTTCTCTTACCTTGTAGGCAAAACCTAAATGCGTCCCCTACATAGAGAGATAAAGATGATGCATGTCGCCACATCTCTTGATATTATTAAGTAAATACATTTTTACATCTTAAGTTTTTTTCTTACATTTTATCTTCCTCGCAGGACGGCCTGTAGGTAAAAATAGTTCAGCCCAATGGTAATACCATGGTCCTTGAAAATGTTTTTCTACGCACACGTTAACATAGATGTATAGTCCTTGACATATACTTGATCCCATAAGCAGTGCAAAATAGGTAGCGACAATCCCCCGGCTGGTAACGATGTGGTCTGTGCGCTGTTTTCCTAAAGACCTGTGGACCCTGCGAGACCGAACCGTTACCCTCTACATTCTGTTAATTGCACCGACTGGGACCCGGAATCAACACGTACGTGAGACGGGTTTCCCAGGCGGCACTACTTTCCACAACAATGTGGAGAAGATTTCCATCAACCAGATGTTCACACGAGCAGGAGTACTCGTATAATATAGCGACCCAGGTCGTGTTACATACAAGCCAGGTGTTATATCGACACAGCCTGCTTACATGTGGCATAGGAGCCCGGGCTACGAGGAAAAACGGAGACATTCCAAGCAAATAGCCGGTCGAAATTTAGACGTCTCTGAAAAATGACGAACATCTACACCTAACCAATGACATAGCGCAAGGCTAGAGTAATCATCAGCTCATGCCATGACGAAAGATATAATAAATATTATGGATCATTTTTAAACCTTTGCGTGCCTGATGTACATAGCTGTTGTTGTTGTTTTGGGGTGGGAGGGGTGGGTAGAGAGAAATTTTGGTTCCAAGTCGAAAGGAAATACAACATCATGCCACGTTGATATAAAATGCAGTCGACATTGCTAAAGTGATTCTGTGAATGGTAATTGCGGCCGTGCAACATACCATTTTCATTGATCTCTTCTCCCACTTTCCCTAACCCCTGCAGATGAAAGTAAGATATTACTGTGTCAACTGGAGAGACACATTCGATTGATTGTCGGAATTGTTAATTAAGATCATTAAATCTTTCCCATGGACAGACGAGAAGTAATCGAAAAATAAATAAAAGTGTTCGGACTCATTACATGCGGTGATGTTGGGATAACACTAGGAGCGTGGTGACTTACCTTTCCACAGCACAATACTAGCCGCGATGTGCACGAGTAGACTGGTGGTAGGACGTCCCATGGTTACTGCTTGTTTCCCTCGAGGGGGACCCCTAGCCTGAACTCCACACGAAACACCAAATGGGTGAAAAACTGCAAACCATCACCATCAATACACCTTTTCACCGCGTTTTTCCAATATAACGATCCTTTGGTCGTACGCGGGTATTCCGATCGCGGAAAGCCTACCGCACGCACCGACACGCAGGCTCTGCAATGAGCCAGCAGATGCTAGCGGAGAGATAAAGCAAATCCTAACGGAAGGCGGAGCGATATGGCCCATCATCGCAGCTTCTGCCGCTGCGTTTTAACTTCTCTGTCCCACGAGGGAAGTACCAGTAAATCCTCTCCAACAACCACCAACTGATTTCATTATTGCAATATTCCTGAAATATATATCCAGGACTCTCGTGTGTGGATTTGCATTTTGTAGTTTCTGTGGGTACATTTGTGGGTATTTCAGATTCGGGATGTATGAATATGTTTACAATAATGTCGGCCTGAATCATAATACATTACATCGTCACTTGTACATCACATAAACCTAGACATTAGCTGGATACTTTTGGTGTGAATTATTACATCATTTCAATCATCTTTGTAAGTTTTAGTATTAAATGTACCTATTAGAGTTAAACGAAGTAATCATACATTAGATTTGAGTAAACTTAATTCCGCGGTATTTTAGCTATAGTTTCATCTTAAAGCCAGTTGGACAGATTAATTTCATATGAATGCAAAATATCATACTGCCAGCGGAAATGTTGTTTCTCATTTTTAACAGAAGTTTTAATTATCTCACCTCACCTCACCTAGTCCCATCCTCGTAATTGTATTTAATTATCTAAGTTGATTTTTTAAAAAAGTCCAGTAGTGATATCAGATGAGTTTGGTTGGCAATGATGAATCAGGCAGAAAAAAATGCATCGGGTTTGGGAATTTGACGGTGGCTGTATTTACACCTCATATTCCCGCCTTCGACGGTTTAGTGTTCTGGTGGCTCTGGGGTCTGGTTAAATGGTTTCCTCGCTTGTCAGAAGAGCTTTGTACCTTTGATGGATGAGCCAATAAGGGGACGTCGATGCGACACTTTGTTCGTCTCCGTGGATATAGATAACGAAATAAATCAAATATTCCTCCTCTTACCGACGCGTCGGTCGAAAAAGTGCCGCTGTGTTTTATCAAACTGTTGATCGACCCAAGCGAGGTAGTCACGTTATTAATGTAACTTAGGCAATCACGTGTCACCTTCGGTCTGTACGTCTTGCTTTCATGTGACCAACTAGGGTCAGTACAGAGCGAGGATGCTGCATCATTTATACGTTTGATGTTCATAGGTTAAGGAGAACAAAAGAGATGACAAATGCCTTATTAGCATTAGGTAAATAAGACTCGTGACCAACAGGTTGCCACGCGTGTTCTGAGATTCATGAGCGCCATCGCTTGTCTGCCAGTGCGACACACCATTTGTAACTACTGACAGCTGTTACGGATGCTCCACTGAAAGCAGGGCGCGACAGTTGGAAAAGTACCGCTGAGAAAATCTATTATTTTGTGCGGCATGTCACAACTTGCTTGTAAATATCGTATGTCTGGAATGTAGAAATTCAAGCATATAAATGCAGGTTAGATATTTTGCCCGGACGTTGACCACGTTCTGAATCGAGTGCTTACCTGTGCAATAACCTTACCTTGCCAGCTAAGCGGTAACGGTTCTGCCAATAACGGCACGGAATGTCTTTGAATATAGAGAGGATTTCGGACGCGCCATGAGGTGCCAATAACTAAGACTGCGCCTGACATCCACAAGGTGCAAATGGGAATTACCATTTGTTCGCGGCATGGCAACCAATCCCTGAGATTACCACCTTTGACTGGGAAGAATCAGCGGTGTCTGTAACTACTCACAACACATTTGGGTCGCCTTAGATGCTACAGAAGGGCAAATGCCACGCGTAATGGGCAACTCCAGGCGAGAACAAATAGAGGGGTCTGACCGGTACACTATCAATCCCTGATCGCACAGAATTGTCAGAGGATGCCGGTGACCTTCGGTGAGGATAACGTGTCATAAATCCATAACTACACGTTGGGATGTAAACAGGACAGACCTATACCGTAATTTGGAAGGGAGGTCAGGTGGAAAATCAAACAATCTAAACTTAGGGAAGGCTTCACTTTTGAGGACACTAACTTTTGTCTGACAAATCGTTGCCAAGATATTAACTTGTTTATATGCAAAATATTGCCCTCAAATTTAACTGCAATTTAATACCCTTGGCTTAATGCAATCAACACAAACATAGAAAAATAAGAACACACGGCTTATAAACTACCCTAAATTGATCTCTATTAAGTTAATCCATCGATTACTTTTAGTTCATTTGTGCTTTTCATAAACCAATACCCACAACACCAGTAATAAAAAATAGCTGGGGGCCAGAGCATTCGATTGGACGACAAGATATTGAAATATGCGTATACGTAGCTCTTTTTGAAAATTGTGCGCTTTCAAACCTGCCTGACAAAGGGTGGAAATGTCATCACAACAGCCTCCATTCCAAGGGTATATGCTCACTAACCCCCTCATAGACTCTTGCTGTATTAGCCTTCAATGCAAATAACCAAACAGGGTTTAGCACTGATCCTCGCCACTAATGAAATAAAGATTGCTGACGTGAAGATTGCATTCGCAGTAAATGAGCCGAAGATAACGGGAATAGCTCTGGGTTTGTGATGTGTACCCAAAACCACTAACCTAAATCTAATTAAACGAGAGACCACAAAGTTTGATAGAAGCCAACTAAAAGGTGGGCAATGCCCGTCACGTAGAATTACTTTCTGCATTTCTCTCTTCAAAGGGTTGAGGCCATATCGACTGTTATTGCAGCCTTGAAAGGGGGCCAAGTAGTCTCTGTAATAAAAGATTAATCGCATTTACGCAGCAATTGGGGAATCAATACAAGGTCAATGATACAAGGGACACAACTAGCGGAATAGTGGAAACGTGTCTTGACTGGGCTGCACCTGGTTGAAACCCATCCAAACATGGAGTTGATGAAGGCATCTAAAAATATCTATGTTGTGTTCCTCTCTCAGAACGGTGGACAAAGGGTCAAGCTCAGAGGTCACGAAGTGGACCAACTGTGACTAAACGTTTTCTGGTGATCAAAGGGAGAACAATTCCGTGTGGTTTTAGGATTAATAGAAATGCTGCGCCAGTGGTATTCATTCATCAGCAAATTACATTTAACTTCTGACCTTACGTGATGTGGAAAAGCACCCTGGTATATTGGGTCGTTCGTCTTAGGAATGAAACGAAGCGTGGATTCCAGAGGAACCATCGCTATCTTGTGTGTTTAGCCCGCGTGTGGGGAAGATGCAGAGGTAGTGTCAAGAGTTAAGCATTCCCATGACTTGCTAGCGAACTTCCTGAACTTATTCAAGTTATTCTCGACACAAGGCTCTGTGGGCGTCAGGAGGCAGCGTGGCGGAAAGGTTATCTTGGCGGGATTGCCTCCACACGCCACGGTGTTCATCATACACAAACCCGCTAACATTTACGGACAAGGGAACACTGAGTGGATAAGAAGGACCACTTCTCATGAGTTGTTTCCAGGCAACAATTACATCGGCCCTCTGCTACGGGAGCTCACGAGATGATTACTCAAACCTGGTGGATTAATTTGGGGGACTGATAGATTTGTTGTGTGCCACATGGCGCCGGTGTAATTAGACAGTCGAACAAGCTTAAATGCTTGTGAAGAATTCTGAAATGGAAATGAGATGACACGCCGGCATGTATTAATAATCAACGTGGAAGGATACAAGCTAGGCGCTTTGTAAAGATTGATTCACAATTTTTCATTGAACGGAAGAGCAATAAGCTCTTATAGCTGATTACGTATATCGTGGTCACCAGTGCTTGCATAAGATCCAAACGGAAAATACGGATCAACAGTGTAGCATGTCGGCGCATAACCTCTGCTGTTTGGGTCCAGGTTGCATAAGACACGTATCAGACAAGTAAACACAGGTCTAACCTCAGCTTGGAGAGTGGTTAATTTACTACCGCTAGGGAAAGCTTGCATAACACTAACGCCAACTGTGGACTGTACCACACCTTCAAGATAGGGGTTTCGATCTATAATTCTCCAAAACATGAAAATATTGTTTCGGTGCCCCAAATCTGCATCATTGGAACCTCAGTAACTACCGACATGCCAAAATGTAAATAAATCCATCTTAAGGATCTTATGTAGCTGCGAATACACAAACACGGACAAAAACAATACTCCTGCCTGAGGTTACTGACCCCCAATTACGGAGTAACAGCAAGCAAAACACCGCCAATGTTCCGGCTACATCAGAATGCATGCCAAGTTCGGCAATGAAAAAAAAAAAAAAAATAATAGAGTTCATTTCCTCCTCTACTGAAGACATCCACGTGCTTGCCGACCGGAGTCTAGACTCAATTATTGGTTTCAAAGACTCGGAGGAACATTGTCTTTCATGTTCGATTGAGCTTTCCTTTGGTTCCAGAATTATTGATTAGCCAGTCACAAAGTGTGTGTAAGTAATGAGGTTAATTTAGTACAGTTGAGCTTGGTGCTCAAGTCTTGCTCACATATTTACATAAAGAGAGATATCTACGCACATACTAACTACTAGTTTTACCGCAACTTCCTGGCAAGGGCTTCAATGCGCCCTTATCTTACTGCACTTGGGGCACAGGTGCGACACTACGGGGTTCGCTCACTGCGACACTGTTGTGTTGTTTTCGCAATTTTAATTTATATATCGTGTAATATGTAAAAGTATAACTTAGAAGACAACAAAATACACAAAACAGAAGAAAATTCGTTCTTTATCTCTAAAATTCGTTGAGTCATCTACGAACCTTGCAGTGCCGCACCGGTGCCGCTAGTGCAGTGAGAGTACACCATAAGAGAGTAAAGGCCCCCTCTCACTTGACGTGCGGCACGCTTGCGGCATTGCTGCGTTCGTTCACTGCGGTACTGTTTTGTTATTTTCTCCGATTTGTTATAATTCAGATATTGCGCAATACGTAAAAGTGTGACATAGAAGACCACAAAATACACAACAAGTAAGAAAATTCGTTCTTTATCTCTGAAATTCGTTGAGCATCTTCCGAACGCAGCAATGCCGCAAGCGTGCCGCACGTCAAGTGAGAGGGGGCCTTTAGTGTCCACATGCGTGAACACTAGGGGCCCCGCATTTAACCGGAAAATCAGGTTTTATTTATACTCTCTGCTTATCCCCATTGCCATCATTACTCGCCGTTTGTGAGATCCACTTTTCAAGAGACTACAGAGTTCTTCAGATACTTGTCAGTTTTCCATAGCGAACTGACAACATTTCATGTACATCAGCATCATCTTCTATCATAAATCCTTCCGCTTGCTGAAAGAAGAGACAGCGATACGTCGGTTGTTGTATTTTATCTATGGGAGGCATTCCCGATCTTACAATTCATGACTAGTTCTCTCTCGTATTCTACGCTTTGATGAATAAACCATTGCCCTAGGCTACTACTCCCAAGTTCTATACCCTGCACATTTAAAGTACCGCCATACCAACATCTCCAGCATATATTCTAGACGTGCGTTAAAAGTACACATTTAAGACCGGCATGTATTTTTAATGAGGTGTATGATTTCCTTTACAGAAAGGTGCAATAAAGTTTGTAGGCTGTCTTGTAAGCAGACCTCACGTTTGAAGTCCACAAAGGCACGTGTATTATATGGGTGTAGGAGATACTTCAAGTGCCTTTCATGTCATACATAAAATGCGAGAAGTGTGTAAATTTTACGGACGGTATGTCCAATTTCTGTTCTATATGACCAAAAGCACATAGTGCAACAAAGCTCTAAATACACAGAGATGTTTTCCAACTGTATAAATGCAGTAACTGCAGGAATGATATTAGGAAAGGACAACAAAGCTCGATATGTGATGGCACGTGCCTCTTAGCATACTACATAAAATACTGTTAGAAACGGAATAAGTTAGGGTGGTATCTCGCTGCACCTGTGTCAAGCTTGCGTCACTGCTGGGTTCGTTCACTGCGTCACTCTTTTGATATTTTCTCTGATTTGTTATAGTTTAGATATTGCTTAATACGTATAAAAAGCATGGCTTAGAAGACGACAAAATATACAAAAAGTAAGAAAATGCCTTCTTTATCTTAAGTGCAGTGATATACCACCTTAAACACCAAGGTGTGTCATAACTTTCCATGTCAAGTAAAACACCCTCGTTCACCCTTACCGCCCAAGGAATTATCATACCCGCATGATTCTACCATTTGACTGATATGCAGGAAGCCACATATGAATAATACCATCGATAAGATTTGATAGTCGAACAGCGCGAACCTGCGTCAAGAAAAACAGCTCAATAACGTCGTTAAGGAGAAGACGTTGAACGATGTGCAGGCGCGTCCGTTAATGTACCACTCCATTGCCAGCGTGTTACTTGACACATTACACGATGGGGAGGAACTCGGGAAGGTATTCATAGCTCTGGTTAATAAGTACGTCACTTCTCCCGCACGAGCCAAGATACCGTTTAGTGCACAACATATCCTAAACCAAAGTATACTTCTCTGCCGCTCCCTTTGACGTATTGAAAACATCATTCATTGATGTTTTTATTCAGGATGTCAGTCCGGTCAGTACTTGGATGGGGAGACCATCAAGGAAGACTGGATGCTGTAGTCCGACCAAGGATTCACGAATTCGTCTTTTTGAAGGGACACAAAACGGGATCCCGTGTTCGCAGAGGTGCCTCGAACACGTAAAATCAGCCTCATTACTAAAAAGGATTGGGTACCTACTGGCTGTAAAAAATACACCAGATGCATTATGGCATACAGTTCTTAAAATCCCTTCCTTTCAGTTGTATATCCATGCATAATTCAAGAATTCTTCGAATTCAGATGTTTGTGCCGTATGTAATGCCGCGTCGGCGTCAAAAGAAGAATCATTATAGATACGCCTCATGTTGAAGTGACGAATCACCTGTCACTCGGTATCAATAGCATGTGCGCGAATCCTGTTTACCTTGATAATCCGTGTCACGTTGATTTCAACCTCGCCAACCCACATTCAAGAAGAAAGCATGTGTAATATATAAGGCGCCACAAAATTCAGCGGTTCTTAACAGAGCGCGCAATTCTAAGGCTCATCGCAGACGAGTCGTACCAACTGTCTGCTCCAGTACAAAACACCAATGGTAGTCTGAATTTCATCATCAGAACGAACTTAAAAAGACCACAGAATGAAAATGTCATGGATGACATCAGCGCGCGCATTCATTTTCATCTAATTTCAGAAACTTTTTTTTCTTCTTCAGAGATGGTCAACATGACGAGAAAGAAACCAAAATGGATATATGTTTTGTTTTAGGCTAATGATGGTACTTGTAGAAGTACCACTAGCAAGGTAGCCATAACTGTAGTTGTAGTTGTGAAACTAGTTGAACAGTTGTTAAATGGTACCACTAAGGAAGCCATGACTGTAGTTGCCAACTTCTTTAGTGATGCCAATCTACCACACTAGCGTCACTTTTTTTAACACTTGTTCACTTCTAAAATAGAGATAAATGTGTAGTTGACTGTAATACCCTGTTTGTTCCTTCAATTCCTGTTACAACCTTTAATGGTGTCTGTTTTGAAAATTAAACTTTTCTAGGCTTTCTTCACGTATTTTGTTTTTTTGCCCTATCTGAATATCTTTACAGTCTGCAGAGGAATTGTCATCCATAAAGATTTACTTGCTATGGCCTTTAAGCCGTCTTAGTTAACGTTCCTCGGTTTTAAGACTATTGATTGTCGGTTTCAACCCGTCAGGAGTCGTCGTGGGATTCACTTTACACAGTAGGGAATGTTGTTTGGGCTCTGCCCTCCCCCCACCCACTCACCAGTTCACGTGCTAGATCTATATCCACTAACTGATACCATCGGGACTTCATTATACCTTTACATGGCACAGAGTTGTCTTAGTCTTCCTCCTTTTGACACAGTCTACCTGTATTCACAGTCAGTTTTAATTCTCGCTGTCATCATAGCTTACGATGAATGTCCTTGTTAAGACCCTACCAGACTTTTTCTTACCATAACACATTTCCAGATTTTTAGATGAGACATACAGTGGTTCCTAAAATGGTGTCATAAATAGTTTTATATACATAGGGTATAGGAGATTGAGCTCAGCAAGAACGGGTTACCCATTTGTAAAGAAGAAAGAGAAACCAGCTAACGTAGAAAGTATATAGTGATGAATCCGATCTGAAATCTTCGTCATTACATCTACAGGTAGTATCTCACTGCAGTTGGGGCACCGGTGCGGCACAGTGTGGTTCGTTAACTTCAGTACTGTTTCGTTATTTTCGTCGTTTCTTTTTTATGTGGGCGAAGCCACACATTTAGTTTTTCCTCAGATATTTGCATATTCCACCCGGAAATAAAAAAAGAATGGAAACTGTAAACATGTACTCCAAGTTTCAAGCTTTTTGATTGGCTTAAAGTCTCACTTTGTCGGTTTTACGTCAAAGGTGAACCTATCAACGCACAGAACACAATCGGCGTCGAGTTTGATAATAGCCAATCAGAACTCAGAAAAAATGGAAGCTGTAAACATATACTCCGCGTTTCCAGCTTTTTGATTGGAACAAAGTCGCGGACTGTCTCGGGTGTACGCAGAGGTGAACCAATCAACGCACAGAACACAAAATGGCATTCGGCATGCAGTTGGATAATACTATATAATAGCAGCTGAGACGACCAAACAGGCGCTCAAGGGAGAAGTTGCCCGCCATAGAATGAACGAGATTGATAAATTTTCACACAAAAACATTATGTTCAGAAAATTGGACCTTGGAATCTTGCCAATTCAACGGTGAATGGACATGTTCAAGCTACGCAATACATTTATCTATACCTGTTAAAACGTGTGCCTGTTACATGTTGTAGCACTGGCTCAGTGGTATCATTCACGCGTGGTAATCCAACGCTCCGGGATCGAATCCGTGGACATATAATGTTTTTATTTTTTTTACTGCATTTTCGCGAAAATGTTGCCTTTCTTGTTCTTGTTTTTTGCGATTTTTGCTTTCTTTTCCCTTCGCCCACATCCTGCATTTTTTTTTCAAAAATGTTGCCTTTCTAGTTACAATTAAGATATTGCGTAACAAAATACACAAATCGCAAGAAAATTCGTTCTTTATCTCTGAAATTCGTTGAGTCATCAACGACCCCCGCAGTGCCACACCGGTGCCCCAAGTACAGTGAGATACCACCTTAAATCATTCGCCCTTCTGCGGGTTGGACAGGGGCAGCTGAAATGAAAGGTCTGCATATTCTGTACCTCCAAGATTGAAAACGGATATGTAATTTTTAGTTTGTTTGTTTGCTTGTTTGTTTTGGTGTGTGTTCGCACCAGTCCGAATTGCAAAATGTAACTCCACAATGGCGTAATAAGGCACTTGTTCATAATTACGTAGATGAAAGATCATCGATGGCAGGCAGGTTTTGATGTCAGGGCAAGGTGGAGGAGGTTTATCCCCCTAACGTTGACTTTTGGAACTGCAGAGCAATTTGTGCAAAAACATTCCAGAGAAAATAACTTCGGAACAATAGATTTCCATCATTTTGGGCATGCAGATAGCTTAGGCAAGGTGTTTACTATGATATGCGCGCTATGCAAATGAGGACTTAAGTTGCATATTTAGTGAGAAACTTAATGATTCCATTGTTTTATATATATATATATATATATATATATATATATATATGGATAAAACTTAAATTGGCAAATGTATATATATATATATTTCATGGAGGTAAGGGTATTAGGTCGCCGAACTGTAGTCTTTGTTATATTTTTTGTTTGAAATACCATTCAAATTTGCCAATTTAAGCTTTATCCAACTTGAACTTCAAGACACGATGTCACGTCCTCAACGGCAAGCATTTATGGTTATTTATTTAGTTATCTATAATAGCCTTACCATTCTTATGACAATCCGGGAAGTTTGCTTCAAGGCAAAACCTGTTGAAATACTACAACGCATCCGACACTAATCCTTATCCTTTAGGCCGCCAGCTTTAAAACGCATGAATTTAAACTGATAATACCAGTTATGGCTTGTTCCACATCAGCTAACTAACTCAAACACATCGCAGCATCTACTTTACGGTCTTGTGATAAACATAATCTGGGCAAACCACATGAAACGCTCCTCAAGTGGTATCTCACTTCACTTGGGGCACCGGTGCGGCACTGCGGGATCCGTTCACTGCAGCACTGTTGTGTTATTTTTCGCCGATTTATGATTTACATATTGCGTAATACGTAAAATTATGACTAAGGAGACAACAAAATACACAAATGTAACAAAATTCGCTCTTTATCTCTGAATTTGTTGAGTAATCTTTCGAACCCCGCAGTGACGCACTGGTACCCCAAGTGCAGTGAGATACCACCTTCCGTTCCCTTTGAGACAGCCTAACCCGTACCACACAGCCCCGCTGTTACAAACGACAGGACCGACTAGGGACAACATGATGAACATCATACCCAAGCCCTCGAACGTCACTGTCATATCCTTCATCTTGATGCATGCAACTTTTTATTCCTTTCCTTCAGCTTCTCAATCATTTCAGCTTCTTAATGCCATTTTTAGTCACACAGACAGAAGCATCATTGCTCCAAGCTAGCCACATTTGGCAACGTAAGATACTTGGAAACAGCGCATCAGTCAAATGTCCCATGTCTGTCTAATGTGTCAGTCCTGCTCGGCCTATATACCTGAATATGAGACGGGGTAACGTGATTACATCGTTTCTGTAACATCATGTGGAAAGCACATCACTATAGCATCCGTATGTCTGAAACAGATAATGCACATGAGTATTTCTTCAGTCCTTTATGTGAATACATGTGACGGCTGGCGTTTGATAAAACAACCCATAATGGGCCTCCGGCGCGTCCCAACAAACTACTGGCTTAGGGATGTGGCCAAGTAGCTTAGGGCTTCGTCTTGTTCCTACAGAAAATCGTTGCAACGTATCGGCCATGGTGTATCCACGGATTACATACCACAGAGTTGGGCTTTGCGGAGCCAAATATGCCATTGGCAAGGATCAATGATGTGGAAAGCCCGTGTTTAAGTCTTTGTAGAAGCCTAATGCTATGATAAACTCCGATGGTCCCCACCTTCCTGTTTCTTTATCGAAGCCGTAGGTGTACCTCTCGTAAGTAGGCTATTTGAAGACAGGTGTGTAAATTAGCTTTTCAGTTGTCACATCACCAAAGCTGACAGCTAAGCCTGCATGTTCGTTAATACATACCCTGGGGATGGAAAGGGCCAGATTTTACACCATCTTTAAGCATATGGTTTAGGTTTATGGTAAGTGGCTCCATCTATAAAGATTAAGATCGTGATGAAGCATGTGCTTGTTATAATGCCGTGATACATGTGGTTGAGAGAAGTACTGCCTGTCAGTGCTTTTAAATTTGGACGGATTTCACGCAACGTAGAGAGAATGATTACAGTATATGGTTTAAATGCGAGGCCAAATTAGGGTTGTTTTCGAGAAAAACGGCTGCACAGCGGTGCCATTGGTAAAGGCATCTTTCCTAAATACCTTTCCTGCTTTGTTTTCTAATGATGCGTGTGTAAATCCAATCAGAGAGGTGATTAATCATCAAGTGCTAAATAAGTATCGACATTTGAATTAGTACACAATATCTGTCACAATGACCATCCTCATCTTTTCGACCAAGGAGGTTAACCTCCTTGTTCCGACATACATGTACTGTACTTGTACCGGCTAAAATTACCCGTGAAATATACACTCAAGTATGGAATCAAGCTACGGCATAGTTGGAAATTAAAGTTATTTTGATGAAATCAAATCGAAATTTTAAAGGCAAAAAGCAGCAGAACTAGAAAAAAGTATCTCCCCATTCTAAGGAAGTATCAATGGTAAACGTGGTATCTCACTGCACCTGGGGCACCGGTGCGGCACTGCGGTGTTTGTTCACTGCGGCAGCGTTGTGTTATTTTCACCGATTTTTTTTTTAATTTAGATATTACGTAATACGTAAAAGTATTACTTAGAAGACAACAAAATACACAAAACGTAAGGAAATCCGTTCTTTATCTTTGAAATTCGTTGACTAATCTTTCAAACCCCGCAGTGCCGCACCGGTGCCCCTAATGCAGTGAGATACCACCTCAAGTACGAACTACATTCACCAAATGTACATGCAGTTGTACTTCTCGTACTTCTCCCCGGAGTAGATTAAACACGCGGTCACTGCCAGGCTGGCACGTAACTCATTTGGTGCGGTATAATCCATTACGTGTTCTTCCTAATCCAACACGATCCCTTCGCGTGCGCTAAAAGTCGGAAGAATCGATTCTTCATAACAGTGGATTTTGTCAGACACTCCTCCATCACTCAGCCGAGGTTGTAAGTATCCTTCATCAGTGACCCTTGCGCACTACATCTACTACTGGAGATGGGAGACAAGAGCTGCCGCACAGCTTCACCAGGGATTGGAGAGAACTTATCTTAGGCACTCCACGTGCATGCATTATCTTAATGGTGCATCCGAGAATACACTTGAACTAATACCATTGCAAACCTACCGACATGAGAGTGTTTCCTAATTGACGCCGGCATAACGTCGACTACACCAATAATTCTCACACCGTGTTGAGGTAGATTTAGTGCATGATGTCGATTGATTGACAGACGTCTGTTCACTGGACCTCATCTAACAAGATTAGAGGATCCCTTAACAGTCTTCTGTAAGATTGGTTTGTATACGAGGAGAATGTCAGAACGACAATGGAGGAAGGTAACTAGCGCTAAGAAGTCTTTTAGTTTTTTAAGTCAAATTTAAATGTTATGCTAAAAGAGCATAGCACAACGCAAATCGTTCTTTATACCAACATTCCATGCATGATCCTCGCTGCGACCTAAATTTTGACAGAGCTATATCAATGAATTTCATAGATAAAAACGAATCTTTTCACGCGTTGTGTGTTATGTCACCTTTTCAGTCAACGCTTCAACAAGTTGCATAATATTCAAATTCTCAAGTTAAGTATTACACAAATCCAACTTTTGTGTAATGTTCCCATATGTTACAATTATGAACTCAATACCATTTATACACTTCTTTCTACGTGTAGTCATCTCCCTATCTCTGTGTTCCCTCAAATTATATACTCGCACATATAGAAATCACGAAATGCGCACATTATACTATCAAAACGATGAAGCTAGATCAGGGCTTTGCCAAGCGCAAAGCCTTCTACTTTCGGATATTTTTGATAGTCAGACGCCCGCAGGTTACAGTAGATGTGTCCACGAACAGATAGCAGATACACTTGTCTCCGGGTATAAAGTGGAGCTTCCGTAAATTGAATCACTCCATCGCTTCCCATTTATATATGCCATGTTCTATGACAACTATATATTACCGCTGCAGTTCATATATTGATTTTGGAAGAAATAAGTTACTAAGATAAAGTTCATATTTCGATTTCTACATCCCATAACCGGGGGTGACCAGGGAAGCCATATACAGTTACAGATTACACAAGTTTGGCAGCCTTGCTCGGGGCACTTGTTTTGCCGACATTGCTAGTGATTATTTCAAGGTCCCTGCTCCAAAGCACTTGAGCTGTGTGATAACATTTACCACACTGTTTTATCTCTTTAAGGCAGACACAAACGCACTGCTGAGACAAAGGTGTCCCGCCCAGCATACAAAAGAAGCCTGACTATAGGAGATATCATTCAATATTACCAAGATCAAGTCCTGTGCCAAAAGATGATTCCCTTGAGCGGAAATGATTTTCATTTCAATTGAAATACATAAAACCTCAAGGCACAGGAATAAATATGGTCTATTGGAATCATCTTCAATATCCATCTATATACAATCAAGATATAACGCTGTAAGGGATGGCATGCCATTTTTAGAACTCTCTGGTTTCACATTGACAGTGATTAGTCGTCAATGCATACTTATGAACCAGCTTTGCAAAAAAGTTACTTATCTTTTATCTAAATACCTAGCTTTGCATAGCATTGGTATCATCATATTCATAGCACTTCTACCTCTAAGCCTCAAGTTGCGACATTGTATCAGGAGACTTCTTCCTCGCTTACACTTTGCTTCTGTGTAAGCAAGAATACCTAACCGGTTTAAACTTGCTTTAATCCCTCTGTTTTAGTCGTTACGTATCATTACGTTCCAATAGAAGAGGTTTGGTACATTTTTCAGATGAATCCGGTCAGGGAAAATGTCAGCAGAAAGCCCTGAAGGCACTTTCATTATAGTAGAACGTTAAATAGCTGTTTTTGGCACATGCTAACACCACCTTTATTAACAAAGGGCAGGTTAGACATAAAGGTTACTGTAAGTGGTCTAGGCTGCCATAACAGGCGACAATTGCTTGCCAAGTCTTGACCAAGTCTGATAGGGCATTACCAAACTTGGCTGGGTTTCTTTCCTCAAGGAACATGCCAAACCCATTAGATAACGCCTACAGGCTCTTAAAGGCCACCATACAGTAAAATAGTCGATGGGACATCTTTTAAACAAGATACCAGAGTTTACATACAGGTGATAGGGTAACTTAACTTCAAGTAACAGTTGCTCAAGTAACTGGATGTGATTTTGGAAGCGGCCAAATGTTTAAGGTAGCATGCGTGGTCCAGTAGTTTGCGGCCCTGCCTTTTGAACTAGAAGCCGTGAGTTCGATTCCGACTGTGTCTCTTACCCGACATGCACGCTACCGGAAATTTCGAAAGGGTTGCAGTCCTTATACCCCCCCCCCCCCCCCCCCCACATTAGGCGCGATTCGATCGGACGACGAGTCTGCGAGCTCTAAATTACGAGGAGGCATGACCCTGACGGGAAGGGGGAACTCTGCCATTTCTTCGTCGGCATCAGGGTGATGCCTCCTCGTAATTTAGAGCTCGCAGACTCGTCGTCCGATCGATTTTCGCCTAATGTGAGGGGGGTATTAGGACGGGACACTAAGCCTTGGTCCACTGTTCATTGTACGTGTCGTAAAGAGCTATATGAGTGACTATTATTTGGTGAACTGATAAAGTTACGCACATCCATCACAGTCACGCGTCATACATTTTGGTTGTCGTATGGATGATTCAAAGCGATACCAATGTCTGATCAAACGTTATATCGACTTGGGATGACAGCCAAATATGATGGAAATCTTTCTTCCTTTATCATTTCTTACCGGCTATACGTTGCCTCAGCCGATCAGATTTGGCTCATGCGAATTCCTCCGTGTACTCAGAGATTGCGTCTTGCTTTCTTCATTTTATCTGTGCCATTTCCATGAGCTTGGGTTCTGTCACTGTTCTTAAGACTAGCTGTAGCAAACTTCATACAATATCTATGTGGATGTCTCGGCCTGACACCGTTGTTGAGCCTATGTTACCTTTTCATATCTCCCAAATCTCATGTATGTAGTGTGGCATTACCTGCTTGTCTTATAAATCTCATTTATGGAAAGTTGCATATATGCATGCACTACTTCTTGTGTTACTGTTCTCAACTTAAGACTAGCTGTAGCAAACTTCATACAATATCTATGTAGATGTAGGCCGGATACATCGCTGTTGTATACCTACTTTACCCTTTTATATCTCCCAAATCTTATGTACGGGGAGTGGTATGCACTGCTTCTCGTCTTAGCTATAGCTATAGCAAATCTAATACAATACATGCATCTATGTAGAGGCCGGAGACACCGTTGTTGTATCTATGTTACCTTTCCATAACTCCCAAATCTCATGTATGCAGAGTGGCATGTATAGTGCACACTCGGCAATCCGAATCACCATGCTTCCTCAAGCACAAAGACCACCGATTGAGCCACCTAATACAGAAATGCCATTGATCGCCACGTTAACTTTCTCTTATGCTTATGCCTGTACTTTCCTTCACTACTTTCTTTATTTCTCATTCATAGGAGCACCGTTAGCGCTAACCACCGAAGACATCCTCTGCCTCAGGGAGCCAGGCAGGTCAACAGTGTGCGTGCGAAATTGAACAGTCGTGTCCCTCTTTGCTGACTCCGAGCTTTCTGTACCAACTGAGATGCCTACAGACGTATTCTACCTGTCATAACTTATGTTTGAAGTTAGATCAGATTTGTATGAGACAGGGAAGTTGTACCTTTCTCACGCTAACTTTTAACCAATAGGAGACGGGGCGCGCTGCCGGCTGCCGCCCAAGATGGCATTTCCTTATTGAATCAGATACTGAGAAACTACCTCTGGGAGTTTGTGTATTGATTCAAAAAATTGACCCACCGTTGAATTATTACCGTTGACATGTTTTGATACAGGATATGGGGAATTGATTGTGCGGTAGAGGGAACCACATCGACTTTCCCTCAGCGTGGTCTGATTTAATAACCTCGGCTTATAGCATTTAATAATGTAATATCAAGACTTTAACCATAAATTTTGGATGACGTGAATGGGAACTTACTAAACATGTCATCCTACAACCTTATTCTTTATTAGACAGAGGCGTGGGTAATATGAGAAGGGAAGGTTGTTATCATTTACAAACGTAATTCAATAACTAATGTCTTGGAAAACTAATTACACATCACTGTAAGGATCCTTGTACGAAATATGAGCTTGTTACATCGGTATTGTAATTGCCTGTGACAAATAGACGTGTACAGAAAAAAGATACCGACTACGAGAAACAACCGCTACACTAATACATTGCCGTGCCGGTATATTTCGTGTAGGTAAAATCCCACTATTTGCAGTAAAGATTTTACGTATACGCCCAGCACGATTCCTACTTTGATGTGTGCTATGACTTATGTTGGATCAATGTTGGCCTGGGTACAGATGTGCACTGCCACATTACGTACTGGCAGTCTCAAATGCAATTCGCATTGTAGAACATCGTTTTGTTTCTGGCTTAGTCCGTAATTTTGTATTAACATGAATATTAAACATTACCTACTTCCAATGCTTCAAGTCTCGTGATCATCAATATAGTTTGAACCTCCTGATTATAATCTAATCAACATGGCTGACCTGTTTGCCTGATTAAGTAGATGATTCCAACATTTGACATCGTATAACACTGAATTACCCCAATGACAAATGCATCTGTCGGATGCAATTTACTGTGGAGCTTAATGATACTTCACGTGTCAGCCCTACAGTACGACTTTATTAAAAACCGGTGCTCCAGGATCATTCCTAGTGTGAACAGTTGTCGTAGCTCCACATTGATAACGTCTGCGTTTTCATTTCGCACGCGATTGTCTAATCTGTGGAATTAAGGAGATGATCACTACACAAGGAAAATGAAATAATTGAATGTGGGAGGGCGACAGGGTGTTTTTGGTCTGCTTTGATGATTTTAATTTCATATCATAGGAAAATTACCCCCTGTGGGTATATGGTTGATGAGGTGGTGCCTTTGGGACAACAAATGGAAGATTCGTCCTTGAAGGAGCAGATAATGTATTGTTGTAGCCTATAAAGGTATATCGTCGTACATGTTTATCACTGTACAAGACCTCGATCAATTCTAATGTGATGAAAACTGAGTATTTTTCATGCTGAGACTAATATTACACACAAAATGAGGTCAATGACTTAATATTAGATAATAAAATTGTGCATTTCAATTTTGGTCAGTATGATGTCAAGTGCTAACATTACATGTCAATATCATAGGTGACGTAGCTACGTATGCATCTTGAGGTTACTATCAGTTTACCTTTTTAATCTATCTCCTACAATATTTTCAGAAAGAACGATGAAAAAAGATCACTGATTATAGCAAAAAATAGCTAACCGTTTGTAAATCTATGAAGATACAGAGGAATACTCCAGCTCCAATGGTCTGTAAACAATTAACCTAAAGTGCGCTTTTGTCAAATCAATAAAAGTATAGGCCTATCATGAAGTCATTTCAAAGATGCAATATCCCTCCCATTACACGCTATAATGTGACATTTCAGACCAGATTATTGGAAAACTTACGAATAAATGGCGCTGGCCATTTTCAATAAATGAAGCACCTTTTAACGTTCCATATGTTGTAATATGAGGGCATGGGAGGGCGAAGGCACGCAGATATAATAGATGTCACAGGTTAATTGCGGAGGGAAAATTGGCCTTTTATTGCCGAATGTGTCCGTTCTACCACTAAAAGTCACACCATTATTTCTTATTTATCACGGTGACCTGAATATGCCATGTCAAAGCTGATTTGTTCCGCTTGCAAGACACCCCTTCCATAGTTAACAGCGCCCTTTGGTGCTAGCATGCCCCATCCGTCTTCTCGTGGAAACCAGACACTTAAGAAAAGTTGTCTGTATATCCTCACTTGAAAGACTGTACGATTTGTGTGACCTCTGTTTAGAATGGCGGAAAATGGCAGAGATGTATAGATACGTGGATCAAACAAGACAGGGATAACTCCAACCCCCATATCTGAAACGAAAATGGAGTCTCTAAAACCGTGTCAGCCGTTACAAAATGGTATGGGATGCTTAAGGTGGTATCTCACTGCACCTGGGGCACCGGTGCGGCACTGCGAGGTCCAAAGATACTAAAGGAATTTCAGAGATGAAGAACGAATTTTCTGTGTATTTCTTTCGTCTTCCAAGCCATAACGTTACATTTACGTATCAAGCAATGTCTAAATTTTAACAACCCGGTGAAAATAACACAACAGTGCCACAGTAAGCGACCCCCGCAGTGCTGCACCGGAGCCCCAAGTGCAGTGAGATACCACCTTTGCAACATAACAGGGTATACTTAGAATAGCCCCACAGCTACACTCTCACGTACAGAAGAGAGTAATGTGGAACATCAACTGCAGTAAAATGTCGTTGAATCGTCGTTGATGAATAATTACTGCACTTTACCACCGTGACGCGGCCGCCATGTTAATCCTAATGCAATGTCGAGCTAAAAGTCATAGCTGGCATAACAAGCTTAAGGTTACATTCATCATGCAGCACTGGACGCTAATGAATATTCACTTAAGCCATTCTTCCCGTAGTGCCTTTAAAGTAGGCGACTTTATACCCTGGGAATGCCAAATGAATGTAGATTGGCAAGTCAAACGCAGTTTGTTATTTCGACTTTACCGTACTCCACACGGCTTACGCGCGTTACTGTTCAGACGTATGTAAAAGTATTCACATTAAGGATACATCAATAGACCAAAAAAATCTATACCTTCTGGGCCAAGAGCCAGTCTCTGAAGGAGTGCGATGGTACTTTATCTACATGTGGTCTTAGGCCCCCTTTCCACTTGACGGCGCTCTCACGGCGCTCTCGCTGCGATGGAAAATTGGCCAGAGCGCGGTGAGAGCGCCGCGACGCCAGAAAAAGCTGCTCTAGTGGAATCTCTCCGGCGACCCCAGCGCGCTCTCACCGCGACGAAAAACTCAAATGTCAGCATCTTTTTATGAGGTAGCAAAGATTGGAAAGATTACTCAACGAATTTCAGAGATAAAGAACGAATCTTTTGACGTTTAGTGTATTTTGGTATCTTTGAAGTCATCCTTTTACGTCTTACATAACATTCAAAGTATAAAATCAAGGCTGTAAACAAATCCAATTTTGGTCACTGTACAGTCACTCAGACTGAAATATACACGTTTCTCTTGCTGTTTTTCTTAAATCTGTCATGTAGCTTGTTCACCACAAATATCTTTATCATGCCACGTTATTGGTAAATCATACAACACCGAAACACTTCAATTTAATTGAAAATGGGACTTCAATAATCTAAATGTACAGAAGGAGAACAAGAAAACCTAATGTCATCATGTTGAAATTCAAAAATTAGTTGAGAAATGATAAACCTTTGTTTTTAAACCTTGCTTATTCCATCTCAGTTTGTTTAATTGTTCATCACCGGTACATTTTGGACATTTCTCCGGTTTCTGTCTATATGTCAAATATACTTCTTCACAAACCGCAGTTGAGAGCGCAGAGAGAGCGCGGTGAGAGCGCCGTCCTAGCTAAATTGGCATCATAAACCACTGTTGAGACCTATTGCGCTCATCGCGCTCGCTGTGCGCTCTGTTGGCGCTCACGACGCTCGCTGCGCGCTCTCTTGGCGCTCTCCCTGCGCTCATCGTTGGATCGCCGTCCACAGCGCTCTCACGGCGACTGTTTTGAGCAGGTTCAAAACAGTCGCGGAGGTGACGGCGACCATGGCGACCATGGCGCTCTCACCGCGCGCTCTTCCCGCCCTCATGGCGACCTTGGCGATCCCGTCGCGCTCTCACCGCGCTCTTCCCAATTTGAGGTCGCAGTGAGAGCGCCGCGAGAGCGCCGTCCTAGTGGAAAGGGGGTATTATCAACAGTCGGTCAGTCAACTCACCGGCGGACATAACGAAAATAGCAGCAGCTGCAATTCTGCATCTAAAGTAAAATGCAGCTACTGCTACTATGGCAGCTTACAGCAACATATATTGTATCGTTGAATGATAGCATGGGTGCGTTTAGCTACAGCGGTTTTTGGATATTCTTTTTTAGAGTAGAACAGTCCTTTGTGTATTCTAAATGTATACGTAGCAACACGCAGTTGGTATTTTAGCAGACCTAATTGCGGAACAGAATAGCTGTACCTCAAATAGTTTTCCTAGTCGGAGGTTAAGACTCAATTTCTTTTAGTTATCTGGTTTTAAACATACGCTGCATATAAAACAATATAGAAAGGTACGTCGATGTAGGTTAGACATCCAGGTAATAAGATACGCCAGAAGTAGTTACTCAAGCAACTGTATATGGTTTTGGAAACGGTCAGACGTTTCGGATAGAATCCACTATCCTTCGTCACTGACACTGAAGTGACCTGGAAGAAACAGGTCTTTTATACTCTGAATATAACTATGAATGAAGACAATTTCAGTTGTCCAATAGGAAACGTTATAAGACAATTCAGACTGAAGACAATTTGGATTCCGAAGGGAACAAAGGTGAGGCAAAGTCAAGCTGAAGACAATTTATAGAAAGGTCCGGAGGCAAACACATAATGTTTGCTTTCACATGGTATGACATAAGAAAGTACTGCCCTGTTTATTCTAGCTGAGACACATATATATGATGACCACCTCCTCCGGCTTTGTCCTGCAACTAGCTACATTGTATATTGTGTAATCGAATGCCACAGGGTGTCTACTACTCACCAGTAAATATGGCGCCGTTCGGTCCAGGTCATTGACTTTACTTGTAATTGTTTAGAGCGCAAAAGGAAGATGAAAAGGAGCAAAAACAACATGTTTCCCTTTCATGATGGTATATGTGTAATGAACTGTGTGAAAGTTGACTCTTCTTACTACCCAGACCTATGTTTTGGCACCTATGTAACCACTTTGTTGTCTGAACTTCTACGCAATGTTACAGTCTTGCCAACATCGAAAAACGATTTTTCTGGACCTCATTCTTGTCTGTTGTCTGAGGTTACCTGAAATGTGCAAGTATCCATGACGCTAGATAAACTGAAGCTAATTCTTGTGCCATATAGTCGTGCTGGACGTGGTCCAAATCATCCAGCTAGGCGCTTAATACACAGGCTGGATGTTGTAGTCGATCGATGGTAGAGAGGATATTCCTTATCGTACGTATCTGGGCTTTAGAAGTTTTACCCTTCATTGTCAGTCTCCCTGTGTACATATAGTCCAGCTTACCGCGGTGATGCATAAGCATCCAAGTCAAAACTGACCTCAGAGAGTTTGCTTCAAAATGGCATAAAGTTCAAAAGCATTACGTGCAATTTTGAAAGTAGGAAACAGAATTTTAATTGGGTAGGAGTGAAATTGACGCCCGGTGTAGAAGCGCATTAGAGGATAGGGACAGGTCAGTCTAAGTCTATATGCATGGAACACCCCAGGGCCTCACCTCAATTTCGTTACCATGGTAATATCTCGACCTGTTTACCCCGGTGACACCTGGGTAAAAGCGCTGCATTTGTCTTCCGTTGCAGATTATTGTAGTGTGGGAAAGTTTACTGTAGTTAAAACGGTTTAACTGTAGCAACGTCATTTACAACTGAACAGGATTACTAAAGAGCACTAGAAGATGAAACACACTTTATTTGTTATTGTCCACATCACAGTACCGAAAGGGACGAACTATATAAACTAGTTAACAAAATTTTACCAGCTTTGCACAACATACCTAAATGAAGAAAAAAAACACAATGCATGTGTCTCCCAAAATGTCGGGAATTTTATCCTACACTGCATACAGAAAAGAAATCAATCCCGATAGCATTCGTTTTAGTTGACGACTTTGATTTCACTTTATGTTCATTTCATTATTGTATACTATCATAATACCGTATTACTATCAAAATTGTATTTCCATGTATACTTGCAATCAGTCTTCGGGCATGGGTTTGCAATAAAGATATCATTACTATTATTTAAGTTTGGTTGGGGACGTTTTCTGGGATTTGTCGTAAAGTGGGTTTGAGGAGGGCCACACATCTAGCATGTTAAAGAACCCAGCACAATAGTGGCTTTTCCGATGTGAGGATCATACCTATAGAAGTATTGCCTTACGCAACTTGTGATTCACGTTCAACATACTGGTTTGTTCTGGCTTAAAGCCGATCTACACGTTATACGTGATGACTTAATTGTGTCACTAAAGGCCCCCTCTCACTTGACGTGCGGCACGCTTGCGGCATTGCTGCGTTCGTTCACTGCGTCACTGTTTTGTTATTTTCTTCGATTTTTTATGATTCAGATATTGCGCAATACGTAAAAGTATAACATAAAAGACGACAAAATATACAACAAGTAAGAAAATTCGTTCTTTATCTCTGAAATTCGTTGAGCATCTTCCGAACGCAGCAATGCCGCAAGCGTGCCGCACGTCAAGTGAGAGGGGGCCTTAACAAGTATCATAACATTCTTGAACTAGTTTAACTGTAATATCCAGATTATCCACGTTATGCAGATAGAACACGTGATTCATTGAGAAGTGGATCATAAGTTGTAGGAAGTTACAGTTCTATCTACGTAACGTTACGTCACGGCAGCAGTGAGTTTTCATTCCTTGACAAAGACTGGTGCTGTTCAGTCGAAAATTTGTGCGAGTCCAATTTTTGTGTTGGATGTTACAGTCAAACTAGTTCAAGGATGACTTCTACCAACACAGATGAACTTTCAAGTTAAGTATTATAATAGTTCCGCGAGAAACCCCCACAACATGTTCGGCAATGATTGCGCTTCTTCAAAGAACATTTTCGTTTAGAATAACGTTCGGGGATGTGTGACCATCCCTCATGCAACTCCGGTTCCTCTCCATAACCGTGAAATAGGTTGTGACGCGTTTTCCCATCCTGGCGGCAACCGACAATTACTAGTATGAATAGCAAATAAATCATTCTTCTTCAGCGCTGATGCGCCTTTCAAGGTGATTTAAGTCAGTGCTGTTTGCTGGTTCCGCCGTTGATTTGTGAAAATTCTAGGCCAACATTTGATCGCATGAGCTGCTGTCTGTATATATGAGACAGTTTTGTTAACGTTGCTAAAGTTGATAGTGGTCTATGGCGGCCTGCTGTCTAGTTCCTCGTTAACATGTGAGGAATCTGTTGTGTGTTATACCAACTTATTGGGTTCAGGGTCTGGTTCGATGTATTGAGTAAACAGACGGAGACAACGCTAAAATGATCATTCAAATGTACATTGCCATGTAACAGCTAATTAACCGTTATTGGAAACGGTTCATCGTAAGTACATGTGCAGAATAGTTATAGTAATACAATGATTAATGTTTAGTGCAAGTTATTGTCCAAGGGCTAATTGCAAGTGACAGAAAATGGAAGACAAATGATGGTAAACAGTACAGTAAGCAACTACTCTTACTAGTCTAAAGTCTAATGCTAAACTAATTTGGGTTTGACTTCTTGTTCTTAGACAGTAGAAGACGAATGATCCAACACTTTCCGTAATGTGTGGGTTTTAAACAACACCTGTTGGGGGTTCGTTTGCTTAGCCTGGTATCCAGCCGTAGTATAGCTCCCAAGTCTCTTCTCTCCCCTTCGCAAAATTTACGAAGAGGAGAAAAGAGACCCTGGAGCTATATTACGGCTAGATACCAGGCTACGTTCGCTCGCTAGGGCCTATGTATTGCTTAACACATAGGACAGCAAATTTCCTTGTTGTTTCAGTAGCAGGGTATATTTTACAGGGAGTGGTTGCTAAAACCACTTCCTCGAACACTGGACGCCTATTTCCATCCGAAAGACGAGTGCAGCCACAACCGAGATGTCATATCTAGGATCAAAACTGGGTTTCCAAAGTTAGCTCAACTGTGCGGCTGTTACCTATTGCACTAGTACTTGCACTATTTAGTTGAAGGTGAGGGTCGAGTAGTCCCGAGACATACATCATTTTTGCATGTATCTGTCTCATGACCTTTTCAACACAAATTACACTGACGGGAACATTGGAATACTGGGAGGTTTTAAAGTACAGCAATTAATCAACACTAGACAGACAGAGAAGTGTCGTAGGATAACGAATCACTTACAAAAAGGTTAAAGCTCTTTGTCTGCGCACTTGAGATCAATCACATCTAGGACCATAGTGGCAAGGCCACAGTGTTTGAGGGACGCAATGTCTTTTCTCATTTCATGGTAAACAGCAATGCACCAGAGTTATGTGCCATAGGGCACGGTAACTTTTCATAACCGCTGCGTATATTGCTATGTGAGCGCATCACTATCGTTACTACTACTCCTTTTTTTTCATAGCACTGTCTGCTGTATAGTAGCAAGGTGGTACATATGACAGTACCTAATTCTAGTCTAGGCGGTTAGAGACGCATGTGGGGGAGCGCCCCCTTGTGACCCACTAGCCTACTGCAGTATTTCTACTGTTGGAAATAAGCTGATCGTGCTCAAGTGATAGAAAGTTTAAGGGCTAAAGTTATTACCTGATGTAACTGTTTTAGAGAGAGATCAGTATATATTATTGTCTTACTTTGTTTGCAATTGGCATTAAACGCTAACTTCTAATCCTAACCCAAAACCTAACCTTAGGGTTCTTTGTGGAAGTAGGCAACAAGTGCACTTTGAACAAAGCAGGACTCTTACCTTGTTCAAAGTACTCTTATGCGAGAAATTTCGTTCAGTTAATCATATATTCAAATCAACAAGGCCTGGTGAATGTACAACTCTCAGTTTGGAGTCAACGCACACAATGGATAATTCACATTACAATGTACTTCCACTTAGGTACACCACACACTCAATGAGTGTGTGGTGCACCAGTTTATCGAAGATGAATAGGCTACCCAGGTGTTTGAAAATAAACAAAACAAAACAAAATGATACACCTTAAACTAGGCAGATTCTCCATGCTGCGAAGACTATTTGAAATTGCAGCATTATTCGCACGCTTGCATCAGTGTTGGGGTTACCATAGGCTGTCATCCATCTAATCAAATCAAAATGGCCTAATCAAACCAAACCAAGCATGTTTGCTATTTATCTTATTTATTGGTAAATGTGACAAAGTACATTAAACAGACTCAGCCAGCGTCGCTGATATCAGAGAATCTACAAGTAGAGACAAGCAAATACGACAAATGGTGATATAACATTACACATCACTAGCATTATCAAAAACTCTACAACATATCTAACAAGTTGATTTCAAATCATTCTAGAATCTATTTGGGTTGAGGTATTAGAGTTTTATTACAATTAGATTACCCTAAAATATCAAGTGCAAAGTTTGAAGGTCAGATGTCAAATAAAGGAAAAGACTATTTATTCATAAGATGATTGAAGGTTCACAGGTGATATCACATATGTCAAATGATAGGGGAACAACTGGAAGTAGCTAAAACCGTTTTGTTGACAAAATGTAGGTCTGAAAAGCAACGAAAGACTTGTGTTTGTATTGCAGTCGTATCCCGGAGACTCATTGAGTTGGGCGGTTTTTTAGTAAAGATAGACTTCTTACTCTGGCTTTTGAAATTTTTGACTACAACACTGCCAGCAAGATAACCAGTAGCACACACTGAATAATCTTCTTGTTCAGAAGACAGGGCATATCAAAGTGCTATTTCGCCGTTGCTCGCAAGGTGCGCTGATAATCAATCCTATGCCAGACGGCTATGCTCTGTTTTCAACTATCCGTATTCTTAATTTTCTTCATGCTAACTTGGCAACCCTTATAGAATGTGTGATTCGACATACGTACACGTGTCGACAATGTTTGACAGACCTGCATAAAACATAAAAATATTTTGAAATATTATGTCATATCTGCAAATAGAATCCCATAAGATATCTGTTGATACATTTGTCAACAAGTCCCTTTGCTGCTTCAGTACTATTACTGCAAGCCAGTTGTATTAGTCTAGTCCAGTAGCACCAATTTTACCAGTTACCACCTTGTTGGAATCAAGAGCTCAATTGTACTTCCAATTTAGCTACAGAGACATCCCCAGTATACATATCCTGCACCTTGTTTCATCTTAACCATAGAATGAAACCAAGCGTCTTAAGATAAATGATGCGTGTCGAAGAAATGCTATTGCACAAAAGGAAGTAACACTCGAGCCATTTCACATCCAAACAGAGCTTTCCTCTATGATCCACAAAGAAAATGAGGCAGTATCAGGAACAAGGACGAGATAACCAGAGAGAGAATGGCTGGCCTCAGGCTGTTATTACTGAACTGAGCACCGACGCGATAATTGAGGACATTAATCAAAGTAATTACGACAGAAAAGGGCAACATGTGCCGAAAGCCTCCGGGAAAAGCGTGCTTATTGTGGCTGAGTTTGCATCGTTGAGTTTGAAATGTCATCTGCTGTTTCTTGTGTTTGCTATAATATACAGGTGGATGAGCAGACAATTGGGGTCTATGTGATAGTTTGATTGACGTGTAAAGGGCTAAAGATAAGGCTTTTAATATTCTAAATTTTGCAATAGTAATAATGGCAATAACAGAGATATCCAAGCATATCTGCTCTTTTATCTCCACTATAACAGAAAAGCGAGGAGAAGTTGAATTTATCCAGCAATAGTCTTATTTTGTATCTGTGAACTATATCTTTTTATCATGTCTTGTTGTGACCTGTACTTAGCCCGGTGTGGCAAAAATGTGCAATAAAGGTCTTCATTCAATTACAGAGATATCCGAACGATATCTTTTTTAAATGGAACTATTGACTTTGACAAGAACAGTATTGGAATTGCAAGCTAAATAACTGGATGTAAAATGTTTAGGCTACAAAGATAGCTCTAATTTGCAAACCTTTTTATGTACCAGTCCGAACCATTGCATTACTTTGTTGTTCCCTGTTCGTTTGCTTGGTCTATTTCTAACAATAAACGCCAAACTACGCTTCTTTCAAGCGCAACTAGAACTCTTCTTTTATTCATCTCGTTACCTTTTACACCTGAATATATAACGCTACGTACCATATAGATTTTTTGGACCTGCCCTTTATTGCAGGACGCTACTCTGGGCCTTTAGATAAAAGCTCTTCTGACTTTCATGTGGACACAAGAGGATGCAAGGCTTTTGAAAAAGCGGGACGGCTTGAATCGATCTCATAGATATTGCCCATTCTGTCCAAATGAAATTGAAGATGAACGTCACTTTATCATGGAATGCTCACAATATGATGATAAACAGTGACAGCTGTTCACCTGCCTTTCCTCTTGTTCAGAAGAATTCAATACATCCCATCCTTCAGGAAAATTCAATTACATTCTTGGAGGAGATATCCCTTACTATGTACAAATAGATATGTCAAAGAAGGTCATGGTGATGTGGTATTCATATACTGGTATGAACGTTAACCCATTTGTACCCACTTGTTTGTTTGAATGCATAAAATTGTATACATGTAGTTGTGGTTAATCTTTCAAAAGTAACCGTAATTTTGTTTTTGTGTCACTAAAGATTGCTATGAATCATGACAAGGTGCATTTCATCGTACTGCCCCCCCCCCCCTCCCCCTCATCTTCCGTTTACTCTTCCCATCATGCCTTACGCGCGTGTGCTCCTCTACAGAGTGTGTTTAATTTGTTAATATATAAAGAGACATAATGAGGTTTTATGGCGTCCCGGGGGACCTGATTGACTCTGAGCTGTGCCTCGACATCATAAAACGCCTGGCCCACGCCCACACGGGCGATTTCCCGTGGGACCCCGCAGGTGAACGCTGCACCTGTCGCGCACAATTGCCCGGATGTTCCGACAGATGGCCTGTAAGTAGTTGTCTAGTCACGGGGCTATGCATCGCTAGCACGCCACAAACGTCGATGAAACGCCACCGAATCATAAAACGTCAGCTTTCTGCACATCAATGCCACAGTAATGAAATATCGAATCTTATAATTAATGAACCTGTACTTTCCTCCTGATGAAAATCTGAAATATTAGCGATTTCTATAGGTAATGATTTACGACCACTTGTCTCATCAGAGTTTACTTTGTTCAAATAGAGAGGGGCAGCGCTGATCGGTGTTTCTACTGTGACGCATTGACACAAAGGCAACGGTAATTGCCACCTCTTTATAACGAGGTATTTCAGAGTTGAATGCGATCTTGATGAACAATACATTGATGAGTGATAAACAGAAAATGACAGTGTCCATTCCATGGGAACAGACAGCGGCACGTGCCAGTTGTCACGCCCGTATTCACACAGACAATACCGTGCAAAATGAGGCCTTGATGTGCCATTGTTCTTTATTTCCTTCTTTGTGAGTGAGGATCACTATATATGTCTGGCCATTGCCTCCAGTACTCTTAAACACCTGAGGCTGAATGAAGATATTCTTCGCCAATAGAAAATATCTCTTGTTTTGCAGCTTTAGGTGGCTTTAAGCTAGGCTGGCAATTATGTCCTTGTCTCATTTTTTTTCGATCAAATCTCTCTGTGTGTAGCCTGGTATCCAGTCGTATCATAGCTTCCAAGTCCTTGCAAATAGCAGAGAAGATAGGAGGCATAATACGGCTGGATACCAGGCTACTCTGTGTGCACCACGGAGCCTTGCAAAGGATATGGAGTTCAACAGTCGTTTCGCTACAGAGAAGAGTGCCGTCCGCTCTTCATCTTCCAACACATGCGTACGACAATTCCCTCCCCCTAACGATTATAGAGATCAGTTATATGGCAAACGTCCAACTCACTCAGTGACTGACACCGCCAAGCGTTACGTGGACGGTATTGCCAGACTATATGTCACAGCGCCTGTATACAGAATGCTAATTGACAGGGCGATGATCATGGTGATATTGGCGGTTTGGAGCGCTCTCTGACAACATACACACATGCACCAATTCCTGACACTGTGTTATCAATCGCTTTCAAGCGTGACTGATATCTAAGGTTGCCCTACATGTAGTTTAACCTACACGCTCTACCGCGCATATGGCAAGGCAATGATCTTCACATTGGAATAATGAACATATACGGCTGCAGTTGGAAAGGGCAAATACTTAACCTTTAACATGATTGTATAGCTGTTCACGACACCATCTTTATCACGCTACTAGTGAATCGACGTTCACAATAAGTTAGATTGTGTAAAAATTGACTTGGTTCTGGACATGAGGTAGTCTATTTGAAGAGGGTACAGGTGGTACCATCTGCACAAGTGCCAATCATCTCATGAGTACAGTTTGTTTGACTTACTGATTACCACAGGCGGGGGTCTGTGACGAACGCGGAGATTTCATTTTATTTTTCTTAAAATGAAATATGTTTGCGCTGTTGTTTACAAAATAGATAATATAAAAATTTACTTTAAGTAGTGTTAGTCAGCATTGCACTCAAAGGCATGGTACAGAAATAGGTGTGTATTGTAAAACAAATGGGGTGATATACTACCCCCCGTCGTATCTAAAATGGATGAGTCCGGTACAGAAAAGAAAGGAGTTATGAATAATACTCCACTCGTTTCTCAGAAAGTGTTGCTGCGTTTGTCGGTTTAGAGTTTCCGTCTTGTATTCACAGTACTACGAAAAACGAGTGACGCAAATCTAAAAGCTTGACACAGAATGGGGTACAGAAGTGCCGGTCGATAACTGTCGTCTGTGGTGTAAACAAGTGGCGATCATTGTACTACAGACGTCCTGACGTGGACAGGCGGGGCGTATGTGGACTGCCGCCGCCGGGATAGGACCTGTACCTCGGCCAGTGTACGGGCACACACGTTCACTCATTGACATTGTACAAACCGGTAAGTCTGTTGTTTTATTCTCTCACCGACTGTACGGTAAAATTAACTGTCACACGAGAAAAGAGTATTTTTTTAAAGCTGTCATACGGTTAATACTAACTTGTGACAATCGTTAAAGGACATCTGTCATATTATCGCATACGCCTATGTGTACATTATACATTGCGTGTATTCTATGCCTTTGTTTGGAAGTTGTTTTCTCACATTTTCAACCGTTTGTAGTGTAGCGTTCCATTTCCGTGCCCAAGGTAAACCGAGTTAATGGCTTTAAGAAAACAGGGCACTTTAAAAATGTCCGCACCTGCTTCTCTCTCCGTCGCCTCTTTGCACAAAGCCGAGGATTTTATCTGCCATATCATATTCACGTCACCATAGCGTTTAACGCGCCAAGGATAATCCCGTATTTAGTCCCGCACAAACTCCAGGCGCTTGCTTAGTCCAAAAGCAATTTGTACCACTCAATAGCCAGTTTTAAATGCTATCCCCGTCGCTTTGAAAGGCTGGCAAAGTAATAGATTTTATATACACTTAGCTAAGCATGGTGGATTTACGTGGTAAGGTGTAACAGCAGGAGTTGGAAACAGCAGCCGTTCTATTGACCTTTAGTGACCTTAGTCTGAGCACAAAGTGCCACATGGTGCGGCACGTATACCATACAATAACGATCAACTCTAAACCGGCGGGTAAACAAAATGTTTTCTAATCTTCCTTGTGGGGATAAGAAGTCTCAGTCCAGCGACTGAAGGAGATATGACTATAGCATATAGCAAGGATGATAAGGGATCGTTTCAAAATTACATTGTACGATGTGGAAAATATCAATTTCATACTACAAAATTAAAGCAAATGGCGTAGATAAACAGATCGGTACTGCAGTTATAGGGACATGATAGTTAAAACATGCTTGGAGATGACATTCTCATTGTTTTAATGGTTTTATTTGTGACGATCCATGCGAAATTATGTGGTCTATTATCTGTATGCGTGTGGCTGAAGGCCGAACACAATCCATTCATGTAACGTAATTATTATGATGCATATCAAAAGAACAATGGTGGCCCCGGGCCGGCCAGCTTTTCTACCCCGTCTGTTCATAGGCGTTGTTCTCATTGTCTGGGACTCCAGTATTAAAACATTACGTTCGGTACAATCTGTCATTCTGCAGGCATGGAATAGTTGTTATTGTTTGCATAGGAGGATGTTCTTTTTAGGTGGGAGCAAGATTATATCATGACTTCAAAAGAAAGTCCCATATTGCAAGTTTTTAAGGATGGTACTTTTTCACTATGAACTCGGTATATATGATTGTAAATACTACAATTCTAGCAGTTTTGGGATTCTAATATCAATCATTAAAAAGAGTATTTTGATAGACGAACAATAAAATTTGTTAGAATACACAGAACAAAAAGCACAATAACTTTCGTATGGTCAACAAAAAACAACAATATATAGGCCAGTTAACATGCAGTGCATTCGCAATTTTGTGACACGATTGGGTAGAGCTAATCTAGTACTCTCCAAGCAGAGGTTAGGCTCCGGATGTCTTTTTAACGTTTTTTTAGTCGTTTTTATCGGGCTTTCTATTTTGTCATTTTTTCTTGAAGTACGCCAGCCAGGTTTTGACACAGCAAGATATTTTCAAAAAATAGAAAGCCCGATAAAAACGACTAAAAAACGTTTAAAAAACAGCCGGAGCCTAACCTATGGTTGGAGAGTAGAGCTAATCGTGGATTATATCGAAAGCAATTTAACCTTTTACAACGAAAGAAAACAGTTCTTCTGCATTAACGTTCCTTGCACCCGTCCATTGATCCGGCTATCAACGGCTCAGCTTGTCATGCATACATTTGAAACACTTCGACAAGTAGGATGACACCGACGCGAAGCTTTTGAAATCGATTTGTCCAACACATGTATACCGGAGAAATCGACCTTTGGCGGGTTGGAGTGGGGCCGGCACCGGTTTCTTCAACCTTTCCGCCGTACCCCACGGACATACATGATGTGTGGATAAGAGAAGGTTTCTTCGCACCCCATTCGTATTCAGAGCATGGCTAAAGAAACAAAATATGTGTGAAGGACGCCACTAGTCTGGTATTGAGTCGAACATTTAGTTACCTCCATGAAAAAATAGGGGTGCAGTTTTTGGTGTGTCTGTCTGTCTGTATGTTTGTGTTTCCGGATATTTGTGGTCACTATAACTAAAAGAACCTCTTGATGAATTATGATGATATTTTATTTGTGGGTAGGAGTTTTGGGCCCCCTGCGATGTAACCTTGGTACTGCAGAATTTCCATTTTTTGTATCTTTTATCTTTTTGGTGGCAGATAATTTGTGATGTAAGAAAGAAGTTATGTATGTTTGGGCCCCCTAACAGCTTGTACGGTAGGGGCATTTTTCTAGTTTCCATAGTGAACGACTTTCAATCTTTGCTAGTGCCAGCTAGTCTCCACAGACCATTAGTACCTTACTTTCCGAAACAAAATACGTACAGACTGGGCAAATATGGTGAATGGTTCACCCGAAGTCTTAGTCGGCCATAAAGGTTACACATAGTCCAACCAGCGTTCTTGTTTTAAGATCCATGTACCCATCCACCCCAGTGGTACCTAATGTCTGAGTGCGCTTACAGGAAAAAAAAGATATGACTTTTCTAGTGCATGTCAAACATTTTTATCAGCTACTATGTTTCTCAAATGCAATTTTAGAAAAAACTACGACAGCGAGGCGTAACGGTGCTAGTGTTCTTATCTTGCCAGTAAGACTACTTCCGCCCAGTGACTTTCATGCAGTTCAGCGCCGAACAAGGGTTTAATTGGGCGGAAAAGTCAACCAACCGTTCATTATATCTACCCGGTCAGTGTGGGCTCACAACAATCAGGAATAACCGGGCTCAACAGTGTTTCCGCATCAGATGGCTTCAGTCGCGTGGCAAGTAAACTTATACAAGTCTATCGACCCGTCCACACTACTGACTCAGCGGACAGAGCCCCGAAACCTCAAGTGGCACAAAATGGCAATAGGCTTAAAGTCTGAAGGGACCTTTCCGTACAGTTACAAGTGGCATATGCATTGCATGCAATAAAGCTTAATTGAAGTTGGAGCTCTGGACACAGAGTTGCGGATATAGAGGTTATGCTGTTAAACGGATTGTACGTTTGAGAAGAGATTAGTGAGAAAATGAAAGTACTGTGTTTAACATCAGAACTCCCATTGTTAAGCTCTATCAACATGTGATTCTATGTTCACCCTCGAGGAAGATAAACTTAATTGTTTTTGCTCCGTTTCTTCTCCCTCTTCTTCTTCAAACGAGTAAGGTCAATGAACTAAACCAAACGGCTGTCACCATGGTTACTGAAGGCTGTTAACAGACACCTAATCTCCAAGCAGATCCTACGGTGCCATAAGATAGTATCAAAGCTGGCCAAGGAGTATAGCCGGCCAAAGGAAGTCAAACGGGCACGTTGGGTTTGATACTATATTACGCCACCGTGGATCTGCTCGGAGATTAACAGACGCCCAGTGCAGCTCGATTACATCATGTAGCAAGTGGCAGGACACAATACTTTAGGGCCTGGTGTCCATCTATTTATACATGGATACTTTAAAGTAAGAATACACTACTAAGGTACTAGTTTGTCAAATCAGACCGTGTTATTATACATTTGCTTGCAAATTATACATTTGCTTGCAAATGTTTTTCAAGGTAGCATAATACTTCATCTACGTCGCCATTCCCAAGGCTATTTTGGTTAAAATTGCATGCCATACTCGTTGGAGCACTTGAAAAAAAGCATTCCTATGCAGAAATAAGAGCCTGCGAAATTTTTTCATGGCAGCGCAGTACGTCATCTACGTCGCCATTCTCAAAGCTACATTGCTTAAAATTGCATGCCATACTCGCCACTTGAAAAAAGCATTCCCATGCAGAAATAAGAACCTGCAATTTTTTCTTTCATGGTAGCACAGTAGTTCATCTACGTCACCATTCTCAAACCTATTTTGGTTAAAATTGCATGCCATATTCGTTGGAGCACTTGAAAAAAGCATTCCTATGCAGAAATAAGAGCCTGCAAAATTTTTCCATGGTCCCACAGTACTTCATCTACGTCGCCATTCTCAAACCTATTTTGGTTAAAATTGCATGCCGTACCCGTTGGAACACTGGAAGAAAAGCATTCCTATGCAGAAATAAGAGCCACGCTGTAAAATATGTATGGATTCCGCATTGAAAAAAAATGTGAGAGAATTACGTCGCACTTAGGGCTTACTTGAAAATCCAGAACTTGTTTCATGTCAGGACAGATTAGCGAGGTGGCGGCACAGGGTATTGAAGAATTGGCAGTAATGAGTACGTTACGACGTGAAGATCTGTCACTTTGCAGAAATCGCAATAAAAGCCAGACTTTGAACGATATCCTGACGTACGGAACCTGACTCGCGGTCCTTTGTGACAAGTCTACCGCCTTTATTCGTAATGCGAGCTATATTTCTTAGCCACATCAATGGCATTTGTCTTTCCCAACTCTTGTCAAAGTTTTACTGAATATGGAAAAACGTGGCATGTGTTTATTTCTCTGTACGAGAGAATAATGCAGTCGAGTTTCTCAGACATCTATCTTTTGTTATTCCAAGCTACGACCCTTTACCAAACTCCTTTCTTTTACTAATCACAAACTCTCACTATAACTACAGTTAGCATGGAGAACGTTAGATATTGCGTAATACGTAAAAGTATGACTTAGAAGACGACAAAATACACAAAACGTAAAGAAATTCGTTCTTTATCTCTGAAATTCGTTGAGTAATTTACGAACCCCGCAGTACCGCACCGGTGCCCCAAGTGCAGTGTGATACCACCTTTACGCTCTCGATTCTCGCTATAAAAACACTATAATTTCCTTTAACGTAATACTACTCAACATCATTTCCTTTTCCCGAATACTACAACACTCTCGACTATTCGTTATTCAATAGATGCTACAACCTGATCGCTAATTGAAATGTATGATGAGCCGAACTCTTACTACTCTCCGAGCTTCATGTAATGCATTTAGTTGTCCTCAAATCCCTCAATTGCATTTGAGACTAATGCCTACATCATTGTGATGTGGATGGCGGATAATGGGCAGACAAATTAACTGCATTAAAAACAAGTCGGTACGCATCTTGATTATGATGTCATATCACCTAACACCCCATGATTACTCATGTCTATTTCATCGCGGTGAAATGAAATTAATGTATTCATTAGAGCTTCATGACATTCGTGTAGCTATAATTTGTATGAATACCCGCTCCTGTGGTTAAATATGTTCTCGTCAACACAAAGGCTCCAGAGTGGTTGTAACAGCGGGCGGTTTGTATGTTGTGGCTACAATCAGATGGAGGCCCGGCTGGGATCATAAATACATCTGCATATACGTTATCTTCAAAATACGTTTGAAGATGCTGGCCTGAGGCGATAGCGTTGGAATAGGCCATCCTCTATCTGTTTCGTCTGAGTACGTAACGTAACGAGGATGCTGTCCTATTTCACGGCAAAGACTTGTTACGAAATAGCGTTACCTAGAACTACTAGTGGTTTTTGACGTCCATTATACTTATTGCGAGAAGAAAATGAGTCCCAAGGGATCGATTAAAACGTCATGTTGCCTGAACAATTCTGATTGTTATCTTCACAACAATAAGTGAGAACCCAGGCCCCATTTTTGCTCGTGAAACATGCATGAGGATTGTCGTCTGCAATTCGGTTGTAAAAGAGGCGGCGTGAAGGATGCCCTCATTTGCATATCTCGAAGATCATGGGCAGAAGAAAATCCTCGGAAAAGTCCCCTTAACTTAAAACGTGACCATTAGAGCCTATTCATAGCGGAGGTTGGCTCAGGGTGCATATCTCCTGTCGCCAGGTGGGGTCCTTTTAAACACCCCATTGCCATTCTGGGTCTAATGTTATCCCGTGAAGTAGGGAGATGATTTTCTGTCAAAATTTGATCATCGCAGGTGGTCATTCGTCGTAGGCAACCGATTGTGGGCGTCGACGGAACGGCATCGCTGCTGCCCTCATCCCTTGCGGACTATCTTATGAGACTCCAGCAAGACAAGACTCAAGATGAAGACACCGTACATACTTGCCTTGCTGTGGATTCTAACTGGAAACACTGGTAAGTGAAACACCTTGATAGTTGTGTTGCATACCGTGATGATTTCTGTTTCGTCGCCTTGAGTATTGAGTGACTGACACGTTATGGGTGAACTGTTTCCGATACGAGACCTACTTTGGCAGATTGGAAATGCACACAATGCAATTAGCTGTGAATTCGACCTAATCTGTCCACTCAATTTCAATTTAGTCGTTTTACAGGTTTATTTAAACATTTCTAACACCTTCATATCACGGCATCACTGTAATATATAGATCTGCCCGTAGTTAAATTTCTGAAATGTTGAGGTAGTATATGGAACGATAGGAAACAAAATTTCGTCCACAAACTGAAATATCTAGTTATGGTAGCAGTGACCGCATTGCAATGCGCCTGTGAGAAACACTTAACCCAGAACACGTCTTCTGTGCGCTACTTAACAATTGTCTCTTAACGTTGAGGTCCGCCTATGTCCTGTCATATTGGGTAAAAAAATTACCCAATAAAAATACAAGAACTGCTGACAAGCAGTTACAAGGCCGCAAAAGATACGTGTCTATTAAAGAAGGCTCGCCGTGTTTTATTTCTCGGTCGAACTGGAATTTGCCAGTGTCGCGTTTCGCCCCAGTGAAACCTTTCACAGCCAAAGGTCAGTTCAATTTCGATTTTATACCAGTGTAGCTACAGCAGCCCATTTGACACCTGCTTCCTGTGTACATACGGGTCTCAGGGGGAAGGCAGGGGATCGCAAGCCAGGGCTGAAACTCTAAACCATTTTCCACCGTCCACTGGTCATTCGTGATCTTTTTAGCTCCGCCGTGGCTCGATTCAAAACTTCGGGCCTTCCCTATGTGCGGTCAATGTTCGCATCTACAATGTACCTGCGTGTTACAATACAGATCGACAAGTAACAAAGGCGGTCAAACTGTAATTTACATTTAAAATGTGTTTAGGCGAAGGGAAAGACGGATTGCCAGGAATCAATATGTCACCCGTCAGTCGTGATAAAAGGGGGAAACCTTTTACAGAACTCTAAGAGGAGATAGGACGAGGTGATGGATGTATTTGTAGGTTACGATCTCTTCTTGTAGCCACCCATCTTCCTCGGCCAGCCCAAACATATTAAAACAAGGACTATCTCCAGGAAAAAGTACAACTTATCAGCCAGTGGTGTTCATGCGCATCAGTTTCAACTTTGTCTGGTTTCAACTGATACGTGATAAACAGTAGTTTCGTATTGGCAACAAAGTTAGGGAGACATGCCTCCAGTTTACGAATTCAAAGCATTTAATGCATGTTATAATGTTGAATATGCGTACTCTTTTTGCACCGGAAATCTTTCAAGGATAGAAATGCAGAATTGCATAGTGTGTTATCATACCATCAAAGAATACATATAGCTTTCAGCCATTGACGTATAGCCCCTTAGCCTGGTACTGTACCATAATTGTAAGTTTCCTTTGTGTCGTCAGCAGTAGAATAAGCATTTCGAAGTTGGCCTTCCCCATATACAGTAGCTGGCCCTTCACCAACACTTTATTGATGTCGATCCCCTTCAAACATGGGGTTGTGAACCTGAGGAGCTTATGTGTTTCCAGGTAGAACGCTTATTATTCGGGGTAAAAAGGATTACATCCTCAAATCCCTCCCCACTTTGAGATGTTAGTGTTTAACAATTAACGAGGGAGGCGGTTAAGTCGACAGGGGCGCCCTCCGCTGAATGTGGTATTCAATACGCCCTGTTTGCGATATGAAAGATTGATGAAAACAGGGCTGATAATATCTACTTATTTGTGGCGCCTTTGTCGAGATGCAGTCAAGTATGCTCCCCTCAGAAGACATATTCCCGGGGCTTAACTCGCACTGTGCGGCTCTATGCAGCAACACGGGAGGGAATTACACGCAACAAGACCCCAAACCCTCAAGCGGAACTCCTAATATTGGATTTTTGCGAGAAGAGCTAATTTGCGGGTGGACGGCTACATGTAACGATTTTATGACGCTTTGAGGGTTGATTTATGTCTGCGCTAACTGGCTTGTGGCTTGAGCCGTCACCAACAAAAAAATGAGTGTCTGAACTCAGGTAGAATTTGAAGTACCGGTGTTCCCTTGGGCTTGTGTCAGCCTGTGTGCCAGTTGTCAAAAGGACAACTTGTTAGACGCCCTGTACCCGCCAACAGTCAAGTTTTTATTGCCTCAGATTTAGCTGTTGACACGAAAATTATAGGTTAATATACGCACTACAACATTAACTATCTGAACATTGCCTGTTTCTACCTGATACCTCTCGCTAACTGAGTAACAACAAGTGCCTGAATATTTAGTGCCACAACGACTTAATTCTATGGATGACATCCTCTGGAGACCCCAAAAAATGTGCACGGGAGAAAAAGAAGAAAAATCCAGCAAAAAAATCCTGCTAAACCACAGGACTAAACATCCCGGCCTTTCTTTCCCAGGCTTGGATTGTCTTATGTTCCCTTTCAGTAACACTGTGAGAGACATTTAATCAACAGTCCAATCATGTTTATGTTGCTATTCTTGTTTTAAGAAGGAACAAGGGCGCTGTGGCCCCGCGCCCTGACCATGTACTCTGGAGAGCAGATCCGCTTACAAGCATGAAATTCTGATGGACTGATAGACAAGGAATACTATTGTGTATCATGTGGCCACATTTTTTAGAACAGGTGAAAATTAATGCGAGCGCGGATGACATCCATAAAATTAAGTCAGTGTGGCCTTACCTGCTTTCTATACCACCTACAAAACATGCACCTCTAAGTCGTTATGATTATTGTAGGCTTGTTCTTAGAGGATGTAAAGAAAGGACAAGTAATCTGTGCTTCACTCCTAACCAACATAATGAATGATCTAATTGTTAGGAAATCGCTTTGAATGCCTTGAACAAAAATGCATGAATGTTTTCTACCACATCCACACACTACGTCGTCATGATTATTGTAGGTTGGTTCTTAGAGGACATAAAGAAAGGGCAAGTAATTTGTGCTTGACTGCTAACCAATATGATGAATGATCTAATTGCTATGTCATTGCTTTGAACGAAAATGCATGACATTGTAGAGGGTATTTCTAATTTACAAATGATGGACGATACCACCACCCACTATGTGCTGCCCACATTCATTATTGATCACCAGTAGTCGAAGCAGCGTGTGAACATACGGCATCCATAGAGCACACGGGTGTGATAACAGAGTGAGTTGTAGCAGGGAAAAGATGCTAGCTCTGCAACAATTGTAACGGCCGCTCAATACAGGCCTAGGGGAGAGCGGACATGATGTATGGCAGCCGTGACCAGGTGCCCTTTTTGCTGTAAGCAGATCAAGGGACGATATACGTTTTCCTGGACTCTTGTCAATTTCACAGTCACAAGACTCATCGTGGTACCATCAACCTGTAACATGTCAGTAACCCCATCGTAAATCAAACTTGTGTTATATAAACTCAGCGTGCAAAATACCCACTTGCACACTTGCACATTGCAACCACTTTTTGCTTGGTGCAACTTACTTCTAAACTCAGGTTGCACAGGGTGCAATTTAGATTTTGAGCCTCAGAACTCGATTTTGTTGTCAATTTACTTGGAAGAAATAAATGGACCGAGGCAGCTCCGTTTCATATTTAGCCAAACATGTATGTATTGTACCTTCTTTTTCAGAAGTTAGTGAATTATAGGTGGTGCAACTTGAAATGCAGTTGTGCAACCTAGTTTTTCCCCAGGTTGCAAACTGTGCAACCTGGCTCAGAAACGTATTTTGTACACTGTAAACTACAATTTCAATTCATGATGATTGTAATCTTACTTCTTTAATGAATTGAAATTTACAATATACAAAACATTGTTACTTGTTCTCTTGCCTCAATACGCAGGTGTCATCAACTTGTAACATGCCAGTAAACCCACCAAAGTAAATCAAACTTGTGTTTTATGAAATACATTTCAATTCACGGTGATTGTGATCTTACTTCATCATCAAAATGGAAAATTTGCAAGATCATATATTTTCTATACAAAGCTTAGCTTCTTTTCTTGCCTCAAAACGCAGGAGTGTTTCCCATTTAAGTTTACCAATTTATTTTGTCTTCTTGGTTGCTTTCCTCTACCAAATTTATGATGTTCATAGTCACCTTAACTACGCTACAGAGATGCACAGGAAATAATGGGCTGAATTTATTGTCCACTGGCATCGGTTCTCGATAGCCAAGCTCTACAAGAAAATAAATTGCCGGCGCGCGGATATCATAAAGCAGGTAAATTACTACCATCACCCGCCCGTAGGTGATACTAAGTGCGGTAACACACGACCGAATGCACTTCAACGTGAAAGAACTTCAATCTGCTTAGTCATGTTCATCAAGTAATCTGTCTGTATATACAATATGTACACCAGAGCGTTTGATGAGGATTGGCATACGAGGACCTTTTGGGTTGCACTCTGATAAGTGTATGTCAGTATGTATGAGTATAGGATATATTGGAGAATAATACTTCCATTAACTATAATCTAATACATAGACCCGCCACATCGTAATTTGATAGATAAACTAGACAGTTCAACCAAGTAAGGGAGGCAAGGCAGTGAGCATACATACATGCTATATATTTCAAACTTTTGTATCAACGGGCTTTTTGAAACTTTGACGTGCGTCAGAACGTATTCTATCAACTTATCAATCCATATCTGAACTAAAGTTTATCCATACATTTTAAGACTCTCACTTCACTTAGATATAAACAAAAATGCATTAGGTTGTGATGTTTTATACTTTTATGGTCGAGTTTGTAAATGTTTTCCCTGCAATATAATGATGTTATCATGGTATACTTGATTTTATGATGCTTATGAAGAAATAGTTTTTTTCATACTTTATCTAACGTTACATATACGTTATGTTTCTTAATCTAATGTTACATAACACAATCTTTATTGATACGACAAAAGTAAAGCGACTGTGGTAAGGTCGACATGTATAACAACTACATGCAGTACAACTAAACACATATATATGGATATCTATAGGTATGAATACATCAACACAAAGGGTCTAGCATGTCATTTACGCTATTGGCTCTACGGTATAAACAATCGTGGATATATTTGCCTACTTGTACACAGTGAGGATTATCGCCTCCCAGAATGTAGTTGAGTTTATCTGTCGAACAGAGAGTAGTAAATTCTTTAGAGCAAGCGGAAAGTAATGTGAACAGATCTGTGCGTTTATCGTTATATCGAGAACAATCCATACCAAAGTGATGTTCGTCTTCGATCTCATTTGTACATATACGTTATGTTTCTTAAACTAATGTTACATATACGTTATGTTTGCAGGAACAGCGAATTCGCAAAGCCAGATCGGCTTGGCTCTACCGGACGATGTCAACACCGTCGTCGGGGATCCCTCCGTCCTTCCCGCCGACTACTCCACGGAACTGCCGGTGATTTCCATAACGTGGAGCAAACTGGCCAGTGATAACGAAAAGAGAAGAAGCACCATCATGTCGTATGACCCTAACACTGGCACAGTGAACGCGTTTGGTGAGTACCAGGGACGAGTCAGCCTGACGGACAAGGCCTCACTTCGCTTTGACTCCACCGAACTTTCTGATGCTGGAACGTACGTTCTGTCTCTTCTCATAGAGGACATAGGTACAGAGGAAGGATTCATCACACTCAACGTCATGGGTAAGTATTTGATTTTTACATAGACTACACAGATGGTCCTGGGTTCGAATCATGCGGTGGCACCGATCGTATGCCCTTGGGAAAAGCACTTTATACGACTTTCCTCACTTTGCGCAGGTCAAAATTAGTGCCTAGCTTCGGTTAGGGCCGTCCCTCGAATAGGACGTTAAATGGAGGTCCCGAGTTGGGGGGAACTACACCTTGCGCATGTTACAGATCCTACCACACCTTTCGAAAAACGGTGTGCGGTGGAGATCATTGAACATAATAGACAAGTTGGGACCTTTTCGCAAGCTTGATAGAATACATTTGTGAGGGAACACAATTTTTTTGCATTTTCTTCAAATTAATAGGGTACTTAATGGTCTATTTTTCATAAAAAACATGTTTTCCAATTTATATCTAAAATGAAATTGATCTCGATGTACTAGTATGCAATTCTATGCTGACAATATCATCAAAGCTCATCTTAAGACTGTTTCATAAAATGAAAGATGTATGACATAAACCATAATATGGTAGCAATGAAAGGTAATATCATCCTTATACATGCAGACTTATTTCTGCTACTGCTATTATGTCCAGGTAATAACGTGATAATAGTTATCATTCCTTTTACCCGGCGGTAGTTTTTTTCATGATGAAATATAGATGTACAATATGAAACCATGAAGAAAGAAAACCCATAAACCTACATATAATTGTGTTGTAGCGACCTTATTTCCGAACGTTAACGTATGCCATACGTCAAAACGACATTACGACAGTAATTAATGACGTTGTCAGGGGTACGTTACAGTAGGAGGTTGCTTAAATCCGCCTAGCTGTCCTTCGCCGTACTTTTTCACGGAAGGTATACTGCATACAACGTGTTGATAAATAATGTGTCGGTACCCCCAAGAAAGTGTTAAAAACAAACTTGTAACAGCTCAACGTTGTCATGATGAACCAAAAAGCAGTTTCTCAAGCAACTGGATTTTTGAAACGGTCAAACGATTCAGATATCATCCACTATCTTTCGTCAGTGACACAGAAGTGATCCGGGAGAAACTGGTCTTTTATACCCTAAGTATGAATGAAAACAATTTTGTATGTTCATTAGGCCCCCTTTCTACTAGGACGGCGATCGTGCTGCGCTCTCACTGCGACCTAAATAACATATGTGAAACCTTCGCTTTCACACTGGGTATATCATACAAAACGTAAAAGTGTGATTGAGAAGACAACAAAACACACAAAGTGTAACAAGATTCGTTTATTTTCGATACAATTCGTTGAATGATGTGTCAAATTGTAGATCGCAGAGAGAGCGCGGCGAGAGCGCCGTCCTAGTGGAAAGGGGGTATTACGACCAAACCATGATGGTTGAACATTATTTCTACAAAGAATGACTTCTACCGATGACTCTACACGTACATGTGCATATTGGCAATAGCCGTATTACGTTGAAAACAAGAGACTTATATGGCAATCTAAATGATAAAGAATCGAATGGCAATCATTCAAAAGGGACTATAAGGAATAAACTATATTCAACTCAATTTTACCACACATAAAGGTAAAAGCTCGATAAATTATTAACAACGGCTTACAATACAATCAACTAGTAGCCAGTCCCAATAGGCACTTATGGGCATGTCATTAGTTGAGTACGTATTTGCCAAGCAGTTTATATACATGTTTCTGTGATATGGAATTGAATGTAATTATGAATACTTGATATAGATGACATGGAATACGTACCCACTGTCTAACTTCGTACAAGATGTCGAGCGTGCAATCCACACTTAATTGCGTCCACTGAAATTGTAGTCGGTAATTTATGATAGTTTCTATCTGTATTATAGAATAATAGACTAGATGAATAAGTTAGTAAGCTCTCCCAGAAAGATGATGTAGCAAAACCGCAAAACGTACCAGAGGATTATGCCAAGTCTCTGGAGGAGGGTCCTGTCTCGCAAGATCGATAGAATAGTAAACGCGATTTTCAAAAAGGAAAGTGAGCTTTCGTGAGAGAGTGCGCTTATATAGGCGCCATCTCAAAACTCAAAAATTGGTGCGATCCGTCAATATATTGTCTCCATTGATGTGATTCTTGCGACTATACAATACACAGTCTAATAAGGAGTGCAGCTTTGAGAGGAATCTCATGGGCCTCACTTTATGTGGACTGATAATTCTTTCAAAATTTATCTTTAGAGCGACCTTGCAGTAGGTACTTTTTCCCATCCTATAGATGGCTGATCCCCAGAATACAAATGAACTCGTAAGGGGATATCAAATGATCCTCATAATATCAAATGATCCTCTCTTTTTTGTTTGACAACCCGGTCTTGCTGAAGGAGAATATCTTTACACATGTATTTTAGAAAACAAATGTGGATAAATCTACATTGGCAAAGCGTGTATTGATTTGGATGCTGGCTTAAAAACGACACAGGTGAAAAATTGCATGGCATAAAAACAGTTATTTATTACGCGCTGTTGCAAGGCTTTCATACCTCGCACAAATATCATAATTCAAGAATCCCAGAGCGAAAAACGTAACCTTTTGTTGTTTTTTTAAAAGTGGTCTGAGTATCAAAAGCAATTTCATACTTTGAAAGGTCAATGATGAAATACTAGTGCGCCAAGGCGTTTTACGCCGGTGTATTATAAGGAGAAGAATACACGTCTGCCTACTTGATATATACATCATACTAATGGAATCCCTCAAGCTGACTATACAGCCTCGGGCGCTTACTATACACATTAAATCAGTGCCTAACAACAGAGTACAGAAAACATCTTGTAAAAGTACAGAAGATGCAAAGCATGGAAAGTAGCTCAATGTACGCAGGCGAGCCATTCATCTATCATATGCGCTTCGCAAAGTAACGGAACACTCCAAAGGTCCAGCCATAAAAGCTTTCAAGGTCAATGCTGTCGACCATTTGAAAGGAGAAACAAAAGCCCTTATCGCATGTAAAAGCCATCGGCGTTCTGTAAGAGGCCAGGGGCTGTCATGAATTACTCTAAATTCTACTCTGTGTCTTTCAGACAATTTCAATGTTCTTTCAAGGACAATACTTTCCCGTATCCTATTTCGATGTTATGAAAATAGGAATTAGAGCTATACAACTAAAGACAGTGCCTTTAAGCTTGCCTCCACGCTATCTCGCTCGCGATTGTAACTTTGAATGCCTCGTTGAATTCTAAGAAAACAGCCCGGAGGCTCCAAGGTAATGGGAAACGGTTAGATAAGAAGCTTAAAACATAACTTCAATCAGGATTCATGTCATTCCTTGTATCGTAATAGTGGCGTTTACTGCCATCAAGATTACGGTTCTGGTAGATTGGGTGAGGGCGTGGTGAGGTTCGGATACCGAGGCAAGATCACCCATCTTACTCTAAACGTCCTCTTCCGTTAGAGTACAGCTATTATTCAATCCCACCCTTACCATCTGTGATGACAGTTTAGGTAGTTTTAGTCTTTGCTTCTCAAGTAGACTGACATAGAGTGTCAGTGCGGCTTACGTTTGTTGTGATTCGTTACGTTTGGTGTATACAGGTAAATCATTATTGTTATCGTGGGCTTTATCATCGTGTATTTGATTGGTATTGTTGTCTTGTCGGATATATGATGAATTCCATATGATAAATTCCAAATGCGTAGCTCCTTAAGCTTTTATCATTCAAAACATTCTCATTACAGAGAGAAGGAAGAAATCTACCTTGCTATATCCAACATTCCCCATATGAATTTACCTCTCACGGCAATGGTTTTCGGAACGTTAACTTGTCGGTTACACCCCCTTTCCACTAGGCCGGCGCTCTCGCCGCGCTCTCTCTGTAACCTAAAATTTGACATATCGCTCAACGAATTGTATAGAGAAGAAACGAATCTTTTACGCTTTCTGTTGTCTTCTCAGTCACACGTTTACGTTTTGTATGATATACCCAGTGTGAAAGTGAAGGTTACACATATCCTATTCAGATTGCAGTGAGAGCGCAGCGCGATCGCCGTCTAGTGGAAAGGGGGCCTTGGGGAGTGCCTTTGTAGTAACCATGATAGGAGAAGCAGTATACCAGACTTGTATTGCTAAACCCCCTTGATAACGTGCAACAACGTTAAGTGGAACATTTCTCTCTCAGCACTTATCACAAAATATCAGGACCACCTGCCTTACTTCCGCGATACAGCTCTCTCTTCTTAAAGCAATCCCTTCTTCGCCGAGAAAGCCTTGACACCAACATGAAACTCCAAACTAGCAATGTTATACCATTCATTCTAAAACGCTACTAAACCCTGAGAGCCTCGTACGGCCATGTTCAAAAACAACATCAATCTTGAAGGCAAAGTGCTTTGCTTTCAGGACCCAAGGGTCATTTCAAAGTTTTCCTAACGTAGAGACGATTGGAGAACTTTCAGGTGGTATCTCACTGCACTTGGGTGTGGCACTGCGGGTTTCGTTCCCTGCGGCACTGTTTTGTTATTTTCGCCGATTTTTAATAAATGTAGATATTGCGTGATACGTAAAAGTATGACTTAGAAGACAACAAAACACACAAAACGGAGGAAAATTCGCTCTTTAGCTCTGAAATTCGTTGACGAGTCATCTACGAACCCCACAGTGCCGCACCGGTGCCGCAAGTAAAATGAGAGTCCACCTTTACCTGCGCCGTACCTGGGGGTCTGTGATATAAATACGACCTGGCAGTACAATCCCATGGGCAGGTAACAAGTGCGGATGTTTGCGTTCAGTGCGGGTAATTAAGGTGGCCCCACAGCCCTGCGGAGAAAACCGCATACTTAATGACACGTGTCCATGTCGACCATCTCAGCAAAGCGAAGTCTCCACATCCAGGGAAATGTCATGACCAAATGGTTCAGCGATGTGCAAAATGGCATCTACGTCATCTCTGTACTCTCCTCAATCGATGCGAAGGCCGTACCAAAAGAAATGTCCCATGGAATTTTCCTTTCTGTGTAATTTCAAAGAATGCTAAACTAACCAAGGCCTTATGCATGCTTTCCAAACCAAATTTTGTCCCTCCGTGCGAATATGAAATATCGAAATCATAAACGTCATGATCGTGCAAAATATAAATCTTCGATTTTTTTTGTACTGTGGTAATTGATTCATTAACGTTAAATGTAATTTCTGCGTCAAAATGCCAAATTCCTCTTTAATCTTCCTAATTACACAAATATTTCAAAATATCAGAGTAGGGCAAGTAGCACCTGCTAATTAAAGTCAACTTTGGCAAACAAAAACAAAAACTTGATCATTTTCGCAAAAAAAAAGAGTGCTGAGTTAGGACACTAGTCTCTATGTTTCAACATATACTTGTGTAAAACAGACACCGAGATGACAAGCGTTGATGTCTGGGTTAGATAGTAGTAACCGATTTTCTTGTTGGACCGGTCCAGAAAAAAACGGACCCGAAAAAATTAGAAGACCGGGCTTTGGGCCGGTTAAAAAATGAACAGATTATAACGTGTTTTTGAGCTAAACGGTCCAAGGAGACAACAAGAGTGAAGTAGGGGAGAGTTAATAGTCATTTTTACTAGTCTCCACAGAAAACGCCAGTGGATGTCAGATACTTAACAAGACATATTCTTTTGTAGCAAAATGTACCATTGTTTGAGTATCGCCCATTCACAAGTTTTCAGGTCCAAGTTCAGGTCGAAACTGGACCTGATCCTTTGGACCTGGACCGTACCTGTACCTGAATTTTCGGTTCTTGTACCCACCCCGCACAACTGAACTGAACTGACCCACCCCTAGTAGTCACTACTCCCAGTAGAGTAACTATAGACGTCCTTTCATACCAGTGTTCCGCACTACATGTATGTCCTGTATGAATAGTAAATTTGTTGGTGCATTCCTTTGTCCTTGGAATTTCCCCTACATTATGATAACACCAGTAATTCATTTGTGTCCAATTTTCGGTCCCAAGTGAGAGCGATTTGTATGCTGATTGCCGACCACTTGCCAGGCTCATTTTCTAAAAGAACCTCACCTTTGTCACGCCACTAGTCCCTAGTCCCTACCCGCTTCTGAATTAATCATAGAGAGGAGTCTTGTAGCCACGAGGCGAGACACATTGGAGAATTTGCAGGAGGTTTGCTATATAATTAGGCTGTGTTACAAGTCGTGTTGCTATGCATTATTGATGGAAATAGGCCATGTGAAAAATGACAAAATTCTATAGCCCGTGGCCCATTTAAACAAACCACGGGCCGACTAACACTTCACGACGCCAACCGAATTGGGTTTCTTTTTTTAAAGGCAAATCTAATTTCATATCGTGTAGCGTTGGCCAAAGGGGGATTTCCTGTTAAGGTTCCCCACTAGTTTTCTCGTTAAGATATTAATGGATTATGGAGATGCTCCAAAGTCTACCCCGCAGGTGTATGCTCTAACGACGCGCCAACAAAAGTCCACTTTGCATGTAATGTACCTTTTCCCACCCACATACGCCTATGGGGAGATTAACAAGCAGGCACGGGGATATAAAGGACGGAGACTGAAATATAATAACGCCAAATTTATGAATGGTCCAGGATATGAACCGAGCAAACACACAACAGGGTTCCCTAGTTGTATCTAACACGATCAGTGCACCTTGTGGTGATCCTAACATGATTTGCCATGCCTTTCCGGCTTGCACAATAGCCGTGCGGAGATATGTACCGTGGAGAGGACCACGCAGGTTTTCTCTTCCGCACACAGGGCACGGTGAACGTGGTGCTCGGCGTAATCCAATCGGTTTGTAATTTCATGGCGCTGCTGTGGAGTTTACATCCATGGCCTGCTCACTAGTAGCGTGAAGGACAATGGCGTTTAGCGTCACTCAGGATAAACGCACGCTCTTAACCACACACTCTTTGTTTTACTAAGCAAACATGAGTGAACAAAAAAAAAAGAATAACGACACACTCAAGATACGTTAACTTGCATCAGTACCGCTATCAAACAAGGAAAATGATTAGATTAACAAACTTTAAGATACATCCATACATATGCTAACAATAAAATCCATGCAATTCTAAGAACGATTTTGAGGAATATTTTATGGATTTTTGAGAGCGCAGATCCTAACTCTAGAGCCCAGATCCCAAATCTTCGACAGATAATTTGAAACATAGATAAAATATGATCCTGGTGGATAAGAAATTGCCGATATCAGTATTGAAGCTCACAGCATATTCTTAAGATGCGTTGTTCCGTAAAAGTAGCATAATTAGCAGTACATCATGCCACACGGTGAGCCCATTCAAAAACAAATCAAACTGCCTTAGCTATTATTTCTACATCATTAAGGGCCATAATTATCCATGAAATCCATAACTTGAAGACTAAGTAGAAAGTTACAAGAAGCTATCACAGTCCGAAAATTTATCAAACCACAGAAATCTTAACAAATACGTCCTTGAGCAAATGTAGAAACCTAGAAGTTAACTTTCTCGACAGTGATTGAGCCTTTTATACAAACCCAATCGTATTTGTGCCGTAGATTGCTTTGTCAATACAGGTGTCAGATACGTACTCCCTAGGGGGTGCATATTGCAAGAAAGTGGCATCAGTCTACTGGAAGTAATTATAGTCTTTTCATCATCTAAGTCGGGCGACAATAAAGCATGTAGCCGAACTTTGTAGTCTGGTCTAGTTTTAATTTCCTTCACGTAGTGCCCGAGGGTTACCGACTAAAGAGAGTAAGCATATTCCAATAAGCTTTTTTTCCACTTCTGAGGGCCATTATTTCTTACAAGATGTGATGACGTCCGAAGATATTATTGCCGCAGGTGTTCTACTGCAATGTAATAAGTACTGTTTGTCATTTAAGCTTGAGGAAGTATTCATAACAGCTGAAAGTACGAGTAAGAACTATCACTTTTCACGGGTAGCTTCCAGTCCTGATAAGGTCTCTGCCAGAGAGAGCAGTTGGTTTCAGACATACTCGTTAGCTCTTGTACGTGGCTAGAATAAGTTTTCTCTCATATTCTTGGCGACGCCTCATAGGCGAACCCAATGGTATATTATTGTGTTCAGTCTGCAAAAATTCTAGGAATTGGTGCACTTGGGGCACCAGTGCGGCACTGCGGAGTTCGTTCACTGTACTATGTGGCACTGTCGTGTTAGTTTCGCCGATTTCTTTCATCATTTAGATATTGCGTAATCATCATCAATCGTAAAAGTGAACGTTAGAAAACAACAAAATGCACAAAACGTAAGAAATTCGATCTTTATCTCCGAAATTCGTCGAGTAATCTTTCGAACACCACAGTAGCGCACCGTTGCCCCAAGTGCAGTGAGATACCACCTTAAGGCACAAAATTTAGAAGTAACTCTAGTTTTAATTTCGGTATTAACTCAATATCTAACATATGTTTTTATTTTATCCGCAGTCCCTCCGACAATAGAAGTGGGCCCGTCTGACCCGTACGTGGCAGAGTGGGGGGAGACAGTGACGCTGACGTGCCTGGTCACCAACGCCATCCCCGCCATCACGTTCCTCCGTTGGGAGAAGGACGGGATTCCCGTGGACGGCATCGCCGAGCAGAGCAAGTACTCCGGCGGGAACCTGGACTCCCCCTCCCTGCTGATACGGCACGTGATGCGTGCTGACGCGGGACGGTACACGTGCATCGCTAACCACCCCGTCAGACCTGCCGCAGCTAATATCAGACTGGATGTGCTGTGTGAGTAGTTAGACACTGTCTAGAACAGAGTTGTATATAATGCTATGTATGATATGTTTTCTTCGTGTTTTGTGTTCATTACAGAGAAAATATCTGAAGATAACACTGCATCCAACCGTGGCAATATCCATGTTGATGGACGATGTGTAGATAGACGAAATGTGCCACAAAGACGTATTTGAGAAAACTCAATATAATATGATCATCATGGCTCTTTCCCCGTAGTCGAGGATGTGGGGGAACTTCTGGAAGGTCTACAGGCCCTCATGTGGCTGAACAGTCCTCAATATAACATTTTGACATATACATTACAAACGTAAAACTTTCATCCTACAAAACTTCAGTCACCTGTTAAATTACTGGCACTATCCCTGAGTGGAACGCCCTGGCTGGCACGGTTGTAAGTGCCCCCAACGTTGAGTGCTTCCGTGCCAGGAAGGCAGCCTGCCCGCCCTTACCCGGGACCTCAACTCCCAGCCCCCCACCCCTACGATGCCCCATGCGGGGCCATTTGGGGACTCAACTATGTAGATGTAGATGGTAAAGTTTACTTCTTGTTGTCTTCCTAGTCCCTGCCTCGATCATCAGTTTCACGGACTCCACCTCTGCCACCGAGGCGAACCCCATCACCCTACAGTGTGTGGCTGACGGGAACCCCCCTCCCAACATCACATGGGTTAAAGATGGCGGCCGGCTCAAGACGCCAGCCCGGTCCCAGCCCGTGTCTAAAGACGTGCGCGCCAGTTCCCTGGTGCTGTCCAGGGTCAGGCTCAACGACACCGGGGAGTACAAGTGCACGGCTTCTAACGGCATCGGCAAGAGTGACGCCAGGACAATGCGACTGTCCATCCGAGGTATGCGGTAATATTGTTTAAACAAGACCACAAGATCACATTTCTTAGCCATCCCGTCCAATCCCTTCATAAACACAATAACCATTCATGCTTGTGGCTCTTGCCGTCTCACTGTTTCCGACAAGATCACATTTCCTAGCCATTACATCACATCACTTCATACTACATACTGATCCGTCAAATCCAAAATAGCGCCACCCTTCCCATCATACACCGCCAAACAAAATGGTGGCGCTCATACATGCGAGCAAAAACAATACAGGTTTTGTTATCGCAAACCTGTAACAAAGAAAGATCTTACCTTGTCGGAGTGGGATCTCTAGCGGTCCCAGCACTGTGTAAGTAACTCGTCTTCGCGACTTAACTCAATGTAACTCAACTACTGCTAGTCTACAAAACTAAGCGTGCACATTCTAACTCTAAAACTATAAACTGGCGCGTCCGAACTTGCGTCGGAACACAACTAGAACTCAAGCATCCGGGGTCTTTCTTGACCTCTCCTGACCTCGCCTGATTACCCGATTACAATATCAAGGAGGTTATGACCTTCTTGGTGATATGCTGGTCTTATAAGTCGCTTGAAAAGGTCTATCTTCGGATACTAAGAACGGCCTTTGATCTCCCTTTTTATTTTTTCTAGATTTTACTTAGTCTATATCCTGGTTTCCATCCGATTTCTACCGTGGCCCCTTGCACTCGCTATCGTATTTCAGTTTAGGGCAGCGAGTGAAAGTAGCCCTGGTAGAAATAGGATGGTACCCAAGCTACCGCGTCTACACTTTCCCTCAGTTACGGTAGTTTACCTATATCAACGGGGTAACCTATATCCGTACGTTATTAAGGCACTTTAGGAATATCAAGTCAACTTTGGTAGTTTCAAACTGCAATGTTTTGACAATACACAATGTGAATTGCAATTTGAAATCACAGTCCGTTAACTCGGTATTCCTGGATACCCAGCTTTTAAAACGACGGATTTAGGGTACCCCACGGATAAAAGTGAACTAGCGTTACATCAAATAGATATTTCCGTGAAATTGTGCTGTGGTAGGAGAGAAGAACGTTACTCCAGATAGCTATCACTCAAGGGAAATAATTGAATATGATTTTGAAAACGGTCAGACGTTTCAGGTAGCAGCTCGTACTACCTTACCAAATTCATATCCAGTTGCTTGCGCAATAACTATTCTTCGTATTTTGTTAAGTGGTTGTCTAGCCTTCATCGGCGTAGAGGACACCAAAAAGCAGTTACTCAAGCAACTGGATATGGTTTTGAAAACGATCAGAAGTTTCTGACAGCCATCCGGCTTCTTTCGTCAGTGACACTAAAGTGATCTGGAGGAAACTGGTCTTTTATACCCTAACTATGAATAAAGACGATTTAGATGTCCAATAGGGGTTGCACGAGCAACCTCCATGTAGGAGCTCCACAGAGCTGACCTCAATGGAGGTTGCTCGTGCAGCCCTCCAACTCCACGGAGCGAGCCCTATACGCTGTGGATACAAACACTTAGTTCTCATCACCACATTCTCTCGTAGAGGACATTGTAGGGTAAAGTCGAAGACAATTTGGGTTCCAAAAGAAACAAAGTAGGCCAAGTTAAGCTGAAGATAATTTTAGATATCAATAATGGGAAACAAAGCTAAGACACATTTAATTCAAATGAGTCAGTTTGCTCATTTTTAGTTACAGGAACTAGACGTATAGAACATATCTTATTGATGATGAACAATGACAGTCTCTTTCTTGTCATCTTGCCTAGCCGCCCGAAAGAAGCTGAGTTCAGCCACGGTCGCGGTGATAGTGGGCGCCACGGCGGGGGGTCTGTGGCTGGTCATCTGCGTGCTCCTGGTGGTGTGGTTCATCCGGAGGAGGAGAAGTCAGAAGGAGAAGAAGAAGTTTGCGTTTTACTACAACATCGGGCGCAGGGACCAGGGGAGGATGGAGGGCAAAATGGAGATGGAGGAAGATAGGGAACCTCCACCTTACGCGTCTCTACCAGGTACTTGAATTGAATGACTTTATTGCTCAACAATCGCACAAGGTACAATGTACAGGGCTGACATTATAGTTGGACCTCTCCATAGGCAAGCATGTTGAAATACACTAAAACAAGGCTTCAGAAAAGTACTAAGTTAAACCCCAATTTCAATCTTAAAAAAATTCTCCACCAGACAGCTACAAGGGTCATCTTTGTAAAAACTGAAAGAAAACAGAGGGTTAACCACCTCAAACTCCGAGGAATCCCCGCTCTATGAAAGAACCTCACCTTTGACCCCAGTTTTCTTCTGATACCACCAATATGACATAACAAGTAAAACCCTTCCGTGCCCCACCTAAACTGCTAAACTGAGCAAATTTTGACCAAAATGGGAAAGATTAGACCTTGCCTGTTCCTTCTATCCCAAAAAGTCTCCAGGTTGGGCCAAAATTTTCAAGGAAAA